>JARHVA010009905.1:0-248897 GCA_037957365.1 Torreya grandis
GATCTAATCCATATTAGTTGTTAATTACATATGTGTACATGTTGAACATGTTTGTATATGTCTTATTCTTCTCAAATTTAGTGACATGTGCCCATAGTCCCTTGTATTATAACCCCTTGGCCTATATTGTGTGCCTCATGTGTTTTGTATGTATGTTTTATTGTATGCATAATGTCCATGACACTTGTATTTTCTTGTTACACACACCATTTTTTTTATTCCATGAGGGACCTCATGCATCTACCCTTCTTACTTGGGTGTTATGATGGACATCATGCCCCATCCTCCCAGGTAGCTACCCAATTTTACTCAATTTTGTTTTTTACATACATTGATTAAATATATTTTGACACCCTTGTGTAATGTTAGGCATGAAATACATATTATATTACATACTTATGAGCATATTCTCTTATATTTTGATGTTATTTATGCACATTATATTGGATTATCATGCATTTATCATATATGCTCCATCTAACACATATTTTTTAGATTTTTTTTATTTTGAGGACAGTTCTTTGCATAGGTTCTAACAACTCCCCTCAAAAGAGGGGGAATTCACATGGGTTTTTTCATAAATATCAATCTCTTATATTGCATTCATAGTACATTTTTTTAGCACATATTTTTAGTTATAGAAAATCAGACACAAGTAAACACAGTGGAAAAATAGAAACCTAATAAGTAGTATAGTTGCATAGAATTTAGACCAAAATGACACTAGAACCCAAATTGGGCTAATATAACCACATGGAACTACTATATAAGATATGGAACTATTTTTCATTAGCCTTAGTTTCATTAAAAACCTAGATTCTCAAGAATAGTACAATAGGTACAGTGCATGTTTGCACAGATTTAGTTACAAATTTATCTATTATACTTAATTTTTCTTAGATTCATATCAATTTTCTTAGATTATGGGCATCATGCATAGAATTACCATTCCCATATTTAGTTTATATACCTAAATATAGTTTATTACAAATCAATCTAGAATCCATATGCTTAGATTTCAGATTTGGGGCATGTGCACATCACATTATTTCTTAATATTCAATTACCATTGGTTGATCAAATGAAATGACAAATTTCATCTCATTATATACATTATATACATTATATACACCTAACATCATATTCTAGGTTTCACACCATTTTTATGACTTACCCCATCTATAGTAGTTGGCATTCTTGAGTGGCCCAGAGTCACCTAATGTACTTGAGTGGTTATAGAGTTAACATACACAATTATATAGACTTAGTTAGACGTTTATAATAATTTACATAGTTTAGTTTCAAATACATATATTACACATGGGTGGGAAATTCTAGTCATATCATACCTGAGTTCTTGAGCCACCCATATAAGAGGGTTGGGTACACTATCAATGCATCCAAGTTATTCATAGTTTATGATCCACTAAGTAGGGGTGGGAAATGATGGATTCAAAACTAGATTGAGTTATTGAGCCACCCACACATGAGGATTGAGAAATCCATTATCTTAGTCCAAGCTATTCACTGATTGATCACTATACATACACACAAGTTGTCACCAGGTTCATACATTGGTTCACATACCCAGTGAGGTGTATTCATTTTTTTCATCTTTCCTATCTCTTTACTCATTTTACTTCTTTACTCAATATTATCTTTTACTTTTGATATATCTTAATTAAGGACTGATTTATGCATGTTTCAATTATAGGACACACATTAGATTATTTTTCACATACTTAAACCTATCTTCATGGGATTCACTTCCTAGGTAAGTCTAGGTACGCTTCTTTTTCCTTTATCTTAGTCATTTCACATTATTGCATTTCTTGAATCAGGGGGGATGTAATAACCCAAAAGTGGTATTTGAGTGATAAGTGTGATATTTGAGACTACTTATCCCTAGTTTATCCCTATACCTATCTTAGATCCCATTTTCACACTTATCCAGCCTTTATGTATCCCACATGTATTCTTAGTCTTCTCTAAAACAATCCTAGACCCTCATTTCCTCAACCTAGCCCTTCATGCCTACTATTCTGCCAGCTAGACACTAACACCTTAATAAGGACACTAATGCCATGTGGCACTAGTGTCTCCAAAATGGCACTAATGTCTTTTTCCCTAGCTTTTCCCAAATGGATATATTTTTAAAATGAAATCCTCTTAAGGTTAGCGTAGACATATTTTATCATCTGCACAAGTAATAGAACAATATATATATATATATATATATATATATATATATATATATATATATATATATATATACATGATGTTTAACCATCTATCCATTAAATGGAAATTAAAGGAAAAATACACATCCAAACATAGAGAAATTTGAGCATAATTAAGGTTATCAATCCCTATTTTACCTTAATTTTGCATACTACCATCTACAACAACCCTAAGCTTAGATTTTCTAGATTTTCAATCTCAAGCACACTTAAGGTGTTGGAACATGAAATGGTTAAGTGGTGCATTTATATACCCTAAATACATTAATTTCAATATTAAATTAATAATACACTTTATTATTTATGAGGTCATGATCATGTAATAATAAAACATATTATTATAAATGTTATAATTAATGGTCAAGGTTGGAATCATGACCTTTGGTCAAGATGCCAATCCATGTGACCTAGGGGACAAAGTTGGGCCCATGTAATGTGACTATTAGAAAGGGTCATATGTATTCAATAGTCATATTAAAATGGTAAAATGTCTTTTCTTATATTATAGAGATTTTACATTATAAAATCTAATGCTTATTAATGCTTATATATGTCAATCTATCCATCTAGTGTTTTGTAAAGATTTGAGGAGAAAAAGTGAGAGAATAAAGCTTATATTGGGTACATATTATTTCTCACATAATGATAATATCGGTGGGTTTTTTACCTCTTTATGAGGTTTTCCCATAGTATATTTGGTGTCTCATTGTGTATGCCTTTGTTATTGGTCTCACATATAGATTCGGTGTTCATATGTAATATATTTCTTACTATGTCATGGGATTAGAGTTGGTTGATGTGTGTAGTCATATAAAATATGAAAATTGGTAACTTGAGAGTGGCTTATGATCCCCAACCCATAGGTCCCTCTTTCTTTCTCTCATGACCCCCATAAGAACTTGTTCACTGATTCTCATCTATAGCCTTCCAGACAGTGATTTCACCTCCTCCAAGCAACATTTCTAGTGATAATTCCATCCCCCTAGGTCCTATTCCTTTAGGACAATAGCACCCAACTTGTACTATAGCATTGGACCCTAGGGTGTCCATTTTTGGTTGTTTTATCTAAGTACATTTTTACTACTAATGGTCATTTCCTTCTAGTTCTTATCATCCTTATTGTCAAACTAACATGAATACATTTGACCCATGACCAATATATCCCTATAAAATCCCATTCAAAGTTCATTTAGAAGTGGTTGGAAAATATCACAAAGCAAGCAAGAATACAAACAAGACTACATAGGTATATTTCCCAATTCTCTACATACAACTAGCCAATGCAACTACTAGTTTATTCAAACCCTCATACCAGTCCCCAGCCACCTTAATCATACCTAGTTTTAGCTTTTGCATCTTCATATGCACAATTACACAAAGCACATCAAGTGGGAGAACTACATATGGCTTAATCCCTTTTCAGAGTATTGGTATGTAGGTGGCATACCCATACAAGGGGTGTGAATACATGTTCAGTTCATCTTACACATACTAACCCCACCTCTTTCCCAAATTTTCAAAAAACACAATGAAGTCTGGGGTTTGAAGACTAAACCAACTTTACAAGGAGTTATACAACATCCAATAGTTAAAATTTCATAGGGAAGATCACATAAACATAGTGAACAAAACCCAAAAAAATTAGATCTCTTAGATAATAGTGATAGAAGATGACTATAGCATTAGACCCCAGGGTGTCCTATTTCGATGCTCCTATCTAATCATAAAATGAAGGCCAAATCCTAATTTGTGACAATGTCCCAATCCTACAATAGTCCTCTCAATTAGTTTCTAGCTAAATCTTATTTTCTCTCCCTTATTACTATTTTTAGAAAGATTTAAATTACAATCAAATTATACAAATCATTTGCTTAATTATTTCCATATTATTTACTAGTTTAATTAACTCAGACCCTTAACTAAATTAGGAATAATACTCTAATATTCCCAAAACCATTAAATCAATGTGTAATTAGTAAGGTTGTAGATCAAGTGTTATGGATTGTGTTCAAGCCTAATTTCATCCATTTTCAAGCAATGGTATATTCATAAAAGGTTTTTTTTAAAGATTTTCCTTTAGTAAGAGTGAGTTCTTGCATCTATTTTACCTTCTAGAGCCTAGAGATTGCAGATCTGAGCAAATTTATCAAATTTCAAGTATTTTTCATATCAAATCACTACCTAGGTGTCTTTTATAGCCCATAAATGTTTATTTGAGCATTAAAAATTCAGAAATTTTCTTTCTTTTATTCATATGATCATTGTGGAGGGTTTTGAAGTTGTTTAGAGTCAAATCATGCTATCTAAAGTCAATTGCAAGCATTGGTAGAGGCAAAAAGTGACAAAATAATCCCATAGGTGTATTTATACAGCCTATTTATGACCTTGGCAAGTGAAAAATTCAAGGAAAATTTTAGATTTGTAGTCTTTTTGCTCATCACCTAGTCTTTGAAAGGTTGATTCTTCATTATTTTTTGCCTACAAATCACCTTCTAAGAACTTGTTTGAAGCTTTACTTTGAATTTTTTAAGATCCCAACATTAAAATCCACTATTTTAAGGCCTTTTTACTTCTTTAATTAGAGTAAAATCAGCAAAAAAATAAAATAGAGCCCTGCATCTGGTTTTTAGTCTTTGAAGTTTGGATTTTCAGTTTTAAAGCTTGCCAAAACCTTCCTATACCCTGAAAACAACTATAGAAGCCTATTTCATTTTTACAAAAACCTCCCAAGAAACATTGTATGGACTTGTTCATCCCATGAAAAAAAAAATCATAAAATCCATAGGTAGTCTCTCTTTGAGCTTTGCAAGGAGTTTTGTTAGTTTTTTGTCATTCAAATCCATGTAGAGGAGTCATTTGAAGAAGCTAAGAGCAATTCTAAGTTTTCTGATCTCCTCTATTGATCTTTGGACACCCTTATGGCTAAATCAAAATAAAAAATCTTTTTGTGATAGGTAAACTTTATTTCTATTCTCTAGAAGGCTTCAAAGGACAATTTTTATGCAATTTTAAGCTTTATTTGACCATATTTGGCCTTGTGAGCTCCCAATGTGCATTCAACATCTCATGGAGCACTATTAATGCTTCTTTTACATTTTATTTTTGATTTTAATGGTTATTAAATGTTTCATTCTAAAATATTTATTAAATTGAATTTGTATTTAAATGTATTTTTTTACATGCAAGCATAGTGGATCCCACTTGTATGAGTTGTCATATTTTTTAAAAAAGTGAAAATTAATTTATTTTGTTCTCTCTCTCTCTCTCTCTCTCTCTCTCTCTCTCTCTCTCTCTCTCTCTCTCTCTCTCTCTCTCTCTCTCTCTCTCTCTCTCTCTCTCTCTCTGTGTGTGTGTGTGTGTGTGTGTGTGTGTGTGTGTGTGTGTGTGTACGCGTGCATGAAATTAGTATTATTTTATAAATTAAAACTACTTAGAATTAAATAAATCCATTTTTAATTTATTATCTTGCATGTTGAACCTATATGATTATCTAAGGCATGTTGTCTAGTTTATTATTTATAAAACACTTATAAAAGATAAGTCTTGTGTTCAATTTCCTCAACTTAATTTTTGGTCAAACTTAGTTGATAGTTTTTTTTTTCTTTTTTTCTTTTTTTAACCATTATTTAAGTGCATGCTTTGTCATTCACATCAAAATAGTGACTAGTTTTAATAATTTGTTCGATATTTGATCTTATCAATTATTTGTCGACCATTGTGATCCAACTAGTATTTTTATAGGTTTTGACACTTTAAAACACATTGAGATGGTCTAATTATTGATTTGAAACCTCATACTATTGATTTTACAATAATTTGATCAAATAATGCACTTGTGACTATTTTATGACACTTGCAATTATTTTATGACACTAATTTTTTCTTAATTATTTTGATAAAAATATTGTTTTTATACATTTTAAATATATTTTATAACCAAATTTATTATATAAATCACATTAAAAAAAAGGTGTTGTTAATTAACACCTCTAGTGTTGGCTTGGTCTAAAAATGCAAGTTTAAGGTGTAAACATTATAGGGAAGCAATGGCTTCCCCTAATTTTACGTTAGAAAAATCTCAAATGTTAAATGGATTAAATTATAACCTTTGGAAAATTCATATTAAAACTAAAATTATAGATAAAAATTATGGAATATCATTGTCAGGATTAAAAAACCCCTAACATAAAGGAATGCAACAACTTAGCTTATAAATGCATTTCAACAGAAATCACAAGAAGTGATGTCGATCACTTTGAAGAGTGTTAAGGATGAGTTCCTAATCCATATCAACAATTAAGAGTCCCATATTGATGCTTGGAAAATTCTTGAGTCAATGCATGAGGGCACTCATCTCTCTAAGATCATTAAATTGATTCTTGAACTGATAACCACTCTTATGAAAGTCAATGAAAATTTTGTTAACTTTATTGCAAAAAATAATAACATTAAATCCCATTTAGATGGATGTAATTTTAATTTTATTCAAGATTAGTTGCTTTAATTTATCATTCAATTGAACATCCATGGAAAGTTTCATAACTTCATTTCCTTTATGAACTATAAATATCAAATAGAGCAGGATATCCCTAATCTCATTACTATTTCAACTCTTCTACTTCAAGAAGAGAAAGTTGTGACTAACTTTGATTATAAATAAAATTCCACTCAGGCACTTCTCTCTATCAAACTTGTTTTTGAGGATAATAGAAAATAGAAATTTAAACCTAAATTTGCCAATGACTCATATAGGAACTTTAAACCTGGTAATAGTCATAAAGTTCAGTAGAAATTATAAAATATGTGGTAAATTTGGACATAAATAGGAAATTTTTTAATAGAAATAAGAATAAATAAAACAAAAAATAGTCTAAATATAATAAAGGGAAGAAAAGTGTTAATCTTAATCATCAAAAAAATTAAAACCCTAATCAAGGACAAAATACCAACACCATTGATTTATATGCTACCCTGTTTGTTTCTAATTAAAATAAATGGATTTTAGACAATGGTGCCTCACATCATATGACATGTCTATCAAGTATTTTGTTAAAAGATAAAAATATAATTGAAAGGACTTATCTTGGTATTAATTCATTATTAGAAGCGACTAAACAAGGAAAAGCTAAGTTTGTAAATGTTGTCATTATGTTCTATGTCCCCAAACTTAAGAAAAATCTTCTATATTATTCCCAATTTACAAATGATAACTTCATTTTAACCATGCTCAAGGATAATTGGCTAATTATAATTCAATCTGGTTCCTTGATTGCTAAAATATTTCAATAGAATGGGGTTATATATTTTTTTGTTCCTTCCTCGTATAATCTCTCATCACAAAATAGAAATGAGTCTCAACTTTGGCATGAAATATTAGCTCATGTTAACTTTAGGCATTGATATTATATGTCTAATCATGATCTTGTGATTGGTCTTCCTATTATCTCTAAACATCATGAAGCTTATGAGGGTTACTTACGTGGTCAATAACACACAAATCTCTTTCACAAAAACTATGATGCACACTTCTCTAATATTTTAGAGCTTGTTCATAGTGATATTTTAGGACAATCTGAAGTTACCTCTCTTAATGGTTCCTTTTATTCCATCACATTTATTGATGATCACTCTAGGATGATTTGGTCATATTTTATTAAGAATAAATCTGAGCTTTTGTCTAAATTCAAAGAATTTTAAGCTTTAGTTGAGAATTTCTCTAATTCCTCTATCAAAATGTTGAGAACTATTAATGGTGGTGAATACATTAGTAAATAATTTGATTCATTCTTCATTAGTTGTGGTATTTAAATAAAATTAATCGCTGCTTATTCCCCACCGTAAAATGGGATTGCTAAAAGGAGAAACCACACCATTATTGAAATGACTAGGACAATGTTGCATTATGCAAAAGTTCTTAAGTTTTTATGGACTAAAGCCATGAATATAGCTATGTATATCCTTAATATATTCCATACTAAAAATTTATATAATTATACACCTTTATAAATGTGGTCTAAAAATAAACCAAGTGTTGTTCACCTTAGGATATTTGGTAGCCCTGCTTCCACCTTCATTCCTAAAGTAAAGAGAAAGAAACTTGATTCTACTTCATATTCCTACTTTTTTGTAGGTTATGGACAAAATACTAAAGGACTTAGAGTGTATGATCTATCTTATAGACAAATAATTGAAAACATGAATGTTCATGTCCTTGAAAAACCTTTATGTGAGCCTTTTTGTGGAACCTCCTTCAAGTTCTTCATTTGATGAACCTAACTCTCCTATTTATCCTTATGAAGAAATATATGCCCAAGAGGGAGTTTATCCTAGTTTGGATAACTTAGAGTGTGAGGGGTAACCTTCTTTGCCTGTAGTTCAATATAAAAGACCTAAGTGGGAATAATCCCTAATTAAGTTTTCTAATCTTGATAGTCTTAGTAAATTTACTACAAGTCAACATACATAACATGCCTTGATGACTATGTATGAGTGTGAACCTCAATCATTTGAAGAAGCTATTCAAGATTATAGATAGAAACTTTCTATGCAATCAGAGTATGATACTCTTGTTAAAAATCAAACTTGGGATCTTGTTCCACCTCTGCCAAAATGACACATTGTTAGTTGTAAATGGATTTTTAAAATCAAATATAATTCAATTAAAAAAATTAACAAATTCAAAGCTAGATTAATTACCCATGGTTTTATTCAAAAACCCAAGATTGACTATGATGAAACCTTTGCTCCTATAGCAAAAATGAGTATTGTAAGGTTATGGTACTTGCATCTAAGAATGGTTGGAGTTTACATCAAATGGATGTAAAAAATGTCTTTCTTAATGGTGATCTTGAAGATAAAATCTTCATATCTCAACCTAAAGTTTTCATTGATCCAAACAAATAACATTATGTTTATAAATTATATAAATCCCTATATAGGTTAAATCAAGATCTTAGAGATTAGTATTCTAATATCACTAATTATTTTATAAAAATAGTTTTCTTTAATTGTTATTCTGATAATGATCTCTTTGTTAAAATTGAAAATGGTCATGTTATATTAATTGTATTATATATTGATGATCTTATTATTACTAGTGATGATGATAGTTTAATAATTTTATATAAAGATAAACTAAAACAAAAGTTTGAGATGACTGATCTAGGAATTCTTCATCATTATTTAGAAATGATTGTATTTCAAGATAAAAATTATATTATTATATCTCAATTTTAGTATGTACATAACATGCTTGTTAAGTTTAGCATGCTTTATTGTAAGCCTACATCTACTCCTATTGAAGTTGGCGTTAAGCTTGATCCAAAACCTACGTGTGATGAATTTTATCCCACTCTCTATAGATAACTTTTTAGGAGTTTGATTTATCTAGCCATTACTAGGCCAGATATTTCATATTATATGGGTGTTGCCTCTAGATTCATGCAGGATCCATACTTGTATCATTGAAAATTAGTAAAGTGAATACTTTGGTATATAAAAGGAACTCTAAGCTTTTATTTTTATTATTTTTATTTTGCTAAAGCTAATTTATATAGTTATTATGATGATGACCATGTTTTTATAATTATAGATCATAAATCTACTTATGGATATGTTTTTATGTTTGGTGTAGGTGCTATCACTTGAAACAACAAAAAATAACCTATTGTATTTATCTCTTCTATAGAAGCAAAGTATATAACTATTATGGAAGCTACTAAAGAAGTTGTGTGGATGTGAAGAATGTTAGAAGATTTTTTTGTGGAATTTACTCATTGTACAACATTTTTTTGTGATAGTCAAAGTTACATAGCTCTATAAAAAACCAGTACAACACCAAAGTACTAAAACATATTGAAGTTTATGTGCATTTCATCTGAGAAAAATTACTCAATTGAAATATTGATCTTCAATTTTGTCCTACAGATGAACAAGTGGCAAATATCTTCACAAAACGACTTGGTACTACTAAGTTTTGTCAAATTTGTATAATCTTAGGTCTCTCAGAGTTGCCATTAAGGGGGATTGTGCATGGCAATGTCACTTCCTAAATGGCCTTATAGATTCCTTCTTTTTTATACTTATTCTCATTACATAGCATTGTTATAATCACTTGTGTGATTTTAGTAAAATTCATATGAAAGTTTTAATTTTTTACTTGATAATTGTAATCATATATGGAGGTCCTTATGTTATAAAAGGCTCCAATGCTTTATTGATTATTCATGAGAAACTATGAGACTTAGTCTCATAATCATGCTAGCCTAAACTTCATATATAAATTTATGGATAATAATTCCTATTGTTATAAAAGGTGATACTGTCATGAGTTTAATCTCCACTTATTAATGGGGATTATTATTCCTCTATTATAAATGAATGACTAGATTGATAAGTTCTTAATAAATCTCCACTTAACATTAAGGTGGAGTGTTGTAACATGTAATGGATAAGTGGTGCATTTATATACCCTTAATATATTAATTGTAACAGTAAATAAATATTACACTTTAAATTTATGAGATCATGCTCATGAAAAAATAAAGCATATTATTATTGATTTTGTAATTGTTGGTCAAGGTTGGAATCATGACCTTTGGTCAAGATGCCAAACCATGTAACCTAGGGGACAAAGTTGAGCCCATGTAATGTGACCATTGGAAAGGGTCCTACTTATCCAATGGTCATATTAAAATTATTAGATAGTTTTCCCTATATTATATATATTTTACATTGTAAAATTTAATGCTTATGAATGCTTATGTATTCCAATCTATCCATCTAGTGTTTTGTAAAGATCTAAGAAGTGAGAAAATAAATCTTGCATTGGGTACATATTGTTTCTCACATAATGAATAATTTTAGTGGGTTTTTTTACCTCTTTATGAGCTTTTTCTATGGTATATCTAGTGTCTCATTATGTATGACTTTGTTATTGGTCTCGCATTTAGATCTGGTGTTTGCATATAATATATTTCTTATTTTGTCATAAGGCACTCAAGTCCAATATCATACTAGCATAACTTGCACTTCCACTAGCACTTAGGTGGGTATAAATATATTGGGCTTGATCCCTCTTCAAAGTATCGGTATGTAGGCAACTCTCATCATAATGGGGTGTTGAGAATGTCCAACCTACCTTACTAATGAATACACATTTTAGCTCATTCCCTAATTGTATATAGGATTAAGGTTTGCATAACAAATAAGTCATTACAAGCACAATATAGTGTTCTAGAATTTGTGCACATAGGTACAGACCCTAGAGATCCAGACACAGGTACACCTAGAAGTTTAGGATAGTCATGTACAAAGGACACTACCACCAATATCATGATACTATTTCCACTTTGCTAATAATGGTGCTATTTTCCAATTGTGTTGCTACTATCTAGGAGGGATTTTGATATAGGGATCTAGTTTATGACACTTAAACTAGCTTCCATCTTAGTTTCTAGCACTCAGATCATTTGTATCATGTGTTTTCCATCTAAGTCTTTATTTATACTATTTATTATTATTTTTTATAAAATCAAATCTAGTAAATTTTATAACAAATCAGTGGTTGTATTTATTGCATATTATTTCCATGATTTAATCTACTCATATATTTAATAATCATAGGATTTACATTATGCTAAGTCTTAAAAGGTTAAAACAATTTGAAAATTATTGTCCCCAAAAAAAAACTTCTCATTTTTTGGGACAACATTTGAACTATTTTGGTCCTCATACCAAAATAATCTCTGCCCTTCTCAAAATTTGTTTTAAGCATTCAAATTTCTCATTTTTCAAGCTTCTTAAAAATCTACGAACTCTACAGGCTTGAATCTATAGACTCTGCAGGCTTGAATCTATGGACTCTATAGGAAGAAAATCTACGAACTCTGTAGGCCAAGTTCAACAGACTTCATAGGTTGATTTCTATGGACTCTGTAGGAAAGAAGCAAGCTCTCAACACTTAGGCAATTTCAAAGTTGGTTGAATGACAAGGCTCAACCAAAATATTTCATCAACAAGCTTTTAAGCAAGGATTTAACCATTGAATCGTTGAACCTTGAACCATTTTGGTTCAATGGGTTTAACAGGTTCAAAGGTTCAACATCAACAACAAGAGTTAAGCGCATTTGTCAAGGTTCAAAGTTCAACCGCTTCAAGGTTCAACAGGTTCAAAGGCTTCTACAGGCAGGTTCAATCAAAAGAACAAGTTTTTAATGCTTGAATCATTGAACTGTTGAACCATTGAACCACTTTGGTTCAAAGGTTCAACAGGTTCAACGACAAAATGGTTCAACGTGTTGGGTTCAAAAAGATCAAAAGGACTTAGCCAAATAAAAAGAATGAATCAATTGAACTGATGAACCATTGAACCACTTTGGTTCAAAGGTTCAATAGGTTCAAGGTTCAAGGTTCAATAGGTGTGCGAACATCAATTTCAAGGAATCTTGGTTCAAGCGGTCAAAGGGAATGAACCATTGAACCGTTGAACCAAAGTTGGTTCAATCGGTAGGTTCAAGGGGTTGCCCCAAAGCCAAAGGATCAAACAACCCTTGTGGAGGGTGGTGAACCAAGGCCTAGAACCCTTGCAGAGTGTAGTGAGCAAAAAATTAAAGGAACTTAGTGGATGCTACCAAGTGTCATCTTCTGAGCCTCATTTCACTTTGCTTCTAAGAGTAGCGGATGCTACCATGTGTCACAATTTGAAATTCACATAAAATTGACTAAGGAAAATTTCCAAGGGACAAACAGCCCTTGTGGAGGACACTCAAAAGTCAAAGTGAACCATTACAAAAACTTGAAAGGCTAATTCAGAGCTCAAACAGCCCTTGCGGAGGGCAAGAAGGGAGAAAATGAACCAATTCAAAGACCAAAAAATAAATCAAATCCCAGCGAAAAAACTAAGGCAAGAAACAAATTCTTTTAGACTTTTATCTAAAGGAATTCCTTCAAACAAAAATTCTAAAGAAATTCAAGGAAGCTGCAGGAGGAAAGCCTAAAAGAATTTTTGAAGGCCAAAGACAAAGCAGCTGAAATAATTCTTGCAGACTTTTTGTCCACAAGAAAATGTCTACAAAAAAAGTCTGCGAGAAAGCTCCGAAGGACTCCGAAGACAAAAGGCCACCGAAGGACCCCAAAGGGAAGGTGCCCTTGCAAAGGACTCTCAGCTGCCAAATTAAAGGACACTTCCCCGAAGCTAAAGGGTCACCTTTCCTTTAGGAGGATGAAAAATAAGAAATCTGAAGGAAGCAAGTAACAGAAAAGGTTGAATAAAGAGAAATCTGAAGAAAGTCTAAGGGGTGACGTGTTTGAAGATGTCAAAGTCAAGAATGATGAACTAGCAGTTAGAAATTCAAACGTAGTGACGGCTTCGTGAACATCAATTTCAAGGTTCGTAAAATAGCCGTTGATTTTGAAAAGCCTTAAAGAAGAGCCAAATAACTTAGTGACCTACCAAAAGAAACCTGAAACCCATTTGAAGACTACCCAAAAGTTAGATACCCTTGCGAGGGGCTCTTCTTAAACTAAAGTAGACCATTTCTCAAGGCCCTAAAGGGTACATCCCCTCTGAGAAAGATCAAATGACAAAGCCAAAGGAATTGCTGAAGAAAGTGACATGCTCGTGGACGTCAAAGTCACAACAATGAAATAGATGTTGATCCTTGCAAGTTTTAAGCATGAACCCAAATGCATTCAAAGGATTTAAGGCCAAGGCTAAAAGGAAGAACCACTGAAAGGAGTGTAAAGAGTAGGAATGACCAAAAAAATTTGCACATCTTATATGTTTCTAGAAGTAGACCGCCAGGTGGATATTGAAAGATGCAAACTTTTAATAGCATGACCCATTTCTCTGCATTGAGAAAAGCAAATGGGTAAATGCCCCTAAATTCCAGCATGTCTTCTTAAAAAAATTAAATGCAACATGATGTGTTACTATTCCCATGTCCTTCTTGAAGAGCCTATATAAGGGACTCTCTTGTTATTGTAGGGATCTCTCTCTAATTATCAGAAACAAAACTCTGCCCAAATTGAAAGGCATTACTGAGACTTTGAGCTTAGATTGTTGATCATATTTTGTTATTAGAATAAGAAAGCAAGTGACTTTTCAAACTTTGTGCTGTGATATCTTTGTTGTTGAGGAAACTGTTCTTATGTCTTTTTCCTTAATATATTTTTTGTTCCTTTAATTCCATAAGCAAAATTAGTGAAAGTAGTCAGGAAGGCATCCTGAAGCCAACTGTGGAGAGACTTTGTGCCCCCACAATTGCCTTTAGTGTCTTTCCTTTTTGTTTCTGTGTAAAAGACCATGTGATGACTTTGTGTTGTATCTCAATTTGCTGGTTACTACGACCTTGGTTACATTTTATAATTACTACTAGGAAGATTCTTGTGGTTTGTTGAATGGTACTTCTAAAAGAAGAGGAGTGCTTTCTATCATTATCCCTAATATTTCTCCTTTGATTTACATGCATCATCTCTAAAAAAAGAGAGATGGATGATTTATCCTACCCGAGTATTATTTTTTATTTATATATATATATATAGCATATTTATAGGGAACCTCCCCCTAATAAGAGGAGAGATTAGTCCCCTTTTGATGTGGTAAACCTACACATTTAGCCGACCAATCTTCCTACTTTGGATGATCAGACCTATTTTGTTTATCAGTACGCTGATCGACAAAATATTCAACCAACAGTTTTTATTGACTCCACTGGGGATATAACCCATTATTGTTATAACCTATCCATTGTACTCTATTGTTGAAGAATGAACTACTCCAGTGTTTTCCCATTGTTAAAATTTTCCTCCCAGCCTCACGCAATAGTTTTTGGTGACTCTGCTAGGGATATAGTTATGTGTATGCTGAAACCTCAAGTTTTAGATGAAATCAGTCTCTACCATTATCCATTATAGACTCCATTCCATTTCTAAGTTTTACCCATTATTATTATAACCTTACCATTCACCTCCACACTAACTGGGAAAGAACATGTAGTTTAAAGCCTCAAGCTTTAAACTAAAGCAAGGTCAATTCTTTTCCATTTTTGTTTCACAATCTGGCAAATTCAAGGTATACACAAAGCTAAAGGGCTAAATGTATTGTTGACCCTGTATTTGAGTTGGTATAGCAAAGTAATTTTTATCTGTTTCCTTCACCATCTCATCTCCAATGAACCAAGAGCTTTCCTCCTACTAAAGTCATATCTCCATTGCCAAACGAAGTATCCACTTCTATTATTGATAAAGCTTTGCCAATAATTACCCCTTTGAGATTTTTTATTCCTCCTTTTCATAATCCTATAATGGCAGTTCAAGGCCCCTGGGGCAATTCTTTTGGTCCTCTCAATCTTACTCCACCTCTACATGAGTTTCCACGTAGTTCAAGGAAGAATTTCCCCAAATTTTATGGTGATGAGAAAGTTCATCCTAATGAACACATTGTAACCTTTAGCATAGCCTGTGGCATAATTGGAGTAAAATTTAAAGATGTAGCAGTCAGGCTATTCGTAGAAACATTACAAGGTGATACTATAGATTGGTTGTATCATCTGCAGGCTCGATCAGTAACTGGTTGGAATACCCTCAAAGCTATGTTTGAAGCCAGATTCAAACTTAAAAAAGATGCACATGCACTTCTAGCTCAACTTACATAGATGAAGAAAGAACCTCATGAACCAATGAGGGACTTCATAACCAAGTTTGAAAAACTAAGGAACAAAATTCCTATAATTGCTCAACCCACAGCTAAAAATCTCAAATGCTTCTTCATTAATTCTCAATTACCTAAAGTAAGTTTTCTTTTGAGACGTGCTAGTCAAATAGATCTTGTTGTAGCTCAACTTTTGGCCATTGAGGTAGAAGATGATCTCATCTTAGTAGGGAAGATAAGAAGAGATCTAAATAGAAATAGACCTTCATCATCTTCTGAATATTCATATACAAGCACCATAGATCTAATGGTGTAGAAGTTGGTAAATGAGTTACTTGCTCTCAAAAAGCAAATGGTGCAAGGAATGTCTTTTAATCCTTCATACAGAGATATGCCAAGAAGGACATTTCCAAATTATTCATATCAAGGAAATGCTACAAGGAATCAAGGGTAAAAAAATTGTCTTCCTCCCCCACAAGGGAAACTTACCCTGGAAGCTCTTCCAACCAATTCAACAATGGGATATCTTGAAGCAAAATCAGAGTTCTCTTTCCATACTAAATTAAATCAATAAAATGACCCTAATCTTCTTGTAGAAAATCAAGAAGAATTAGCTGGCGACTCCCACATTGGTTTCCTAAACTACCAAGATGAACTCAAAAGTGAAGGAGAAGCTTTTGATGGATCATATGTAGTGTTTACCAGGTCCAAGAACCAATCAGTCCAGCAAGCTGATAAATGGAAGACATAAGAGAAAACCCCAACCAATAATTACAATTGCTAAGTGTGGAACCACTCTACCTTACCAGTCAAAAGATCCAGTGATCACCCAAAAGATAAGTACATCAATTTCACCTTCACCTTCTACTTTAATTTTGCAAACCAACTCTCCTCCCATCCCACCTAAAACTCAAAAGGTTGAAATAACTTGTGCTATTCCTAGTCTAATTCAACCATTTGACATAATCAATCATGTCAAAAAGACAAAAATACAAATGTCTAAAATTGAATATTTGTAGTCCAATCCTGATCAATTGGATAAGTTGGTCTAATGTGTCAAGAACAAAACCATCCCTGCAAGACAAGAGGTTAAGAAAATAATTCTTGATTCCCCAAAGAACATGCCCATTCCAAATAATCTTATCATTACTCCTCCATCTACCCCTACAAAAATAGAACCTTTTTATGTTTCCCTATTAATAAATGGTCACAAGCTAAGTAATTGTATTATAGACTCAGGTACGTCTGACAATGTCATGCCTACTAAAGTAACTGAATCTCTAAGTCTCACACTGACCAAAACCTTTGGGAGATGTTTCTCCATGGAAAACAAGCAAGTACCATTGCTGGGGAAATAAAAGATGCCCAATTTGCATTTGCAATGTTTCCAGACAAGAGAATCAAGATGACTATCTTGGTGGCTGGCGTCCTAGCATCCTATGGTATCCTACTTGGATGAAATTTTTGTAAGGACGTGGGAGGATAACTAAGCATGGACCTGTCTGAGGTAAGGATCCCTGTCTAAGGAATAATGAAGAGATTGCTCCATGAAAAAGAGGCAAAATACGTGGTCATCCAAATGTCAGCCCCTGCAGTGTAAATTCTATTTGAGTCTTCAGGCAGGGGTAATTATTTCTTGACCACAGAGAATGTTCATGTTTCTACAGATGAAAGTCCTATAGCTGACAATCTAGGAATTGATCCAAACAAGATGTCAGGGGAATTGGTAGGGCATAGTATAAATAAGGATCTTCCATCTCTAATGAAGAGAAATCAGATAAGAGATCAGCTTCTAATGATGCTTGGATCCTGGAATCTGATGGCAGTAATTTTTACACCAATGATGGAGTTGGGACTGTATTGATATCTCCTCAAGGAGATATTCTTCCTTCATGCAATTTGCAATTCAGCAACACCAAAAACATAGCTGGATGTGAATCTCTATTGCTCGAATTAAATATTTCTCAAGATGAAAAGATCAAACTCCTTCACATCAAAGGAGATGTTAAGTTGATAGTTTGTCAGGAGTTTGATGTGGACAATCCAATCATGTGCTGGACTGAACTAGAAGAACAACCAATTATGGTAATGGACCATGCTACTACAAATCAAAATTAGGCAAATGAACCCTTTGCCAAGAAAGCAAAGAGTTATGGCTATCAAATTGAAGACCACATCCTACCATGGGGCAAGAAGAAGAAAAAACCAAGAGGAAGATGCAAAAAATTGGTTTCCTAGTGGAAAGTTCCATTTGCCCATCACCGTTTCTGGGGACAAAATGTCTTCTTGCTAGTTTATTAAGATAGAGCACTATTTTCACTACCTCTCAAGAAGTAACATTTGAAACAATTTTAACTCTTGAAGTATCAGATTATTGCATCTGTACATATGTATATTTGTATAGTTTTTAATTCTATTTTGTTTTGTTTGTTTTCATTTTTGATGCCTTCCATTTTTGGGTAACATGACTCCATAGCCCAATGGTACACATGAAGACACTGGAGATTTTAGATTCTACTCCCTTCAATTCCTTTTTACAATTGATAGAAGTTCCCCAACTGGAGCCAACTGTTGTCCCCAAAAATGGACTTCTCATTTTTTGGGACAACATTTGAACTATTTTGGTCTTTAGACCAAAAAAATCTCTGCCCTTCTTGAAATTTGTTCTAAGCATTCAAATTCCTCATTTTTAAAGCTTCTCAAAAATCTACAAACTCTACAGGCTTGAATCTACAGACTCTGCAGGCTTGAATCTACAGACTCTATAGGAAGAAAATCTATGGACTCTGTAGGCCAAGTTTAATGGACTTCACAGGTTGATTTCTATGGACTCTATAGGAAAGAAGCAATCTCTCAACACTTAGGCGATTTCAAAGTTGGTTCAATGCTAAGGCTCAACTAAAAGAGTTCATTGGCAAGCATTTAAGCAAGGATTGAACCATTAAACCATTGAACCTTGAACCATTTTGGTTCAATGGGTTCAACATCAACAGCAAGAGTTAAGCACATTTGTCAAGGTTCAAAGTTCAACCACTTTTAGGTTCAAGGTTCAACAGGTTCAAAGGCTTCTACAAGCAGGTTCAATCAAAAGAACAAGTTTTTGATGTTTGAATCATTGAATCCTTTGAACCATTAAAACACTTTGGTTCAAAGGTTCAACGGCCAAATGGTTCAATGTGTTGGGTTCAAAAAGATCAAAAGGACTTAGCCAAATAAAAAGAATGAACTGATTGAACCAATGAACCATTGAACCACTTTGGTTCAAAGGTTCAACGGGTTCAAGGTTCAAGGTTTAATGGGTGTATGAATGTCAATTTCAAGGAATCTTGGTTCAAGCAGTCAAAGCGAATAAACCATTGAATCGTTGAACTAAATTTGGTTCAATTAGTTGGTTTAATCTGTAGTTTTAAGGGGTTGCCCCAAAGCCAAAGGATCAAATAGCCCTTGTGGAGGGTGGTGAACCAAGGCCTAAAACCCTTGCAGAGGGAAAAAACTCGATAGAACTCAGTGGATGCTACCAAGTGTCATCTTCTAAGCCTCATTTCACTTTATTTCTAAGAGCAATGGATGTTGCCATGTGCCACATTTTGAAATTCACATAAAATAAACTAAGGAAAATTTCCAAGGGATAAAAAACCCTTGTAGAGGACACTTAGAAGCCAAAGTGAACTATTGAAAAACTTGAAAGGCTAATTCAGAGCTCAAACAACCCTTGCAGAGGGCAGGAAGGGAGTAAATGAACCAATTCACAAACCAAAAAATAAAGCAAAGCTTAGTGGAAAGACTAAGGCAAGAAATGAATTCTTTCAGACTTCTATCTAAAGGAATTCCTTTAGACAAAAAGTTTCAAGAAATTTAGGGAAGCTATGGGAGGAAAGCCCAAAAGAATTTTCGAAGGCCAAAGATAAAGTAGCCGAAACAATTCTTACAGACTTTTTATCCATAGGAAAATGTCTACAGAAAAAGTCTACGAGAAAGCTCCGAAGGACTCCTAAGACAAAAGGTCATCGAAGGACCCCAAAGGTTAGGTGCCCTTGTGGGGGACTCTCAACTGCCAAATTAAAGGACACTTCCCCAAAGCCAAAGGGTCACCTTCTCTTTAGGAGGATGCAAAATAAGTAATCCAAAGGAAGCAAGTAGTATAAAAGGTCGAATCAAGAGAAAGACAAAAAAAGTCTAAGGGGTGACACGCTCAAAGACCTCAAAGTCAAGAATGGTGAACTAGCCATTGGAAATTCAAACATAGTGATGGTTGCGCAAACGTCAATTTCAAGGTTCATAAAATAGCCATTGATTTTGAAAAGCCTTAAAGAAGAGCCAAAGAACTTAGAGACCTACCAAAATAAACCCAAAAGCCATCCGAAGACTACCCAAAAGGTAGATACCCTTGTGGGGGACTCTTCCCAACCTAAAGTGGGCCATTTCTCAAGGCCCCAAAGGGCAAGTCCCCTCCAAGAGAGATCAAACAACAAAGCTGAAGGAATTGCCAAGGAAAGTGACATGCCTGTGGACATCAAAGTAGCAAAAATGACATAGCCATTTATCCTTGCAAGTTTTAAGTGTGGACCTAAATGCATTCAAAGGCTTTAAGGCCAAGGCTAAAAGGAAGAACCGCTAAAAGGAGCATAAAGAGCAGGAATGACCAGAAACATTTGTACATCAGATATGTTTCTAGAAGTAGACCACCAGGTGGATATTGAAAGATGCAAACTTTTAATAGCATGACCCATTACTCTGCATTGAGAAAAGCAAATGGGTAAATGCCCCTAAATTCTAGCATGTCTTCTTAACAAAATTCAATGCAACATGATGTGTTACTATTCCCAAGTTCTTCGTGAAGAGGCTATATAAGGGACTCTCTTGTTATTGTAGGGATCTCTCTCTGATTATCAGAAACAAAACTCTACCCAAATTGAAAGGCATTACTAAGAATTTGAGCTTAGATTATTGATCATATTTTGTTATTAGAATAAGAAAGCAAGTGACTTTTCAGACTTTGTGTTGTGATATCTTTGTTGTTGGGGAAACTATTCTTATGTCTTTTTCCTTAATATATTTTTTGTTCCTTTAATTCCATAAGCAAAATTAGTGAAAGTAGTCAGGAAGGCATCTTAAAGCCAAATGTGGAGAGACTTTGTGCCCCCACAATTGCCTTTAGTGTGTTTTCTTTTTGTTTTTGTGTAAAGGACCTTGGGATGAATTTGTGCCCTCATTGTCCTTCATATCTCACTCTTGGCCAATTTAGGTGGAGACTTTGTGCTACATCTCAATTTGCTAGTTACTATGACCTTGGTTACATTTTTCAATTACTACCAAGAAGATTCTTGTGGTTTGTTGAATGGTACTTTTGAAAGAAGAGTGCTTTCTGTCATTATCCCTAAGATTTCTCCTTTGATTTGCACGCATCATCTCTGAAAAAAGAGAGATGGATGATTTATCCTACCCTTGAGTATTATTTTCTATATATATATATATATATATATATATATATATATATATATAGCATATCTATAGGGAACCTCCCCTTGATGAGAGGAGAGATTAGTACCCTTTTGATGTGGTAAACCTACACATTTGGTTGACCAATCTTCCTACTTTGGATGATCAGACCTATTTTGTTTATCAGTACGTTGATCGACAAAATATTCAACCAACAAAAATATCAACAAGGCAATTATTAGTTGGAGATAAGATTTTAATACAAGCAAAGGTAGAAAAGACCTCCATTAAATTTGGCAAATTGACTAAGCTAGCACCTATATATATACAACCTTTCAAGTTTCTAGAAGTGATTAATCATGTTTATTTTAGACTTGCTTTTCCACCATCTTTAGCGATAATTTATAAAAAAATCATGTATCTTATTTGAAAAAGTATGTGGTTGATCCTTCACATGTATTTGATTGGAGTGTTTTACAAGTTTTAGATCTAGGAGTGGTAATAATAGAACCAATGATAATACTTGAAACACACAAGCTTATCTTGCATAATAGAGATGTGGCTTGATGCAAGGTCTAGAGGGACCAAAATTCTAAATATAGTGTCACTTGAGAAGACTACAATGAATTTCAAAGGTTGTTTACTCATTTATTTGATTGATACATTTTGTTGAACTTATTTTCAGACATGTTTATTTATAATAAATTCATTGGTATGATGACTTATTTAAGGGGGAAAGTATGTTACATCATGAATTATCCTTAATGAACAATATTTGTTTTTAAATAGATATTAAGACTATTTGTTTGTTAGTTTGTTGATTTGAGAAATCAGATATATATTATTTTAGTAAACTATTATATTTTCTAGTTCACAGTTTTATTTTTAGTATAGACACTTCATGTTCATTTTAACTATCTTACTAATTTACACTAACACCATCCTAAATCATCTAATCGATCTTCTATTCACACTAGCATCTCTTGTCCCTTCACTATTATTCCCCTATGATTAATTAATTTTTTTTACATGATCACAACCATTCCCACAAATTCAAATCACTTCTTATTGACTAATTAATCTCAAATATTTATTTCAAATTATTCTTATAGATAATTATAGAATGCACAATTACTATTATCTATAAATCAATAAATATTGTTTTCCATCTCAAACTTGTGATGTCATCATCCACCCATTTGGAAATATAAAAACCATATTTCAAAGTGTCCTCCATAAGGCAAGTTTAATGCAATATGAGAAGTTTGAAAGTAAGGTATTTAACATGCATTTACACACTCCAATCCCTCATGAATGGATCTCCTTATAAACACTTACACAGTCCATGTCATATCATTTAATGCTTATCTTTCCTTGTAATATTTATCCTCATGCATTGATCTTCATCCTCATCCAATGGTCCACATCTATTCAAAAAATATATGAATAGATGGGTTACCTTCCATTCTCAACAAGCTTTTAATAAACAATGAAGTGTTATTCAAATATTTTTACAAAGATTCAACCATTCTCATCGTGCATCATCAAATCATCAAGTTTGTAAGGGGTTATGTTGTTAGATTACCCACACACACTATACAAGCCTTTTATAACTTCATCTAATCACCATCGCTTATTCTTGGCAAGGAGATAGCAAGGAAAGGTATAACCATTTGTGTTTAATTGTTTGTATTGTCATCTCCTTCATCTTGTGATAGGTTTCTATTATTTTTTATTTCATACTAACTATAAAACTAACCAAAAATTTATAATCATGTGTTACATATGGCATACCCGATGGGACTAGTACCCTAAAATTATATTTGAAGACATATTATCATCATCCTAGGCTAAAATATACCCTAAAGTTTAAGCTTGTTTACCCTAGTTTCCTTTCAATTTTTTGAAACTACCATTTCCAAACTAGTAGTGGAATCACCCTAACAAGTGGCAGAAATGTTCCCGATAATGGTAGAATCAAGATTAAAAATGATGGAAATATTTACTAATTTTTTGTTTATTCTAAATAATAAAAAAAATCACCCTACTTAATGATGGAAATGCACTATGGATTAGCAAAATCTTTCCTTATGGTTGTGTTTGTAGGGATCAATGAAATCATTTTACATATTGGTATAATAGTGGTGTACAACATCAGAATCATGACTATTCAGGTTGAACATCTATTTTTTTTAAATGGTAAAGTCATAAATTCTAATTACCAAAAAATATCTACTTAATAGCAATATCATGATAAGTAATAGTAGAAACTTTGTTTTGTGCTTTCTATGTATTTATTTCCTACAGTAGTGAAATCATTCTTAGTAGTAGTAAAATTATAGTTTGTAGTAGTGGAATCACTTTATGTAATAGCAAATTTGTTAACCATAAAAATGACATCATATTTTTTTGTTCTCTATTTTTATTTTTAATAGAAAATACGTTGCTTAATAGTAGAATCAACTTTTAGAATAGGGAAAATGTAAATAGAAACCAAAAAATCAACTTTTGAAACCGCATTCGCTTGTCAAATATCACATATGAGACTATTAACTTATTTATTATAGGTTTAATATGTGATTATTTAACCCAAAACTCATCATATTTTATTTTTTGAGTGTCATAAAAACAAAAAACAGTTAAATTTGGTGCTTAAAATGAAATTGATTGAATTTCCTTCAATGTTAATGTCTTGTGTTTGCAATAGTTTGACATGTGTATGCTCTCCCCTTACCCAATTTTTGGATTATGGGTGACCAAAAATACTCAAGTTATATTTTTCCCTAAAGAGAAGTTATGTACGATCTCCTCTTGCCCTTAATTGGACCCTAAGGATCAAAAATAATGTATCTTCCTTTTTATCTTTGGTTGCATAATTATGACCTTGCTCCTAAACTATGAGTCCTTAAGGCGTAGTGACTAAGATTCCATCCCCCAAGGTACATACCAACCCAAAGTTCCATAAGGGTATAATCATTGATAGTATTTGTCTATATTAGCTAAGTGGTTGTGTATTTTAGTAATATTCATGAAGGTAAAGAGTTTATCTATAACACTAGGCCATCAGACAACACTCTCAAGGAAAGATCTCTGATAACACTCC
Organism: Torreya grandis; assembly: GCA_037957365.1. Lineage (NCBI taxonomy): Eukaryota > Viridiplantae > Streptophyta > Pinopsida > Cupressales > Taxaceae > Torreya > Torreya grandis. The sequence goes on from JARHVA010009905.1 coordinate 24,434, forward strand.
ATTAAAATACAATGGTTGGAATGGTCTTGAAGGGACTATATCCTTTCATGAATCATGTTATCACCTTATTCCATAGACTTATGCTACATCATAATTTAAGGTATATAGGGGATTCACCTAGATAATCATGTTTATGCCTAGTTTAAGACCTTCAACCATAAATGAAACCCAATGTAGAGAAAATAGCATTCTCAAATATTACCCATCACATATAGACACTTAGTGAGGGTTATGAGACCAACCTATTCACTAATTTATGTGAGTAGATAGATGGGTTTAATTTCATGTTGCACACTTATTTATCACTAATCATAAGGCTTTTAATTATGTTCTTTCTTGCTTATTATCAATGCCCATATTGTGTATCATTTTATATACTTAAAAAAGTATAGATTTATTAAGTCTAATATTTCCACATTTAATTTAAAAAGTTACATGATAAGGTGTTACTCTACCAATATCAAGAATCATTTTCTCCAATAGTAACATTACAATGTTTGTATCATATCGTTATTCTTTCTAATTAGAACCATGTCCAAAATCTGATCAGGTCCATTTTGACCAATATCCAATTTAAAATAAATTAATTCCAATCTAATTCACTATTTTTCAAATAAAATTAAATTAATAAAACCTTTTGAATTAAAATTTTCCATGTCAAGTCAAATTCAACCTCAATTCAAGTTCAATCTTCAAAGTCAAACAAAGACAAAAATAAAGTCAAAGTTAATTTTTCAAAGTCAAACAAATACAAAGTCACATTCAAACTTTTTCAAATTCAAATCAAGTCTATTTTGACCAAGTCACATCAATTACAAATCCATTGAATATCTAAATTCAAATCATATACTTGTATTTCCATTCAATTTTCTGTACCTGTCAATTGGGAGATGAAATCACAACATCTATCTTTTCTTCCATCCAAATCAATTTCCAAATATAATATGAGCTTAATTTCATAAAATAGCCTAATTAAACATCACATCAAATATTGAACATCAAACATTAAATCAAATCTAAAATCCTAGTCAAATCACATCAACTTATCCAAACATCATCCAAGCCTAAATCAAACCCCATTTAGACCCATGACATCTCACAATCTTAATATTTCTCTAACATCACCATCCCAACATCAAGAAATTATTGAATAAATCCTACATATTATCAAAAAGGTATCCCTTCTATCATCCCTTCTTGGCCATTTATCCATTGGCCCAACTTCAAATTCTTTTTGACTCACAAACATTAAACAATACACTATATAACACCCATATAGCCTTAGAGACATAGGGAATCCAATAATCTATCCATGTCCTATCATTTCCCATCTAAGGTTCATCATTTACTAATTAATAAGGTACATCCAAGTCTGCTAATCATCCATTAGGGATATGTTAATATCCCTTTCCCAATCACAATCAAACTTCACTTTAAAGTAAAGGTTAATAAAATCATTCTATCCTTGACCAATCCATCTTCAATGAATCCATTTTTATTAAATCACCCATCTTTGACCAATCCCAAACTATAGTTTTCCCACCTGTATTTAATGAAAGACCCATCTTTTATGATTTAATCTTTAAAAACCCATCATTTGGCCAATTACCCATCTTTGGTCAACTTATTTTTTACCATCCACTAGTATTTGATGAACCACCAATATTTTATGAGCTAACCTTTGACAAACCATAATTTGGCCTATCACCCCATCTCATATCACATATCCAACCATCCACTACCTAATACTGCATGCCCCAAGTGACAACGTTACTTATATATAACTAAAATAAAAGTGTACTCCATGTGGACAAGCCCCATATCAACAACAAATAAGTATCAACATCCTATCAGTTTGGCAAAACATCATTTATCAAAATATACCCATCATCATCGATAGTCAAAGTGTGCAAACATTAGCTCAAGTAGGTTAATTTTATCCATAGGTTAATCTCATTTATCCATCATCATCTTGATATCCAACCACTCATATATCCTTATTTATTCATCACATACCCATTGATTCTTTCATTATAACTTCTTCTCTCTTTTTATAGAGTCCATCTGCATCTATTCATTCTTTCATATCCTCTCGAGGGGCCATCATTCATCACATTTTTTCATCATCATCATCATCATTTAACATTCATCCACATTTTTTCAACTTCTAATTTTTTTCAAAATTTGTTACTCCACCCATCATGTCTCTGAATGTTATTTCAAATATGTGAAACATATAGATACTTAAAATCAAACACTTCATGTTAATTTTAACTATCTCACTAATCTACACTAACACCATCCTAAATTGTCTAATCATTATTTTATTTTCACTAACATCTCTAGTCCATTCACTATTCATCCCCCCTGATCAATCAGTTATTTTTTTTATGATCAAAACCATTCTCATAAATTCACATCACTTCCTACTAATTAATTAATCTCAATTAATTAGTTATTCTTCTTATAATAGAGAATTATGGAATGCATACTTAATATTTTCCATAAATCAATAAATCATATTTTCCATCTCAAAATTTTGATGTCATCATCCACCCACTTGGCAATATAAAAATCATATTTTAAAAGTCAAAGTGCCCTTCGCAAGGTAAGTTTAATACAAAATGAGAAGTGTGAAAGTAAGGTCTATTACATGTAATTGCACATTCCAAGCCCTCATGAATTGAGCTCCTTAAAAATACTTACATAATCCATGTCATAGCATTTAATGCTTGCCTCTCCTTATAGGATTTATCGTCATCCATTTATCTTCATCCTCATTTGATGGTCCACATCTATTCATAAAATCTATAAATAGAAGGGCCACCTTTCATTCTCACTAATCTTTCAATAAACAATGAAGTTCTATTCAAATATCCTTATAAGTATTTAACCATTCTCATCATGAATCATCAAGTTAGAAATGGGTTACACATTCAAATTACCCACGTGCACTATAAAATCCTTTTGCAACTACATCTAAGAACCATTACTTATTATTAGCAAGGAGATAGCAAGGAAAGGTATAACCATTTGTGTTTACTTATTTATTTATTTTTCATCTGCTTCTTTCTTAATTAGAGGACCACGCCTAGGTTATAGATATATTTCTATAACCTAATTTCATACTAACCATAAAACTGACCTTTGCAATCATGTGTTACATTTAGTATCATTATTTCAATTGAAAGCATGATTATGATTTAATTTAATGGATTCTAATATAGATGATATGGTGGTAGTCATATCAATTAATGTTAGTTATGTTTTATTTATATTGATAATAATGGACTAATAACTTTATGCTTGTTTGAGGTGGATGCAAGATTGCCTCACCCTCATTGAGTACTATAGAGAAATAACATCATAGTGGAAAGGGTGTAAAATCATAATAACTATGGGTAAAAAGAGAAAGAGCCTAGAAAAATCACACACTCATGCCATATTATCTGATTGTCAAGTTTATTATGTTGTGATTTTAATTTGGATAGTTAAATGCTTGCATAATTACTTTGGATGTTACTTATTGAATGCAGTCTCTTCTTGGTAGTTTTTTACTGAGTTGCATTATTGCTCTAGTTTCTACGTCATAGATTATCTTTATAGCACTTAAATTTTATCAACAAAAAATATTATATCTCTGATAATTATGTGAGTTTTTGTTTGATTCTATTAGTATGTGCATCATAGTGCATTCACATAGTTATATGCATACTTGCATGTGTGACCTTACACTATTATTTCTTTCTTAATTGTGTTTCATATGGTATCAGTCTTAATGACTTGTAAACTAGGTTATTTAGCTTAAATATTAGACTAATATAAAAAGGTGAAATGGACTCCTTTTTGGGGTCATAGAATTCTAAAGGAACACTTAAACCTATTTTAGTGTACATTGCATTACTTGGAATGTTTTGTGAATCACTAACATAGAAATATTAAATTGCCTTAGTAGTAGGCTTTGCATGACTTTTGATCATTAAGAAAATACAATTCAAGAAATTTAATTATTACCTCTTTTGACATAAATATGGGTATTATTACATTGCATTTCATGTTTAATTAAAGGCATAACTTTTTTATAAAGAAATTAATGTTTCTTGGTTTGGTCAAAAACAAGAAATTATAATTACCATTAGGTTTTATGAGACTACGTAGTGTGTGTTATTTTTTATGTGAAACCCTACATGGCATTGAATCAACACATCTGAGAGCTATGGTTGATATTTACATGGGAATAAATGAGTTTTTGATTATTAATTTTTAGTGAGATTATAGAACTACCACTCAACTGGAGAAATAAGTTAACAAAGGCACACATTGTGAATTCAATAGAGATGGTGGAAAGGCTAGAAAAGAATTAAAAATACATCACATTATATCATATTTTCCCATAACTTGGTATTTAAACATAAATGTACAATGGAAATAAAATAAATAATACATCATTTCCATATATGTAGATAACATAATGAGTAAAAAAAAGGATATCTCTATATAAATGTCTCAATTTTTTACATGCATATAGATAAATCATATATACATCCCAAAAATATAACCGAGTACAATGTAGGCCCTAGGCATGCGGATCAATTTTATCCCCTCAAGAGAGATGTTATGCTCATCTGGGAAGCTAAATATTTAACAACCTAAAAAATCACTTGTAATGTCTAAGTCCATAACTGCAAGCCCTAGACCTATCCCTCAAGATGATCCACCAGTGTCTATAACCCTCCTACTCATCCTGATGTATCCATGTGTGTGGAACTCTCTTTGGTTAAGGCCTGTCATGAAACCATTGCATCTCCTTCCATCCCTAATGGTTTCACCACCTAAATCATAGACTAATCATAATGTTCAATCTCCTTATAAGCCTCTCCAACTAATTGAAACTAGCTAGCATGTGCTCCCACTAAAGGTTCCATGATATTAGGAATCTTGATGATATCATGCTAAGGAAAATGATATCTAAAATATTGTGGTGTATTTCCTCCACCATAGTCTTCAACAATGCTTCCTCCACTACCAAATGTTCAAAATGTAAACCAAAATCAACATTAGATCTTTCATATATATCAAAATCTATAGTATATTTATCATTAGTACCTATCATGTATATCTATACCTTTTTGAAAATAAATTTGATAGCATAAAAACTTATAATTTACACACCTAAATTCATAGAATCATGTTCACTACCCAATATTTATGTGGTCATGGATTTATGCTGGAGTGAATCTAAACCATCTCTCTCATAGAACCACTATAAAAATTCAATTCAATTTACGTGTTCAATTTTATATGGTACAACTATCCCCTAGGCCCACTTAGGAATTTTGTTGCCTCTACAACATGTCTACTACCTATTCACTTCTACCCTTTCCTTACACTATTTGTTGTTGCCTTTGTTGTCATATAACCACAATGGGATCATAAGGTCTTAAATTATGATCAAAACTATCACCCCTCATCCTCCCACTCCTAATGGCTCCCTAGCATGTCATGCCAAATAAAATAGGATGATCAAAGGTACCATTGGGTGTGCTAGTTGGAATTACCCTAGAATATGGTTATACAAATATGGCTCTACCCACCATGTGTAATGACCAATAATATAGCTCTAACACCTTAGGTATACTACGTTTGGCCATGATGGCTACACATCCATAGTGCATCTATAAGGTGTCCACACTATCTTATTATACTTGATGGTCTCTAGTGGAGGCACATCTAAGATCATGCAAATAGTGTGGTCATGAGGAACATTCTCACATGTAGGAGACTATAATCAATCACATGAATCAAAATTTCTAGTGTTTACATTGATAACCTATTATATATCCAACCCACAAAAATAATAAGGCCCATCATCTACTACCTTTGAGTTAAAATGCTATAAAAATCATACACCAATTAAACCCATATAATATCTCCTATATCAAACAATGTGCCCTATTCTAGCACATTATCAACACATGGATATAATAAACATAGGTACAATGCCATCAAGATAATGAGACAATATGCGCATGGTCATAATTCCAATTAGGCCCTTATGTATATTTTTAACACCTACAATGTCTACTTTAAATAATCATATGATGAACTTGAACTCCTCATATTGATCCAGCTCTGTATCCCACCGGTCTTGCTTCTCTACTCATATGTGGCCTTTAGTGTGTCACAAAGCACAAGAGTATCCATAATATGCAACCATAAAATGGCATGGATGTTATCTAAGGTGATGAACACCTCAATAGTATCCCCCTCCACTTCTCACTTGAAAGTGTTAATGGTCCTCTCTCATTTCCCAAAGAACATGGTGATGAGCTCTGCACTTAGAGGCATGTGGCACATTTACATAATCCATCTGAAGTCTAGTGTGATGAGATAATACTTATCAATGGTTGATAATTTATATAGTAAATTTGATATCCAAATAACATCTATACAACAATAGTCTCTTTCATCTCTATAAAATATCAAATAAAATCAAAATCAAAATTTAATTAAAAAATATAAAATCAAGGCTAAAAATCAAATAAAAATAATACTAAAAATTAAAAAAAATCCTTACATTCTATTGTACTATCCATTTTTTCCATTTTCTCATTTTTATACTATATTAACCAAACACCTAACGACACTGGCCATCCTTAACTTTCCTACTTGTGAGCCAAACCCTATAGTATCATTCATGGAAAATTTATAACAACACTAGCTAGACCCTACAGTACCAACCATGGAAAATTTATAAATACATTAACCAAACCAAACCCTATGGTACTAGCCATGGAAAATATATAAATATATTGGTCACACCCTGTAATATAGAAAATGGAATTTTTTAAACTACATTGGCCATACCATATAGTATTGACCTACATATCACTTAAATATATGAGGCATACACTATGATATCAACTATCCTATCATCATACTGTATTGACCATGCCCCTTGGTATCAACCATGATTAACTTTTGTACTACATTGGTTAGGTGATAAAATACATTGGTGATGCTTATCTTCCTAATGATACTAGTCATACACTATGGTATTGGCTATTTTTTCAATTTTCTACTATATTGGCCATACCATATAATAACAGCTAATACTTTTCTTAACTATATCAACCATACCCTATTGTATTGGGTAGGAGTTTATTGTTTGGATTAAAAAATGATTGACTACACTAATACTATTGTTTGAGGGTGGAAATTTCTCTTACATGCCCTGATATATATTTTTGGCCCTAGTTTTAAATTTTCATCAGCTACCCATTATATCCTAAATCTAGTTTATTTTTAACACTTGTTAGGGAAAATTAAATTACACATATTTCCATAGACACTTATATTTTCTAATATACTTTATTTTATAAAAAATGATAAAATGAACAATAAATACATCACCTACCTATAAGGCTCTAACTGTAGCTACGATACATCCTCCAACATGTTTATCTCCTTATCTTCAAGCCATACTCTCTCAAAGTGCTAAATTTGATCACATAGGGATCTGGGTTTTCCAAAAGTATAAAATGCACAGATGAATATTTTTAACCTATATTTAGTAAAAAATTTAAATTTTAAAACATTTAGTTATTTACCATAATATTTTGTTTATTACCCATATCTTGGTTTCCATAGGCCCTTTTCACAAATGAAAAGAAGCCTTAGTATCCTAGAGAGATAGATATTTTTTAGGTTCTAACAAAATGTTTTTGAAAATAACTTAAATGTTCACTTATTTTTCAGATTTGGCTCTTATTCTTCTCATTGGAAACCTTCTATCACTTGTGACACACACAAAATCATCTACAATTAACAAGGTAAGTGAAGGTATGCATTTTAATTTTATTTACTTTCATTTATCAACAGTTCTTTCATCATTTATTTTTTTAGTTATGCTCTTTTGTGTTGTTATGTTTCTTTCCAAAACCACCATCTTGAGTTACACTATTGTGATAAGTTATGAGATTTGGGTGGGGCATATGTATACATCAAATATTTTTCACTTTATCACTTTACTAATGTTTTATCTTGAAAAAACTTGTTGACACATCGATCTCCTTGGGTGTATGCCTTAAATGGGGCACTAAGAATGGGGTGAGATTGGCCAATGGTACTTTAAGAGAGATGTTGGCATTCTATCATGTTACACTATTACTAATATATTTTAAAATCCTTCAAGACTCTATCCATCTATCTCTTATATCTACTTCTTATCAAAATTTGAGAGCTTCTCTATATTGTACAATATTGGCCTAGTCGATACCATTGGTTTCATACCTCTTTCTCTCTTGTACTATATTGGCCAACTTGATATAGTTTTGAGTGTGTTTTCTAAAATTTGTATTGTATCATCCTGATTGATAATATATTGTGTTAGCTAACATATTGAAACTATATCATCCTAGAGTTTAGGGTTGGTTTTGGGTTTTGGAACAATATATAAGGGTCATATTTCATTCTTGATAAGATATATCACATTTATACACTTTGATTGCACTCATATTTATGCCCTAAAGAAGTATTTAGGAGAGTTATTGGGTTAGAACCTTATCTTGGAGGTATTTTCTTGTGGTCTTTACATTTTTATGTCATTGAGAGTTCCTTAATAAGGATATCTAGGTCTTCATCCAATCATTTGAGGTATTTAACCTACAATAATCTCTTTCAAAGATATAATTGACAAAGGGGGAGATTGAAGAATCGAATGATCCACCCCAAGATAAGTATTGCTATCTCTATTCTCTTTCTTGTAAATATTTAGTAGATTATTTGTTGTTTATTACTTTGTGGATGTATGTGTGGATTATTTTTTTAGTCTTTTTCATATACCAAATAAGATGTTATAGAAATGAAGGTTATTTAGGATTTCCATATATCAACTTAGGTTTTATATACCCCCATCTGGTTGACCATTGCACTTTACCTTGTTTACACTCACTTACCCATAATTTACTCTAATTGTACCCATTTAAAACTATTTACTTTACTTGTATCTTTATAATAATTTACCTTTGTTGAGGTCTAGTAAGAGCTATATCCCTATGTAATAGTATTAGGATTTAGAAGCCTTTCATCTTGACATTTGAGTTATACGTTATCCTCTACTATATCTATGGATATCATAGATTCTTGCCCACTTGTTCAATTATACGTTGGCTCTATTTGATTGACTTTATTTGAGTCCCAGTCTATTAAGAGAAATATGATAGTTGTAGGTCATCCTATCCCATGCATACAAAATGGATGAATCTAATTATGCTTGAGAGGGACTCCAAAGACATGCATTGTCATTTCTTGGAAACTATAAAATACCTAAAATTAATGACCAATTTTAAACATATAGTCAATGTCATATAATGTTATAATAAATATAAAAATAAAAAATAACATGAGCATAATAATGAATAATCCTAATGGTGCACAAATCATGTTGTCATAACAAAATAACATCTTATCATGCTCTTATAATAATTAGAACTTTTAAAGTAAGCCCTGAGAACTCAATACCACTTATTTATAAAAGAAGTAGATACATTCCATCTAGGCATACTTGGAACCTCATTTTTCTCAATTATGATTAACTTATGCACATATTTTTCAATCTTATTGCTCAAATTTTCTAAATTTCATTCATTTTTTTTAATATTGAAAAATATATAGATATTGTAGACACTTATTTTTGGCCACATCCATGTATAAACATACATTAAAGCAACTTCTTGCAAATAATGCAAGTTAAGCCTAAAAACCACTAGAATGCTTTGATTCATTAGTGCACATCATGTACATATTATAAACCTCATCAATGTATCCCTAACTAAGGAAATGAACTATATGAAATCATCATCTTCCTCTAATTAATCTCTAGTCAAATTGAGACCTAGCAAATTGACCTTTTTGACCATGTGTGAGGGATAACTTGTCAAAATTTAGAAATGTCAATTAACTTGAGTAGGAATACTTAATTATTTAAACCTAATTAAATGCATGGATGAAAATCCCATGCCTAATTAATTTTTGAATTTATATTTTTAAAAATTCATAAATCCAAATTAATGACATCATCATGACATCACACAAATATCTGAAATGATGTCACCATCATGACATCAACTTTTGTGAGTTGTCAAGCACTCACAAAATATCAAATAAATTTCTAGATTTGTGAGCCATGCCTATTAATTGAAAATATCAATGTCTTGTACCCTCCCAAACCTAACCATGGTTAAACTAAACCTAACTACACTTGAGTTAGAGTTAGTTTAAAAGGCTATAAATACAAGGCTTCACCCATTGTTCAATAGGTTTTTTTTGTGTATAGTTATTATGCTAAAATACCTTTAGGAAGCATTTTTTTGTGTAAGACTATTATGCTAAAATACCTTCAAGAATATTTGTTTGTGTGTAAGGTTATTATGCTAAAATACCTTCAAAAAACTATTTTGGTGTAATGTTATGATGTAAAAATACCTTCAAAGATCCTCTTTGTAGTGTTATAATGTTTATTTATTAAAGAGTCAAGCCAAGCCAAAGCCAAATCCAAGTCCAACATTGCCAAGGTGACAAGGAGAGATGATGCAAAGAACACCATTCCCAAATATTTTTTGATCACATGATGGAGCACATCCATCCATGGACAACATATAACTCTTTCTCTTAAGGTAAATAATGTTTATTTTGTCTTCTATTGATAGTTACTTATATTGTTCTCTTGCTACTTGAGTGTCTAGGCTAGTGGTGTTAGTTTTATTATTGTGCTTTTTTTTTGGTTTTTAATCATACTAACATGATTATAATCTCACCTCTTGGTGTTTCTATTCAAATTTTGTTTTCAGATTTCAAATGATTAAGAAACTAAAGAAAGAATGGTTAAGGCTTGTGTACCTGGATAAAGTCTGCGCACCATAATCCAGACGCTGTGAGTACTCCTCTTTGGCTGTGGAGGAATGACACCTGCAAGGAAAAGAAGCTTGGACAAAAGAAGATGTTAGATAGACAGATGGTGGGTTTTCAAGCAAAAGCTTGATCCCAGAAGTATGAAAACTTCCTTAAGGGATATAAACCCACTAGTAAACAGAAAGAAATATCTGATAAATAGTAGAATAATGAAGAATTGAAAATGATAAAAGATAGAAATGAAAAAGAGAAGCAAAGACTTACTTAAAAGAAGCTGTCAAATTGATAACAGTCGCCGACATTGGTAAGCCTACCAGCGTCGGTTGGTCAAGGTGCCGATGTCAGCTATTAAGCCGATGTCGATTGGGGTAGTGACCGGCGTCGGTCGGGGTAAAGGTCTTTAGACGAAGTCTGGTTAAGTCTGTGGTCCGTGGACAGAATTTGGTCAGGGTCTGGGCTTATTTGAATAGTCTGTGGACAGAGTCTGATCAGGTTTTGGTCTGTGGACAAGGTTTTAGGCTTGGTTAAATAGTCTGGGGTCTGAGTCTGAGGGTTAAATGGGTAGAATGTATGATCTGAAAGGGGACGAGAGAAACAGGGAGGTTCGGGTCTGAGTTGATTAACAGTCTAGTCTAGGGAGATATTGCTTGAAAGAAATAACTGAAAAGAGAATAAGAACGTAGATAATATACTTACCTGTGCCTTGTGGAAGATGTGCTACCGATGATTCCCGTACCTGTCGTTGATGTAGCTTGTATCGAGAACCTGTCGCTGAGGGAGAACCTTGAAGCTCTTGCTGCACTTGAGGGAGAGAATGGAAGATTTTGATTGAGAGATTTCATAGATTGACTGATAGTCCAAGACTAGGATTCCTGATTCGCTTTTAGAGATTTTTTGATTTCTGATTCGGATCCTCAAAAGAGTTTGAAAGACTGGTTAAGTATAACCAACGTCAGTGATTCCGCCGGCGTCGGTCGACACTTGGCCGACGTCGGCGGGCTTAGAATGGGCAAAACAAGACACCAAGCCCATTTTTCATCTGCCAAGTGCCCTATCTATTGGAAAATGCTGAGGGTTGTGCTAAATATGCACAAGAGTTTGTTAAGAGGTTAGAAGAATTAGGAATAGATCTTGAGTGAGTCATAAGAGGAGAATTAGTCCAAGGTGAGGTGTCCCAGGCGAGGTGTCATGGGTGAGGTGTCCAAGGAGGGGGGTTAATTCAAGCTAAATTAATTATTTTAAATTAGTAATTATTAGGAATGGGTTAGGAATGGACTAAGGGGGAAAGTGACCAAAGGCTAGACACTTTTTAGGTGTCTACATTTGCCCCTTTTTGTCTTGTTGGTTGTTCTAAACGAACTGCAAGACAAAAATAGGAGTTGGTTGCCCCAGGTATGGGATAAAGTTGATCAAGTGAACTGCAAGACAAAAATAGGTGATAGTTGGTTGTCTTGATTATGGATGAGGTATCCCCCCTCAAAGCAGGAGTCGAGAGAAGGGAACTGGGAATCGGGTGCTAATTTGACAGAGAGTTGATGAAAAGGTTGCAAGATAGAGTGAGAACGCTGTAAAAGTTGTGATTGTGCATACACCACTTCACGAGGATGGTTAGGTCAAATTGTCACAGGTCAAAGGTCGAGGAGTGCCAAAATTAAAAGAACCGGGCCCTAGCATTAGTCGTAGCTAATCGGGTTATTCAATCGAGGCTAAAGCTCCAATGGTCATCATGTTCCAGGTATCCCAGGCTTAGGAAGTGCTCCCAAAAACACAAAAAAGTCACAAGTAGAGTGGATCAACTGGCTTGCGATCCTGTACTTGTGAAGGTCAAAAGTGTGCGCACAATTTTGCTAACCAATCGTGAGGTAGCATACATGCAAAAACAACCAAGACAAAGTCTCTTTGGAAGTAGTCGCGGTTTGAGGAGATGGGCATGATCTCCAATGTCTAGTAGTCGATGGATGGATGCAAAAGTGATCAAAATGTGCCCTAAGGGGCCAAAATGACATGGTCTGAAGGACTTGACTTGATTAGGGACATGATTTTGGTCATTCTGAAAAGGGAAAAAAAATTTTTTTGAAGGTCACCGACGTCGGCCATATAACCGACGTCGGTATCCAAAATAGACTGACATCGGCGAAAATAGGCCGACGTCGGCAGCCTAGGGTACGCAGATGCCAACGTCGGCGGCCTACCAAATCTGCCAAAACCTGATTGGCAGCCCACCAAAAGTCATTTGTGAATGTGATTGATAGAGAAAAAGGAGCTCTAGAATTTGTTGAGTGAAAGTGACCCAGAGCTGACCAAGGAGTGGTGCGAGGTGGCAGAAGAGCATTGGTGGAGAGAAGGAGTTGATTGGACGCTGCAGGGACGCGTGTGGACCAGGGGAAGTGTGTAGAGCCATTGGGGTAGAAGAGATGGCAGAAGGAAGTAGAGGACCCGTGGGAGGTCCACCACTAGCGGCACCCATCGTGCCACCACACCGGCGATGCCGGGACGAGGTAGGAGAGTCTTTGAACCTCATTTGATTCAGTTTTATTTTGAATTTAGTTTTTGAATTTGTTGTTGTTATAGTCATAAATTAAGAGGGAGGGTAGCTAGGAAGGTGGGTAGGGTATCTAGGAGAGCTTAGGAGTCATTTAGGAGGGTTTTGGGGGGTGTAGGGAGTTAATTTAGGGAAGCCCTAAAAATTAGGGCTCACCCCGTTCGGCCCTAGTGCCGAACTAGTCATCGACGTCGGTGACCCCGTCAGCATCGGTCGACCAGCTACCAGCGTCGGTCACTGGCCTATCAACATCGGTCACTAAGTGACCGACGTCGGTTAGGTAAGTGCCATCGCTGGCAAGCTAATCGATGTCGGTGGCTGCTTGGTCGAAAATGGTTCTGAAAAGTGGTTAAGTCGAAAGGTCGAAGCTACGCCAAGGGCTTCTCGAGTGTCAAGATAGGCTTAGATAAGCTGAATAGTTGATAAAATAGGAAAAGTAGGAACAATGTTAACATGAAAGTGACTGTGTATGGATGCAGGCGAGGTAGACCCTGATGCTGTGGGATCGCCTCTCGACCTTGCTGACGCGGATGCACGGAGGCATGTCTATCGAGGAGTGGGCACAGATGAGCGCAGTCAGATTAGGTAGGCTGAGATGCTACTGCAGAGTGGCAAGGGATGTGAGCCTTATGGTGGCTTTGATCGAGTGGTGGGACCATGCCATCAACACCTTCCACTTGCCTACGGGTGAGATGACGGTCACGGTTGAGGACATGTACTAGATTTTGTGGCTACCGGTGCACAGAGCAGACTTGTATGCGTGCTCGAGAGAGGTGCATGACATTCACATGGTTATGCTATTTGGAGAGCACACTGTGGAGATGAGCTACCACTCAGCAAGTTTTGCCTATGAGCCGTTGTACGCGGCGAATGAGGACGCACATCGGCTGGCCATCCTGATGATGATTGGCATCACAATGTATGCATTGTCAGATGCAGAGGGTGGCAGGTTTCCAATTGCTATGACTAGAGTTTTTATTGATATGCTGGAGCAGCAGACTGTGTTTGCCTGGGTGCTTGTATTTTTGGCCCAGGTATACAGAGAGCTGTGGGGTATCAGCCGACGATGGTGGTACAGTCTATGTGTGGGCCACCTGCTACATTGCTGGGCATACGAGCACATAGTAGTCACACAACCTCTCAGCCTCCCAGTGGTGATTCAGGCCAGCTTCAGAGTTGGATTCAGGTGATGGCGCGAGGTTATGGCACAGACACGGGTGGATGGAGTGGTCAGGGACATTGACCACTATAGAGGGGTACTGGAGGCCCTGATTCCTGCAGACATCGTCTGGAGACCGTACTTGGTCTATCTAGCATTCAGAGACCAAGGAGAGCAGCTGGTTAGAGTTTAGAGTAGGTGATGGATCAGAGGCAGATGATCCGGTGAGCTTGAGAGGATCCCTGTAGAGAGAGTGCGGCGCCAGTATGGGCTATTACAGGATGTGCCTCCCGCCTTCCCACAGTATAGGCGGGATGATATAGAGGTGCCACTCCCACTTCCAGAGGAGACAGAGGAGCCCAATTTTGAGGAGCTACCGATAGGACCTGGGGTAGCCGATCTAGGGTGCACAGAGGCCTACACGACATGGTGGGTAGGGTAGTATCGAGGCATACAGGTGGGTCCCCAGCCAGATTTGCAGGCGATTGCTAGGGAGCGGGATACAGCCCACGAGGAGAGGGACACTGCACGGGAGGAGAGAGACGTGACTTAGGCCTAGGTCTCAGTTTTGCAGAGACAGCTAGCAGGAGTCATAGGGCAGCTGGGAGAGATGATAGGTCAGGTGGCAGTGTTGATAGCACAGGTCACTTTACTACAGGGACAGTTGGTGGCAGCCCGAGCACAGGCAGTGGCAGGGTAGAGTTTTGGAGGGCAGGGTCCATGGCAGCAGCCATCTCAGCAGCCAGCATTTTCACAGGGGGCAAGACCATCAGTGTCAGTGCACCGAGGTGAGCCACAGCCTCAGGGGTCAGGACAGGCCATAGGGGCAGGGCAGATGGGTCCACTGCAGACTGTGTCTATGGTTAAATACACTGATGCATTGGATGAGATCACGTATTATGAGAGAGCCATCAGAGGGTTCCCTCAGATACAGTGATACTCAGAGATGAGGGCAGAGCAGAGCTGATAGAGATCGATGTCACGAGCGATGGCTTTAGGGTCACGCAGATGACAGAGATTAGAGGGAGGAGAGGATACAGCCTCTTCTCAGCCACCGCCACCACCACCACAGCCATAACCTTGAGGGCAGCCCTAGAGTTGTACTATTTTTGATGTATATACCAGCCTGGGAGCCGAAGATGAGAGATGTATGATGAGAGAGAGAGACAGACACTGATTGTGTCTTGTTGTATAAAACTTATTTTTGATATATATATGATGAGATTTTGGTTATTGATGTGTTATGGAAATGTTATAGATGTTTAATGTGTTTCATGATGTATGTTTTGATATGATATTTATGATGATTATGATGATTATGTTATGATGATGCTAATGATTAATGGGATGATGCTTGATGATGATGACAATGTTTATGAAATAGTTATATGATGATGACTGTAGATTAGATGATGATAGATTATATGATGATGTCTTTAGGTTAGATGATGATAGATGAAATTTATGACTAATGACTTATGATGTTATAATAAAAATGAGAGTATACTAATGATTATGTGAATATGTGATTGACTGTGTTATGATTGACAGGTGACGAGAGAGAAGGAAATGGAAGAAAGTGATGAAGAAAGTGGCCGAGCTAACTCCAGAAGACCCCATGTCAACTGAGTGTTGCCTACATAGCCCTTGTTATTAGGGCCTCAGGCCGATGTAGTTCTCCCAAGAAGGGAGGAAAAAGATCGAAGAGGTTGATTTTTGGTCATGATAAAGATATAGCATTGCCCATATGTCTAAGGGTACATGCTTGAAATGATAAGGAGAATATGATGTTATAGCCTTTTCCAAATGGTGTATTCTGTAACATAGGTTGGGGTTTTTCATCTCTAGCAACTATCCATATTCGTGATGGATGTTGGCTAAGAATGAATTGAGGTATATTTATGCTTCAGCAAGTATTGGTTTATGTTTAACATAAATTGGGTAGTTGATAGTTTCCATGTGTATTGTTGTCCATGGAAACTAGAATGATTAGGCTTATGTGAATGGTTTAAAAAGAGTCAGATTAAGTTGTTTTGACAAATGATGTGAGTGAATGTGACCAAAGTATAGACAGAAAGTAAAAGGCATAAGTGCCCTTTTATTGACAAGGACCAAAAAGACAACATAGACAGGGGTTGTTAGAACAAAAAGCCCCATTTATGCGTTGCATCATTGACCATAGTTGTGTTAGAGTGGTAATTGAATCCCTTTTGACATTTAAAGTGAGCTTGAAGTCCCTTGAGTAGGTGATATGATAAGAGGAAAAGGGTAACTTGTTTTAGAGTATGGAGAACTTTGCCCCTTTTTATAGGAGACCCTAAGACAACTACAAATCAAGTCCATGACTCAGGTTTTTTTTTTTTAGAGAGTGGACTGATCAATGCGGGAAGTCCACATAAAGATATCTTTTATTTGGTGGTCATTTGTGAAGCTGATCGATGTGGGAAGCTTCTGAGCAAGTGCTGTTTGTAGCAAGATTTAGTCATAGCCATCCTTCGAGGGAGTGGTCTATACTTTGCTTTATAAATTTAAGGTATTTTGAATAGCTGTCCTTCGAGGGAGCAGTCTATTAGCTACAGCAATGATAGTGCAGCTATCCTTTAAGGGAGCAGTCTGCTTTTTGATTTGATTTTGTGACCTTGGATATTTTGACATCTTGATTTAGTTTTGATAGAATATTGAGTCATGGACAAGACTTATAGAAGGTCAAGGGCTCCCTTTTATTAGGACAAAGCATCCATACATCATAAAAGGGTTGTAGAGGATTTTGTTAAAGAAAAAGGGTGAAATGGATTAAGGATTTAAAGGAAAATGATTGCTCAAGGGACGAGCTCAAGTTAAATGTCAAGTGGATGAGTACTCGACTAACAATGGAATGGTCGTAGATGTAAAGCATTAAGAGGCTCAGGTTCTGGTCGGCCTTCAAGAGAAGACAGATGATAAGTCCCTGATCCATATTTGTGCGTGATGATATAAGGTTCGAGCCAATTAGGAGCAAATTTGCCTCGTTTACTCTATTCCATATTAGTCACATGTTGGTTCTCTTTGAGGATGAGGTCTCTGATATTGAAATCTCATTCTCTCAGAGTTTTATTATAGGCATGTTTGATGCGATTTTGATAGACGTGGAGATGATTGAGGGCAGCGAGACGACGCTCGTCGAGTAACTCAAGTTGAGCTAATCGATCTTGACGAAAGTCATCATTAGAAAGAATGTCATGGAGTGAAATGCGAAGAGACGGGATTTGTAGGTAAGATAGCCTCTGATCCGTACACTAGAGAAAAAGGGGTAGCACCCGTAGAGGTTTGGATGCTAGTGCAATAGGCCCACAAAGTGAAGGGTATTTGAACGTGCCAATCCCTTCCAGTGTCGTTGACCACCTTCATGAGAATTTTGGTTAGGGTTTTGTTAGAAGCCTCGGCCTGCCCATTTGCTTGTGGGTAATAAGGCGAAGAAAAGCTGAGTTTGGTGCCGAAGAGTCACAAAGTTTTTGGACAGTCTTGTTTGTAAAGGACTTGCCATTGTCGGTGATGATTTTGTGAGGTACACTGAAATGACAGATGATGTGGGTGTTGATGAAGTCGACAATCTTGTCGGCTTTTGTGGAGATGAGAGGGATAGCTTCCACCCACTTGGTGAAATACTCGGTGGCAGTGATGATAGATTGATGACGAAGAGATGAATGAGGGTTAATCTCGCCGATGAGATCTAAGCCCCATTGTGAAAAAGGCCAAAAATCCTGAGCAACTTATAAGGCGTGACTAGGGAGATGAAGTAAGTTAGCATGCTGTTGACACTTGATGCAACGCCGAACATAATCGCTACAATCTTGATGAAGAGTGGGCCAATAATAACCCAGGCAAAGGATGCACTTGGCAACCGAGTTACCACTGAAGTGTCCACCACAAATCCCATCATGGGCTTGTTTGACAGCATGAGAAGCTTCAGTGGAGTTTAAACAGCGAAGAAGAAGGCCGTCAAAACCTCTTTTATAGAGAAGTCCCCCTAGCATGGTTTAGCGAGTGGTGCGCTTAATGAAAGCCCACCGAGCATTGCTAGAGAGGTTGGGAGGAACAAGAGAATGAGTCAAGTAGTCCTCAAGTTGTTTATACCAAACATCTTGTGAACTAGAGTCTATGGTGTGGACGAGATTGATGTCAGTAGAAATGTATGAAGGCAATGGCACACGATGTATCATGACATAAATTCTTGATGAGGATGATGATGATGAAGGAATATGAGAGGCAAGTGAAGCCATGGTGTCAGCAAATTTATTCATCGATCGAGGAACAATTTGCAATAAGTGATGGTCAAAAGATGCTAGAAGAGTGTCAACACGGTGCTTGTATCTTTGTAAAATTTCATTTTTACAAAGATATGAACCATTAATTTGATTGACGACAAGTTGTGAGTCACCAAAGATGCTAATGGTCTTGATATTTAAAGAAAGGGCAGTTTGAAGTCCCAAAATTAAGGCTTCGTATTCGGCCATATTATTGGTACATTCAAAGTCAAGTTTAAAAGACAGGGGCATGGTTTCACCTTCATATGGAATGAGGATGACCCCCGCACCCCCACCAAGTTGACATTTAGAGCCGTCGAAAAACATCGTCATTTGGTAGAATGTGTCATCAGTGAGGGCGGTGATAGATTCATCGAGAAACTCACACTGAGAAGGTTGATTGTCGGGAAGAGGGGCATCTGCTAGTTGGTCAGTGATTGTTTGTCCTTTGATAGATTTCTGCTGAACAAATTCTAAGTCAAATTCAGCAAGAAGCATGAGCCAACGAGCCATACGCTGGTTTTGATATGGTTTAGAATGCATGTATTTGAGGGGATCAGTGTGAGTGACAACAAAGGTTTTGTGATTGAGAAGATAATGACGGAGCTTGGTAGTGGCAAAGACTAATGCCAAACAGAGTTTCTCGGTATGAGTATACCGAGTTTCATAATCAACAAGTGTTCGGCTTATGTAATAGACTGCTTGCTCACGGTGTTGCTCGTCTCGATGCGCGATCATGGCACCTAACGAATGATTGGTTGCGGAGATGTAGAGGTAGAAGGGTTGGTCGTCTTTTGGTGGAATAAGGACTGGTGGAGAAACCAAATAGCTTTTAAGGGCTTCAAAGGCCTCTTGGCAATCCTTATCCCATTTAAAGGAGACGTCCTTCTTGAGGAGATGATGAAAGGGTTGGCAACGGTCAGAAAGTTGTGAAATGAAACGGTGGATGGATTGGAGTTTCCCTTGTAGGCTGCAGAGTTGCTTGAGATTAGTTGGAGGTGGCATTTCGAGGATAGCGCAGATTTTGGCAGGATCTATCTCGATGCCATGAAAAGAGACAATGAATCCCAAGAGCTTTCCTAAGAGGACCCCAAAGAGACATTTCTTAGGGTTAAGATGGACTTGGTAATGAAGAAGGCGAGAGAAGATGATTTTGAGGATAGTCAAATGGTCACGACGAAGCTTGGATTTGCCAAGCAGGTCATCAACATAGTCCTCCATGATTTTGTGGAGGAGATCGTGAAAGATATAAGTCATGGCACGCTGATATGTGGCGCCTGCATTTTTCAGACCAAAAGGCATGACTCGATAGCAGAAAGTTCCCCAGGGGGTAATGAAGGTGGTTTTGTGTTGATCTTCTGGCGCAATCAGGATTTGGTTGTATCCTGAAAATCCGTCCATGAGTGATAACATCTCATGGCTAGTCATAAGATCAATAAGTTGGTCAATGTTTGGAAGAGGAAAGTCATCTTTGGGACAAGCCAGGTTAAGGTCACGATAGTCTGTGCAGATCTGGATCCCCCCAGTCGCCTTGGTGATAGGAACAATGTTAGAAACCCACTGTGGATAATTGATGGGTTGGATGAAGGAGACAGAAAGAAGGCGTTGAAGCTCTTCTTTGACAAGAAGTGCAACACGAGGATGCATTTTGTGAAGCTTTTGCCTAACAGGCTTAGCCTCTAGGTTTGTGACAATGTTGTGAGTGGCAATGTTAGGGTCGATGCCAGGCATATCAGCGTAAGTCCAAGCAAAGGCTCTGCGATTGTCAGAGAGAAATGTGGTATAGTCAATTTGCTCCTGAGTGTCTAAAGACTGACCAATCTTTAAGACTTGAGGAACATCAAAATATGAAAGGTTAATGTCAATGGTTGATTCATTTAACATAACCTATGTTTCAAAAGGGAGGGAGCGTTGAATGAAAGAATCGTCAGCACCCATATATGTAAGAATGGCATCGTCATCTACGCAGTGGACTGTGTTGATGGTTGATGATTCATCATCTATCATGCTAGGATAAACAAGAGGGAGAGACTTGGGAACCCCGTTGAGTTGATAGGTTAGAGGTTCCAAGCGGATGGTGTTTATGCAAAAAAAAAAACTAGAAGGGATGGAGACCACCGACTCCGTAGGTGAGGAAGGAAGAATAGGCGAGTCTAGAAGAAATTGGTTGATGTCTAGTTCAGGGGAAATTTTTGTTGAAGCCTCAGTGGGTTCTTGAAAACCTAGTCCATACCATTTCTTCGCATTATCGTCATTGGGTGTTTCGACAGGCTGATGGGAGCCTTGTTCGTAACATCTAAAGCCAAAACCCTTCCATGCACACCTATAAAGATAGGTATATGCAAAGGTGGGGTTGCTAAGAAAGGAGAAATCTGATGTGAAGGTTTGAGGCGAGGAAGAAGGATTTGATTCAGTAGGGGCTTGATCTAGCCCCCCATAGACGAGATTGGTGCGAAGGCTAGGAGGACCATAAGGAATGACCATCCCGATTCGACAGTCATAATTTGGGTGTTGATGAAGTTGTCCATACTCTTGAGGAGTTTGGAACATGTCTAGAGTAAGGAGATGATATTCTCCTAGTGAAAGTCTTTGGAAGATGTCATCCATAGGGTCCTTGGTTGGTAATTGAGAAGATGATGTGGTGGCGACCGCGGTTTGCGCACTAGTTGATGCTTCTGTAGATGGAGATGATGTTTGGGTTGATGATTTGAGCGGGATAAGAACGTAGTTTGGGCTATAGGTCGTGTTACAGGTCTTAAAAGGTGATGGGTCGGCGGGAATGACATGGATTTGTTTGGCATGTTCAAATTTGACACAACAGTGAAGTGTTGAAGGGACGCAAGCCATGGCGCAGATTCAGGGTCGCCCTAAGAGGATGTTGTATTGAAATTCTCCTTCAATGATGTAGAAGAGCTCTGGGATTATGCGTGGACCAACGCGGATGTGGAGGACAACAGTGCCGATAGTGTTAGCAGTGGTGTCATTAAATGATCTAAAGATTGCGTCAGTCTTTGATATGCAATTCTTTGGAAGGGCTAATTGGTCAAAGGCATGAGAGGAAATGATATTAATGCTAGCGCCCCCATCGATCATAACTTGTTTAATATGGGTTCGATCAATGTAGTCTGTGATGAAAAGGGTGGCGTCCTGATCTTCCTCGGTAGAAGTAGGAATCTCAGAATTACTGAAAGTGATGGAGGCGACAGGGGATAAAGAATGGACTAAGGCAGCAAGTGGTTGAGGGTCTTCAAGTTGAACCTCAGCTACCTGTAAGGCTTTGATTAGAGCCTGGCGATGTTGGGGGGAGCTTTGAATAAGGTCATATAGGGTCATCTTCACAGGCGTTTGGTGAAGTTGTTTTATCATAGATTTTGTGATTGCCTCTGAAGAAGTGGGTTGGGATGCACCTAAGATGGAAATCTTGGGTTTTGGTGGTTGTGGTGCTTGGACAAAAGGATAGGTCCAAGGGATAGCGGCTTTTTCTTTCGCTTTGTCCTTCTGTGACCTAGTGGTTACATGAATGGCGTTGATTTCGAAGATAGTAGGTGAAGAAGGGGTTATGGTCTGTTGGTGAGACGTTGATGCAGTTGATGAGGCTAGATGGGAAGGTGATGAGGGTTGGTCAAGAGTGTCCTCAAGGAGAAGAGTGTCTTTCTCCATAAAGCGGCAAACGACTGCCTTGAGGGCACAACAAGTCTCGGTATCGTGTCCTGGTGTGTGATGGTATAAACAAATCTTTGTATCATCGAACCAAGACGGTTTTGACCCAAGAGGTTGGAATGGCTTGATGGAAGGAAGGGTAATGCTAGAAGTTTGCAAAAGTTGACGTAATATTAAAGCGTATGAACCTTCTAAGGGGTCCGCACTTGTTAATACATGACGCGCTGGTGACTTCTACTTGGGGGATGCTGAAGAAGGTTTTCGTACCACCTTTTGGGTTGGTGGTGCAGTGACAGGTGAAGACGGCACTTTCTTTGTGAGAGGTGCCAAATTTTTGAGAGGGAGTTGACTTCTTGTTGGCGAAGGAAGTAATGGAGGCAATTTGTGTTGGTTAAGAGTCGGAGTAGGAAGGACGTTGAGTAGGGTAGAAGGATGAGGACCCAAGATGGAAGGCAAAGTTGATGGTGGAGGAGGGGTTCGTCTTTGTGGTTTGGCAGTCTTCTTGGATTTGGTTGGAAGACTACTTTTGGGCGAGGTTTGGTTCAAGTCCACCTTCACTTGTGGGTGAGTGAGGGCAGAGAGAGGGCGAATACCAAGTGACTTAGATGCAGGTTGAGAAGTGGGGGTTTGGTCTTTGTTTGGAGTCTTGGATGATTCTACCTTGGGAGGATTGGCAGCATGAGATGAAAGGGTACGAGAATGTTGAAGAACTTTAAGATGTTCCCACAATCCCCGATGCTCCACTTTCCTTGAAGGGAGAAGTTCTAATTTCTCCACCAATCGAGAAAATGGTTGGGAGGATGTTGGATGAGTTTCAGATCCTTGAGAAGATGTATTAGGTGTAGCAGTAGTCTCAGACCCAAGGTGTGTGGGAGTTATAGCTGGATTGTCTTTGGTTGAGGAAGATGGAGAGTCAGGTTCTTCTCTTGGTGGAAAAGGAATAGGAGAGTGTGACTCCTCAAGTGGGTAAAGGGCAGGAATTATGGTGCCCTCCACTTGCGGTAGAGGAGTGGGTAGAGTCAGGTCCTCCATAGGTAGAAGAAAAGAGGATGGTGAAACCGGTGGCGCCGATAAGGTTGAGGCGTCCTCTAGGATGAGAGAGGTTGATGGAGAACTGACCGGGGAAAGAGGTTCGTCCACATGTGATGGACTGGTAGATGGGTTAACCTCTTGAGATTGGTTAGGGATGAAAGGTGAGACTGTATTGACCGTTCGAATGTCATGTTCATGCGTGTTGTCAATTAAGGTCTGGACATTATTTTGGGTCGGTGGATGGTTGGGGAATGGTTGCTTGAATATGTCGATGCCCTGGTTTGGAGGTGCATTAGGATTATCTAGAATGAGCTCCCCCTTTTCAAGCATGTCCTGGACTATGTTTTTGAAGGTTTTACAGTTTTTCGTATCATGACCTTTGACATAGTGGAAATTACAGAAGTCATTTTCCCTATACCACGCAGGGATGGCACGTGAGGGATCAAATTGTGGTGGTGGTCGAATTTGGGGAAGGTTGAGAATCCCCTGTTTAACAAGCTTTTCCAGTATAGATGCGTAAGATTCTCCAAGAGGAGTATATTGTCTTTGCATGTATCTTTGCTGGAATTGACGGGTGGCGCTCTGAGATGTTGATGGCTCAGGTTGATTAGATGAAGAGGATGAAGGTCTAACGGCCACAGCATTAGCTAAAGTTTTAGACTTAGGATTTGACGATGAAGGCTTAGAAGAAGAAGAATCATTAGTCTTAGAGTTGGGGTTTTTGCTCCGCAACTTGACTTTGTTCTCCTCAATGGCACGTAATTCAAGTTTACGGGCCATCGTGAAGGCTTCGTCAAAGGTACGAAAGGTCTGAACCCTTAAAGTGGAAGAAATGTGTTTGGTGCAAGCTCAGGTGAATAGTTTAATAAGCTCAGTTTGAGGTAAGGAAAAGGAGAGTTGATTGATAAGGCCTCTCTAATGAGCAACGAAGTCAGCTACTGATTTGTCCTCAAATTGACGGATAGTGTAAAGGTCTGTGATCGAAACCTTTTTGGTGATATTAATGGAGAAATGGTCAAGAAAAAGCTAGGCCAATTATGTAAATGAGAAGAGGGAATGGGTGACAATGGAGCTGTACCAGTCGAGTGCAGCGCCAAAAAGGGACATAGAAAATGTGCGCAAGAGTAATGCATCATCATGGGCGATAAGGTAGCAGGCATGTCTAAATGCCCGTAAGTGTTGCTGTGGGTCTTCCTTGCTTTGAAAGCGAGAAAATTTGGGAAGCTCCCACTGGCTGGGGTATGGTCTAATTGGAACGGAAGGATGAATAGGCTCATTGCAAATTTGCTCGTATGATAGAGCATTGCATGAGCCAGAAATGGAAGTCTCCAAGCTAGACATTTTATCCATCAGCATTTTGATTATATCTGCCAATGGATTCATAGGTGGAGCGCCCCCTAGATTATAAGGCGCTTGAAAGATATTTGGAGGGGCGTATGATGTGGATGGTTGCATAGACGCAACATATGGATAGCTGGTTATGGGAGCAAAAGTTGAGGCCAATGGCACTTGTGTTATGGGGTTGGTTGGTACAAGTTGGATAGGAACCGTCAAGGATGGTTGAGGCGTGGCTATGCTTGTTGACAGGTAAACAGTTACTCTTGTATTTATTGGTGCAAGAGTAGGGGGAATAGAGACTAAAAGGTTTTGGAAAGGTGTGGGGTTTGGTTGAGTGACTTGAGGTTGAGGGAGTATCGGAACCCCCATGGAGGTAGGTTTAGATGGAGAGGTTACATTCTGAAGGTAAGATACGGTTGGGTTATTGGTGGAGGTGTTGTCTAATGGTTGAATGGTAGGGGCAGTTGATGTGGTTCTCATGTCAACTAAGGAAGTCAGCATCCCATAGATTGGGTTGCCTAGGGAGTCTCGCGTTTGGCTATTCGTGAGATAGTGTTGTAAGGCTTTGACGTTAAGGTCCAAGAATCGTGCAAAGTCTTGGTCCCCTTCTGGGATGATAGGAGTTTGAGGCAGGGTTGGGCGAGTTGGAGTTCTTTCAGTCTCCGAGTTGAACTCCATTATAGGACTGGTTGTAGGTGGTGAAGGTGGAAGTGGTTGTTGGCTAGCGTGGTCAAGAAGGGTCTTGGTTTGACTGCGTGTCAAAACCATTCAAGGCAAGAAAGGGTCAGGTTTCAGAAAACTGTGTTCTATCAGTCTCAGAAAACCAAAATGGATGTTTAGACAGTCAAAAAGTTGGATTTTATGCTTGCTATTTTTGGAAAAAAGAAAATAGATAGAGACCGACGTCGGTATAAAAACTGATGTCAGTGAAGGAGATTGCCGATGCCGGTCAGATGACCGATGCCGGTATAGAAAAGTTGCTGACGTCGGTTACAGGACCGATGTCGGTTACTGTGTTTTCTAGAAACTCAGAAAAAAAGTTTTTGGAAATGGAGAATACGTCCTTACCAGCTCAAAAAAGACAGATAAAAACAGAAAATATGGTGATGACAGACAGAGCCTAGCGTTAAGTCCCTAGAAACAATTTTATTAAGATCGTGTGGCTTATGCCTTACTATGATGTTTGAGGAAGTTGGCTGTAAGAAGGGTCTTAGAATAGGCAGTCTAAAGATGGTTGCAGGTATGTTAAGGTGCTCAAAAATCTGTATTAGCTTCCGTACAGGCCTAGTGCTAAGGATCAAGCTCCCCTCACTTCACGATTCCAGTGGTTAGCTGGTTTCGCTTAGCCAAAATATACTTTCACTATAGTTTAGACTCTACCAGAGAACAGAGTTGGCTTTCCCCTTGGTGGCGAAATCCAAGTAGGATTATCGGGTTGGGTAAGGTTGTCCGCTGGGTGATGAAATCCCAGTCAGGCCTTGTCTCAAGTGAGTTTGATGTTTTATTGAGTGCTTGTGGTCTGGTAGTGTAACATCAAGTGATCTACGGTTTATTCAATATGCATTTGACTAATTACTAAGTGTGGACTAGAAAGATGCAAGAAAGCAAGAAATGAAATGCAGTAAGTTTTAAAGCCCCAAATCGAAATATTGAATTGGAATGAAGACAAGTTGGAGAAAGGGTTGAAGAAAATGATTTTCTTACTAGACTAGAAATGCAAGAAAAAAGAAGAAAAAGTTCTTTTTATTTTTTGCTTATGATTTTTTTAGAAAAGAAGAAAGAAGTGAAGGTTAAGAAGCCTAATGCAACTAAATGAACATAGAAGAAAGGGAACCCAAGGAAGGCCCTAAAGGGGTCCCACCAGGCGTGCCAGAATGTTTCTATTCAAATTTTGTTTTCAAATTTCAAATGATTAAGAAACTAAAGAAAGAATGGTTAAGGCATGTGTACCTGGATAAAGTCTGCGCACCGTAATCCAGACGCTGTGAGTACTCCTCTTTGGCTGTGGAGGAATGACACCTGTAAGGAAAAGAAGCTTGGACAAAAGAAGATGTTAGATAGACAGATGGTGGGTTTTTAAGCAAAAGCTTGATCCCAAAAGTATGAAAACTTCCTTAAGGGATATAAACCCACTAGTAAACAGAAAGAAATATCTGATAAATAGTAGAATAATGAAGAACTAAAAATGATAAAAGATAGAAATGAAAAAGAGAAGCAAAGACTTACTTGAAAGAAGCTGTCAGATTGATAACAGTCACCGGCGTCGGTAAGCCTACCAGCGTCGGTTGGTCAAGGTGCCGATGTCGGCTATTAAGCCGATGTCGGTTGGGGTAGTGACCGGCGTCGGTCGGGGTAAAGGTCTTTAGATGAAGTCTGGTTAAGTCTGTGATCCGTGGACAGAATTTGGTCAGGGTCTGGGCTTATTTGAATAGTTTGTGGATAGAGTTTGATCAGGTTTTGGTCTGTGGACAAGGTTTTGGGCTTGGTTAAATAGTTTGGGGTCTGAGTCTGAGGGTTAAATGGGCAGAATGTATGATCTGAAAGGGGACGGGAGAAACAGGGAGGTTTGGGTCTGAGTTGATTAACAGTCTAGTCTAGGGAGATATTGCTTGAAAGAAATAACTGAAAAGAGAATAAGAACGTAGATAATATACTTACCTATGCCTTGTGGAAGATGTGCTACCGATGATTCCCGTACCTGCCATTGATGTAGCTTGTATCGAGAACCTGTCACTGAGGGAGAACCTTGAAGCTCTTGCTGCACCTGAGGGAGAGAATGGAAGATTTTGATTGAGAGATTTCACAGATTGACTGATAGTCCAAGACTAGGATTCCTGATTCGCTTTCAGAGATTTTTTGATTTCTGATTCGGATCCTCAAAAGAGTTTGAAAGACTGGTTAAGTATAATCGATGTCGGCGATTCCGTCGGCGTCGGTCGACACTTGGCCGACGTCGGCGGGCTTAGAATGGGCAAAACAAGACACCAAGCCCATTTTTCATCCGCCAAGTGCCCTATCTATTGGAAAATGCCGAGGGTTGTGCTAAATACGCACGAGAATTTGTTAGGAGGTTAGAAGAATTAGGAATAGATCTTGAGTGAGTCATAGGAGGAGAATTAGTCCAAGGTGAGGTGTCCCAGGCGAGGTGTCATGGGTGAGGTGTCCAAGGAGGGGGGTTAATTCAAGCTAAATTAATTATTTTAAATTAGTAGTTATTAGGAATGGGTTAGGAATGGACTAAGGGGGAAAGTGACCAAAGGTTAGACACTTTTTAGGTGTCTACACTTGGATTCCTTTTGATCACATAATTTTGTGCCTTGTGGGACACATAGCCCACAAAGCTTTTCTAGCTACTTTTAAAGATGTTTTACTAACCATTTTCATGCAAAGTTTTTGAATTAATCACCAAAAAAGAAAGTTTGAACTCTCAATCAAGCCACAGGGATTGAAGATGACTATAAATAATAATGGATGATCAACATAATTGACCAAGATCACCATTATTGCTAATGATCTGTACATTAAAAACATAGTCAAACTCGAATCTAGAAATGTAGTAAAAATCAAAATTTTCTTGCTTTTATTAGTACCTAATAGTCTATTTATTACCTGTCTAACATTTTTATTGTAGGGTAGTGAGAAGTTTTGAATTTAAAACATTATTTTTCAAGTATTTTTCTATCAAAACATGTTTATTTTTGGTGTGATTGTAGAATCGACCATGATTAACAAAATTAACAATGATCACAAATAATATCAACCACAATCATAAGAATCAACTATGATCAATAGAATCATGAATGATTCTCTATGTTTTTATTTTTTTAGAAAACTCGAGAGTTAAATTTTTGTTTTTGTTGAGATAACTTGCAGGAATATAATATTATCTCCAACACGAATTAATCCACTAACTTGTTTGCAGGAAATTAAGCCAAGAAAGAAGAAATTTGAGTGGGTTTTAATCAATTTTTCATTTTGTAAAGTCAAAAGTTTACAAAAGTTAAAACTCATTCACATTTAGCTAAGGTGTTTTAAAATTCACTTAAAAAATTTATCTTTTTTACATTTTCACAAGCTTTTACAAGTGAAAACATGGCCAAGGGGCCAAAAATATCAAACACATTTCAAATTTTGTTTTAGTAAAAAAATTTACATCTTTAGTTAGAGATCCTATGGGATTTTTTGATTCTTGTTTGTTCTTTAGACTAGTTTCAAATTACTTATATTAGATTATCTGATTTTGGCAAACACAAACTTTAGTGTGTATGCTCTCCCCCCATCCACTTTAGGGAACTTGGTTGACCAAAAGAGCTTAGTTTATTGACCTTGTTTATAAATTTGTGTTAAAAATAATGTCATGTATGCTCTCACCAAGCTCTGAGTGACTTGGGTGATTCAAAAGTGACCTCTAAAGTCTTTCCATATTTTCATTTAATTGCACTTGGCTTGTGGGCAAGTGTTCATCACCTCCCCATGAGTTATTTAAGGGTGCATTGACCTGGGGATTCATCTCCCAACATCGTACTAATCATGATCCATGGAGGGGTACATAAATTTGGAAAACCATTAGATGGGATAGTGGTGAGCGGTTAGCCTGACCATCCCAACAAGTACCCTTGCCATATGGTATCTAGACATCAGACTCCACTGATTAGTACATAGATGGAGTCACTATGCAAAGGAATAAACCCTTACATAGTAAATTAGGTAGTTTGGGTTCAATTTCCATGTTTTCACCCTTGTGTTATCCACACTTAGAGCCATCTGGTACATGTAAAACTTATAGATTTGAGTCAAAATCTCACTTTTCTAGAATTTCATACCAAAATTTGAGTGGCTCCTCACTCTAAGTTCATGCCACTTACTAATGCTTAAGAGATAGAGGCAAGAATAAACACTCTACCTACACATTAATCTAGTGTGTATATTGACACTTAATTCCTCATAAGCATTGGTATTATTGACCAAATTTTACCTTTGGTCAAATTTGAGTCAACCCCTACTTTTTAAAACTTTGTATAAGTTTATCCATGTCCTATAGGGGTTTCATTTTGATCTAGATGTTCACTTATCCCTAACCTTGATCCAAAACTTGAAAGTCTTAGTTGAAGAATATTTCAAGAAAACACAAATAATAATGTTATCTCTGAGAAGAGAAGTTTTATTGGTCAAAATTGCAAATACAACATATGCCTATCTCTAGGAAGAGATGTCTATCTTCTTTTTTGGGATACATATATATTTATACCTATTTTTGAAGGTAGAAGGAGGATGTGGGAGGTCACCAATATCGAGGTAGATGAAATGGTTTGACTTCTATGAAATAAAATGATACAAAATTTGAGAAATTACTATTTTTAGAAACTTACTATTTTTAGACTATACTACTAAAATTGAAATTTAGGGCACTTCTATTTGGTTTTTATGGGACAAAACCCACTGAGAAAATATCATGCCATATCAAGATGTTTCCCTCATTCTTAGATTTCCAACGGTTCAAACGGGGAGTTAAATGGAGCTATGGTGCAAAAGTTATGGCTCGCCTAAATTGTCATTTGAAGTGTCACCTGGATAATTGCTTGAAGTGTTGTTCAGATCAAGCCTAGCCTCGGTCCAATGTCTAGCCCTTTGCACTAGTCAAGTCAATGAAAGTCAACCCTAGTCAAATAGGGTCAAACTTGGTCAAAGGCATAAAATATGTTTTTGAAGTCCTAAT
Organism: Torreya grandis; assembly: GCA_037957365.1. Classification (NCBI taxonomy): domain Eukaryota; kingdom Viridiplantae; phylum Streptophyta; class Pinopsida; order Cupressales; family Taxaceae; genus Torreya; species Torreya grandis. The sequence continues at coordinate 55,075 of JARHVA010009905.1, forward strand.
ATGGTTTTTTATGTGATTTAGGATCTTTTTAAGTCATCTAATTGTATTTACCATATTCAATATGCAAAAAATGCCTTGTGGACCCACTTTTGAGCTAAGAAAGAGGACTTGTATGGATGGCTAAAGTGATAAAATTATCACCAAGTTGTGGTTAATGTGGGAGAGGTTAGATAATGTCATATTTAGAGGTGTGACAGTCTAATTTTTAGTTATAGTCAGAAAATGGAGTTTCTCCTTATTTTTAGGCCTTTTTAGGCACTTGTACGGTCCCAATGATTTGATATATAGCTAAAAACATGGGTTGGGTGTTTATTCACCTCCCCAAACCCATTTACACATTTTAATTTCAAGGAAAATTCAAAAATATGCATCTGTAACTCATTTTTCTTCCATTTCCTCTTGGCATGCAAAGCAAGGTCAACTTCAAGCACTCACTATGGGTCATACAGTTTGAGTTGGAAGAAATGATCTTGGTGGTGGATATTACCATAAGTATAATTCACATCCATAATATTATTTTGTGTTTTTGTGACTCTTCATTTATGAATAAATGTTAACACTCCAAGCAACCATTTTTGGGTTTGCATCTATGAGGGGGATCACTATTTGCAGTTATCTCAATTTTCTTGTTTTGGTCTAATGAATTCATGGTTTGTAGATGTTTATACATGTTTTATAAGGAATTATTTATGTTATACATTATTCATTTGGTTTTAAAGGAATCAAGCATACAAAAAAGCCTTTTCTAGACTTGTTTCCCACTTTGGATCAATATACTACCTATTTCCAAAACAGGTGCACCTACAGGTGCTATTGAATAGTTATTTATGTCAACATGAGGGAAATGGATGTATGATAAATATTTTGGAGTGATGAACATATGGGTGGTGACATATGATTTCTTGTGAGGCCTAAACTATGCATCTTCTCCACTGTTTTTCCCTCACTTCCCACTTTAACACGTTACAACCTACAGGAGGTCATAGATAGGAGACATGGAAGTATTGAGGAATGTGAGGTGGTATTAAATATCCCATATCAAGGCATATATATTAAGTTCACCATGACAGAACTAACTTCCTCATTAATAGTATTAGAAAAGATGAAATTGCTAAGGGAAGTGACTGAGTTTTGGTTTCTCGGTCCCTAAATAGACCAAACAAAGGTCCTTAAGGTTTTTTGGGATAGTACATATCATAAAAAAATGGTGTATCAATGTAACTAATTGTTTGGCCTAGTATTCCCACCTAAAAATAATGCACTTGAAAATTTTGAGGTCACTAAGACAAGAATGAGATGGTTTTTAAGATCCTCAAAGGTTGCCAGTGAACCACTGAAAGTAGACAGTTTTGTCTACAGGATTTGGAAGGAGGTTGATAATCACACTATGCATGAAGGAATATAGACCTTATCTTATAAGGGGAAAAATTTATAAAGTCTACAAAAATAAATCTTGATCACTCATGCCATGGGAGAAGAGATGGCTATGTGAAATGACCTTTTGGGCTTATCCCCTGTCTATACACAAGGTAGAGTATATAGTGAACGTAATGTTTCAATGATTAGCATGAATAAATGGTGTTAAAGGTTCATAAGAAGTAAATAGGTCCTACTGTGAGAAATATAGATCTAAATACAACATTAACAAGCCATATACACTCCTAATATGCTCCAAATGACTCTTGACTAACCTATAGGCCTGGGATTATGCACCTACAACTAGAGGTATTGGGAAATTGGTCTTAGTCAAGAATAAGGTGATATTTTATGATAAAATGAAGCATAAAAATGGGTGTAATGATTTAATATGATTATAAGAGGATAAATAAAGGATTGTATACACTTTTGAGGTTAAATACCTACCTTGGAAACCTACAAGCAGGACAAAGTATGCACTTACAGTCCTGTAGGAAAGTGTGAACACAACCAGGTCATGGGAGTATATAAGAAGATTAAGGATTTGTGAGGAGTGAAGGTTTATGAATATTAAATTAATAAAATTAAAATTATAACCTTCATTACCATGATCCTTAACCAAGCCTAATGTGTTCATTAAGGTTGTCTCAGTCCTCAACAGGCAGTGACAAGAGTGAAAGGTGAAGGATTGAAATGCTAAGTATGGAGAAAAGAAGGAGGAGAAAGGTTAAAACAATGAAGTATGTTTAATTATCATAAAATTAATGTTTTATCATGCTTATAATACTAACCACATTCCCAAACACCTTATCACCTATATAAGGTATGTCTTAGTTCATACAAGTAGGTTAGGAGACCCTTGGTTCAAAGGGGAAATAAGTGTTTTTACTAAAAAAAGGGGTATAAGATAGTTACCAAATATCCATGAGATTTAAATGAGAATTAAACCATGTTTTATTAGCCTATGATCATGAAAATTGTGTGGAGGTAGAAACTATAGGGAGATTTAAACAAAAATAAGCAAAAAACAAGGTTTTTGCCCCTTTTTTTGACAAGATTGAGATGGTTAGACCTATTAAACCTAGAATATGACAAAAAAAATTGGTAAATTTGGTCATTGGGAAATTTTTGAGATAAAAAAATATTCAATTTTCCCCAAAAAATGTTCTAATACTCTCTATTGTGTCTTAGAGCAAGGTAGTCTCTTCATGCACAAGGATGACAATTTTTGGGAAAAGTGTTAGATAGTGAGCAAAATTTCAATATAATAAGTTGGTAAGGTTGGGATAATTTGGGAAAACCTAGGATATCACAATAATCAATCATATAATTTTTTAATTCTAATGAGATCATTTGGACAAGAAGGTCTGCAAGTAAACCTAGTAGGAAAGCATGCAAACCCAACCCTAAATAAGATGACATTCCACGTTCTAACCTTATCTAAGAATTATAGTGTTTTTTATGATGCCAATGGGGATAGATATTATTTTTTCATGCTTTAATAATTCATTCAAAGTGAAAATTATCATCTTTGGGTTCACAAAGTACAAACAGGCTTGTTGGAAAGGCATAGGTCTTGTCCTAAAATAGGGGTCATCTCCATTTTGGGATATTGGTGAGTTATCCAAAGGATTGGAACATGTTTATAGGTTAGATAAAGAGGTTATGAATATTTTTTTTGTCAATTAAACTCCACAATAATCCATCTCTAACCCCAGACATACTGAAACCCTCATAGGAAGCATGAAAGCAATTCAAAGGTCAACTTCCATCACTCATATCTTTCATGAATGTTTACATGGGACCCTGAGCCATTTGGATAAGTTATATAAGGTCATTAAAGAGAACTTAGTGGAATTTATAAGGGGTTTCAAAGTTTTACTCTTATGAACAAAGGTTAAGAATTCAAACCACTTTAAACCCTTGCAAAACCTCTACAATGACCCGATTGGGAAAAGGAAGCAAATGAGGTATCTAGATGCAAGGAAATTAGCATAAAACCACTTGAGTGATGTAGAGGACTCTCTATAGATTATACACATGTGATTCATTTATATGGAGGTGTATGAATTAGGCTAAAATAGAGCTTATTTTGACCATTTTATGTGGTGTGCAGTATACAAGAGGAGTTAGGAGATGAAATAAAGTTTAGACTGAATATTTACACTTGAAATACCTCCAAAAATTCATTTCATCTCATGAATCAGCCCTTATTTTCCCCAACTAGGATTTTACTTTCATCTAGTCTAGTGAACCAGCTAGTGAAAATTTAGGGAAAGTGGTGAAAAGCAACTAGGGAAGTCTTTTAAAGGTTTTTTTTATTGAAAATGATGATAGGAGAACCTTTGAAAAGTGTCATGACCTATTTTACATGGGTTATATTGGAAAATTTGGATTTTTTGAATGCCAAGTGTAGAAGTGCATGGAAAAGAGCCATTTTGAGACTACCAATGATGCTTTTGCATGTCCACAAGAATAGGAATGGTAAGGGATCAATATAATGCATGCAGGGAATTATTTATAACCCCTCATGATCATACCAACCATTAGACCTGAACATATTTAGGGATAAATTAGTTTTGGAAGGTAAATCATGAAGGTAGTTTCTTATGCAAGAATTATAGGTTTTGTGCCACTTTTCACCATTCTTATGACTTGTTTTGGATAAGTAGACCTCCTGACATGGCATGGCTCACCTCAAACCTATTTCACATGAAAATTTAACATATTCTCTCAAGATGAAACATGTATAAGTGACCCTTGGACTTCATTTTCTTGCTCCTCATCTCAAAAGCTATAAATATGCATTCTCTTGTCTCTTTTGAGCAGCCTCCATTGGTTGATGGGGAAACTCTACCCAAATTTGTACTTGAAAGACTATTGAAGAAATATACAAGTGTTATTTACACTCACATGTTTTAATATTGAGTAATGACTTGAATCTTGTTGATCTAGTCTAGTAAAAGATTGTCTTTTCTAGCTTGTACTCTTGATGGTCTACCAATTTGTAGAAAGGAGATTGTTGCAGGTATTTGCTAGTATTCTTTTCTAAGCGTATATATATATATATATATATATATATATATATATATATATATATATATATATATATATATATCCTAGAAGTGTTTCATGACTATATATCTCTTTGGAATCATTAATTTACCTCCTAAGAATCACATATCTTCTTGAATCTAGCATATGAAATATTGATGTAGCAATAAATCCTAAGTTGTGAGTTTTGTGTGATAGATGATTTGTTGTCTTTAAGTAGTAGTTTTTAGTCAAGTGAGAGGACATTATACATTGGTGAATCACCATTTTTTTTCTTAGTTTTTTTTATTAATCCCTTTCCATCTCTAAGTTACTAAGTTAGAGAGAGAGCTTTAAAGATGCATCAAGGGGAGCTAGCCCCTCATCTAGAGATTCATTTCTCAATATTGTCACCCATAGCAAGAGAAATGTCTCCATGGTGCCACTTGGATGAGGATAATTAGGCATCTCCTCAAGGGTGCAAATCCAAGTGTCAAAAGGTATATCGATTGAAACTTTGGTTGAAGCTATGCATACCCATGTTAGTTATAGGGATAGAATGAGCCATTTGGGCTATTTCTATTTTATTTAATTTACATGTGTTTTAAATATTAGAAACTATTTTTTTGATTTGTTTAAAAATGGGTCATACCAATCACATGTTTGTACACCACTTTAGCCTAATAGGTGTTATTTTGTTTGTTTTATGCCACACTTTTTGCCTTAGAAGTTTTAAAAATATTTGTGTGTGTGTGTGTGTGTGTGTGTGTGTGTGTGTGTGTGTGTGGTGTGTGTGTGTGTGTGTGTGTGTGTGTGTGTGTGTGTGTGTGTGTGTGTGTGTGTGTGTGTGTGTGTGTGTGTGTGTGTGTGTGTGTGTGTGTGTGTGTGTGTGTGTGTGTGTGTGTGTGCGTGCGTGCATGCGTGTGTGCGTGTGTGTGTGTGTGTGTGTGTGTGTGTGTGTTTGTGTGTGTGTGTGTGCGTGTGTGCATGCATGTGTGTGTGACTTATTTAAATGAGGCATTGTTATGTTGCCTATTTCATCCCAAGTATTTGCCTTGAAGTTTTGAAATAAAAACCATTTTCATACCTTTTGATCAAGATAACATCATTATCCTTCTCATGTTATTTCAAAACATTTCTTTATATAAAATCAAGTTTGAAACCATGTATGCCTTTGGTCTACAATTGGTTTTATTATGCCATCCATTTGAATCTAGGATGTTATCTATTTGAGGAATCCAAGTTTGTTAAACCAAGTTCAAAATTTTTCTTGTGAAGTTCATATTCAAAATTGACTAGTCTACACCTATATCTTGCTTAATTTTGGCTTGGGTGTTTACCTCTCACCTTTGAATTGTGAACCTTAGACTAATTCCTTGTTTGCTTTGAAGATCCCTTTTGCCTAGATCTAGGAAGTGGTCTATATTTATATGTGCCTTGAGACAATTTATTCCTTGAACTAAGGTCAAAACTCTCTTTTTAAGTACAATATTAAGTATGGTTAATTCACATTGGAGCCTTGATTATCACTTGGGCTTGAATGTTTTACTTATCACTATTATTTTTACTTACTTTAGATTGACTTTTCCAATTAGTTTTAGGTATGTGCCTAGAGTGAATGTCTTATACCAAGGTCAAGTTTGTTTTTGAATCCATGTGCTTAGATTGAGTCCAAGTGTTTCAAACTATTTAATTTAGATCTTAGATTAATTGTAAAGTTTTTACTTTGACCTAGTTTTTTTTTAAGTATAACTTTGTGCCTTCTTATTAAATACCTAGCATTCGCCCTTACATTTTCAGATTTTGTTCATACTTTTTGAGCCTAGATTTGTGCCTTGTTTCCAAATACATAGCACTATTTTTCATTTTTATACATAGATTATATGTGTTTAGAACATTTTTCTAAAATCAAGATTCAAAATTTCCATTCATATGACCATTTGTGTACAAAACATTAGACATAGGACATATTTGAGACAAAGCTTATCAGTGATAATTTTGGAGAAGAGATATATTATAGGTCAAATTTAAATCATTTAAAATAATAGATCAAGTACCTATTCTAAGTCTCATTGTATTTCAAATCAAAACCTATTCCTATACTAATGCCACTTTACAATCTAGACCTAAACCCAGACCATTTTCATAGATCAAGACCACCCTCTTTGAGATAATTGCCAAATCTAGCCATGCATATTATCATATACTAAGACCTCCCTTCTTTGGACCAATTAAAGTATCAATTTAACCCTTTTAATGATAATGGTACCCAATACCATACCTATGCCAATAACTCTCCTTTAGCCTATGTTAGCAACCAAAATCTACAGTACCCATTCATTACCATTCTAGGTCCTCTTTTAATCTGTACTAGCAACCAAGATCTATAGTGCCAAAGGATTACCATTCTAGGCCCTCTTCCTTCAGCCTATGTTAGTAACTAGGATTTGTAATTCCCATTCATTTCCATTACAAGCCCTAATCCTTCATCTTAAATTATAAACCAAGCTTCACATTACCCATTCACTACCATTCTAGGCCCTTCCAAATATGGTATCTTGTTATTCCAACCAGGTTGCATAATTATGACTAGATGGGTCATAGTTACCATCCTAAACCCATAGCCAGTCTTTGTTGAGCTCATATTTGATGCACCTATTTACAAATATCTCATTATTAAACCATACGTTATTATTCATCCATTATCGACCTTCCCCCATTTTAGAAAATCTAAGCTAGTCTTTGAGCCACAACATAGCCAATCATTACCTCTCTAAAAACCACCTTATAAGAATAAACATGTGTTCAAAACTAATATTTTTCAACCAAGTGTAAACCAAGGCCAATAGAAACAACCAAACTATGATGTTTTTTTGAAAAACCTATTTATGATGAGTTAACCTATGTTGAATCACCCTTTAACCATTACCCTCTTTTTAAAGAGCCTCACTTTGACAAGCCAATCTATATGGAGTTGTTTGTTGACCCTATCCCTTTGGTTGAGAAGTATCACTTTGACAAGCTAGTATTTTTTATTCACCCCCTAATGATTATAACTACCTTTGGTAAAATAATTATCTTGACATTTCCCTATTTTTAAGGAGCCTCACTTTAACAAGCCAGTCTTTGTGGAGTTGCCTGTTGACCATTTACCTTTTGTTGAGAAACCTCACTTTAATGAGCCAATATTTGTGGAGTCCTTATTAGCTAACCTTGAATATACCATTGTTCAACCATAAGACATTACTCATCTAATACCAAAAATTTAACATAACATCTTTTCCACCATACCAGATGAAGAATCAACATTAAATCTAGGTTTTATTTTTGAACTAATATCATATTTAACATCAGAAGCAGAATCAAAATCAGTCTCAACATTAGTTTTAGAGTCCCTTGAGTCAAACTCAGATTCAAATCATAATACATTCGTGGATGTTATGACATTGGTTATGTATGCCTTGCAGATCAATTTGAATATATTTGTGATCCTTCCATAGTTTTTTAGGAGGATTTATTTAGCTTCAACATAAATTATCCTAGTATCTTATACAAGGATTTTATTTCCTCTTATCATTAAATTACATTCCCACATGCCATTACCACCAATCAACATAGATATTATATTGACATTCGACCTCCCACAAGTGTCGATTGGAACTGATAGAATCACACCTTGTTGAACTGAGTCTATAATGACATATCAATTATAGAATATTAAGGGGACCAAGGACACATTCATTAAAAAGAAAAATAATCTCCTATTGGAACATTTTTAGAGGTGCTAGGGGGTAATAAAATTCCAAACTCATCATCTTCTAGTGAAACCTTGTTTAAAGTGTTAGAAGACAATCAAAGTCAAGAGTCAACATTCTTTAGTGAAACCTTATCAAAATCACTATGGGAAAATAAAGACAAATTTATTGGTGAATACCTATTTAAGTCACCAATAACTTGGCACAATAGTTATTCACTACTTGATGAAGACATTATTGAAGATAAAATTAGTATTGATTCCATTTTACAACATAATCAGATGGAAACATCTCTCAAACCTAAACAAAAAAAATCTAGTGTTCCCATTGAAAGCATATTTAGATTTCTTAAGCCCCACCATAACCAAAATTATGCAAATTATATAATCAATAAAATTATGTTTGCTTGAACATCCAAATATTTATTTGTTTCCCAACCATTATACATTATATTATGATCCATCTCTCCATTGCCAAATCAGACATTTTATCCACTATTTATCTATATTTACCATCCCTGGTCATACTTTCCTTTATAGAGGCTACAAAGACATATTGTCTCAAAGTTTGGAGGAAATGGAATAAAAAACCAATGAATATCATAACATTATTAGAGTCTAAACCAGTAGCAAGTTCTTGATAGAGTAGCTATTCAGAAGAGGTGTCAGCTATCAATTTACATAATTAACAATTTTGGTTATATTATATGTTGATCAAGATGAACATCTCAACATCAAAAGGAACAATATAATCATTTAATATCCATTTTCCTTAACTTATCGTTTACCTTGTATTTCCATTTACCTTTTCTTTTTAATTTTCCATTCACCATTCCATTATTTCATACATTTCTATATGTCATGACTTGCCCTTTGCCTCACCTTACCTCCTTTCGTAACTTGCCATACCTTTGAACTATAGTAAAGTTAGGTATATTTATACTATGTAGGTAGCACTAAATTTACATTAAGGTCATATCTATCACCATTTTCTAATGATCTCACCATTTTATTAGTAATTATAATAAATGCTTTCACTATTTTACGATCAACCTAAGCCAACTCTTGTTATTTTATGAGCACCCATTTTCCCATGATCTTACCATTTTATGAGTAGTATCTTGTCAATATATAATTATTTAAGATACCCCAAAAATTCTAAAAACATTCAAAGTATTTCAAAATCCTAAAAATTACAAAATTGACTTACAATATCCTAGAGAGATAAATCCCCAAAAAATCCAAAAACATTTTCCTATCTCAACTTAGTTAGCCGTTCTCAGTCTACCCTACTAGGGCACATCCATTTTTGGTTATATTCCATTACACAACCATTGGGTTAATTTCATTCTTCTTCTTTCTTGTTTTCAAGGGACCATACATCAATTGTATATGTCAGCCACTCCCTCGAGGGGGCATAAGCTTCCCAAACTTTATTTAGATCATCATCCCTCAATCATTATCTTCTTTTTCTTATTAATGTTTTTTTCATAATTTGAAAAGACCTTACTATGTTTGTGTCTGGAAACACTTATTTATTCAATTATGATTAACTTACATGCATATTTTTCAATCTTTTTGCTCAAATTTTGTTAATTTCATTCAATTTTTTTAATATTGAAAAATATTGAAAACATCTAGATATATTCATTTATTTTGAGGTGAATAATTGTAAAACATTTTCCTAAAATCACTCATCTTAAAATAAAGAGTTAAAGTCACAATGCATCATTACAAAATATATCCAAAGCTTGGTAAAATATTTTGAAAAATAATACAAAAATACATGTGTGTAATCATAATAAAATGTCAGACATGTATCACTCAATAGTAATATGCCACCTCAAGTGAGGATGATAAATATAGGGACAACCAATATGCCTTAATGTAAGCTCCATATGAGTAAAATGTATACATACATACATACATACATATAGTAATAAGCTCAAGGATATAACTAAGGGTGAAATAACCCCATATGAAAAGAAATATAGGGATACAACTCATGCCTCTAATGCCATAAATGTGCCCCTGGGATGGCTAGATAAATCAATGAACCACACACACAATAGTAGTATGCCCCAATAGTTGCATGATAAGGACTATGACAATGCAGGCACCAAGGATAGTAATATTGTGAATAGTAAAGTACATGATAAGGATTATGGTTCTTATATAATAATGTGCATGATATATAATAGATACAAAACATATAATATCACATAGTTTATTACCAAAAATACACACAAGTATGTAGCTACTTATAGGAAATAATCATGTAAGAACATATGACCCATAAGACATAACGACATGACAACTAGAATATCCTATAATGACAAATACTAGACAAGACATAAACAAAAAACATTCTCAATCACACACAAATATACATATGAAATGAACCAAACATATAGACATGCATACAATATAACAATCACAATGTAGTTATCCATCTAACATGCAAGTTATAGGTACTTGAAAGATATGTTATATCTAATGTAAGCAAATCTATATAATAAATGTAAAATAATAAATATATCACCATAAAATCCATTATATATAGATGCATATGATGCAAGGCATACCACCCATGTAATAATGCCCCCTAGGGTGTGGGCATGAAAGTAGTAGTATATCATATAAAAGTTCATGATCATATTGAACATATATAACCTAAATCTCACACACTCAAATAATACCATGAGAAGCATGTGTATAAACACATATATAAAAAACATATAGTATAAGTAACTAATATATATCAATCGATAAACATAATTTTGCTTTTCATTTTTTTTTTGTTATTTTCAAATGTTTTCTCCATTTTATATTTTTATAACAGAAAGTAGTTAGATATAAATAATGAGGAAAAAGAGTGCACAAAATAAGAATCTAAATTAATTAAAAAAATAATCCAAGGGGAATAATCAATAAACAAAATAAAATAGGTGGGCCAAGGGCACTACACAAAAAGAAGAAGAGGAAGATTCCAATTAACCTGCTACTTCCTTTAAAACTCAATGCATGAAAGGATGGAAGGTCTCTATATATATGTTTCCATCATTAGGAAATCTATTTAAGTGTTTGGAATGGGATAAAAAACCAAGGGGCAAGGGCCAATGAAACATTAAAAAAAATGAAAACAAATTCACTAGAAGGATGTTTAAGAAAAATAGAAGGCAATAGCCAACGTGTCAAATCTAAAAGATATAAAATACACACAATTATTTCAATGGAGGAAGGAACATGAAAGGCATAAAATATATAGTAAATAAGATATGTACAATAGTAAACTAGAGTAATAATTATATATCAATGAAATGTAGGAGATATGCTCACATAAATAGCCAATGATCTCATCTATAAAGTGGAATCCCAAACTAGGGGAGCCATATGTGTTGCTAAAATAAAGTTGAGAAATAGGTATGAGATGTTTATTAACTAAAATCAACATCCCAAGGAAAGAAATGGAAATTATGGGATCAAGAATCCATGGAACCTATTGAAAATCACTTTTATAAATATGCCATGGTCAAACTATATTTAAATAAGGTACTTGGATATGATCCACTCCAAGAGGTTGTAAATTATTCTTGGGATGTGGAAGAGAAGGTAATATAGGCATATAATATGCAACTATAGGAGTCTCAACTCTAGGAGGTGATGCCATAGATGTAAATGTAGTAATAACTATAATGGTAGGTGGTGAAATTGTAGAATATAATACATGAGATCGAATAATTATATCATTAGGATGCACTTTAGATGACCACACAATTTTTTTAGGTCAATTAGGTAGCTTTCAAGTTGTGCCATGAATGGTTTATAATTTATTATCATGCACAATTTTGATACAATGATGTAGTGTGGAAGTATTAATTTCATACAATTGATACATGGGAATCCAAGAAATCAATTATATGCACCAATATCTAACACTACGTATAAAAAAATAATAGGGTTTGAGAATTAATTACAACTAGTAAAGTAATACCCAAAAAGGGTTGTACATGTAATTACATCATAACTCTTAAGTATCATTGTCTTAATAAGTAAATATTGATTAGTTTAGCCTTGAATAATTAGGAATATCATTGTAATTATATTTTTACTAGAAATGTTGACAATCATAATTCCATGTGTGGTCGAAAGATGGCAATAAAAAAAACCATGTATGTAAAAAAGGACCATTGTTTGAATCATTGTGTAATATCTCATGTCATAAAATGTAATAGAGGGTGTTTTTCATTGAGAGGTCAAAACCATGCCAATAATGTTATCAATTTCATGCTCGTATGGAATATTTAAATGATATATACTTTTTCTAATATGGATTTTGTCTTGAATCTTGGTGTTTTGATTTGGAAATGGATTATTGAAAATTAGTAAGTGATAATTAAAATTTGTGATAGAATCATTTAATTTAGAATTATAGATTTCAATTGAAATAGTGATATTATCATTGAGATCTTGAATCTTATGTCATAATGTTTATCATAAATTAGTATAATGTCTTAAAGCTCTATGGTAATAAACATATTTATTTAAATTATAACCTTTAGGCATAAGTTGATAAATATATAATTGATATGGCTTAGGTAGTATAATCAAGTTACATTTAGGAAAACATTTAAACACTTTATGAGGTAGGTCAGGTAACCTAGTGAATTTTCACATGTTCCTAAAAAGTGGAAGGACTATCTTGTCATATGGTTTTAACACTAAATTTATCATTTTAGCTTCATAATTAGCTTGAAAGGTAGGCAAGTCATTAGTCTTAGCTTTGAATGTTGAATTTACATGATAATTGGAGGTAGTAGACATAGAGGTGGTAGATGTATAATTAAGCATAATAGCCTCTAAACATTTAATCTCAATGTTGTGAAGTATGTGTAAAAGTTTGTAAAAATATTTGTATGTTCAAGACATAATTGCCTTTATGTGACATTTTTATAAGCATAGTTTTGAATCTAAGCGCATAGTTAGGAACATTATTGTTAGGTACTTTTTTATTTCAATAATTTAAGAAAATATGACATTTTGAATAATGTTTATAGAAAAATGAAATAAACCATATTGTCCAAATTGTTAAATTGACACATAGAGTCCACATGTAGGGCATAAAACATATGTAAGGCATAATACTTTATAGTTATAGGAAAAATATTGTTCATAATTAAATCATCATGATAAAAAATAATGCACGATGTGAAATAAGCCCTAATGTGATGCAAGTGATCATAATTTAACTATATAAATCAAATTTAGGCACTAAGGGTGAGTATTAATCTTGATAACCAATTTATTTTGTAATATTTTTTGGTATGAAACCACATGACTAAGCTTATGGGATGCTTGAGATAGTTTTGTAAGTTTTAATTGCATTGTAAGAATTCATTGTTGGATAAATAGATCTTGAGATGCACCACTAGGTGCATGAGTTGAAGCTTGATTATAATTTGTATGCATATGTGTAGGAATAGGTGCCTTTGAAGTATTAGCATTGGTACCAATAAAGGAATGAATTATATTTTAACTACATCCAAGACCAATATATAAACATAATAATGAGACACATTGGTCATTGGATAGATTATAGGAGGAACCTTAGAATCCTTAGGTTTTAGAATAACATGATTAAACTAAGGATGCATAGTACTAGGTGTATGCATAGAAGGATAAGAAGCACTAGGGACACAAGGAGAACTAAGAGCACTAACCTCACCACCCTATGTATATATAGAGCCTCTAATAGGAAAATTTGAAACATTCACATGATATACATGATTAATATCAGGTGAATGTTATTTGTCTTGAATTAATTTTTATATGGATCTAAATTTAATCGATAAATCTTATAAAAATGTAGGATGTTAGTTAATCATCGACTTAAATTTATCAATTCTAGTAACTCTACATGGATCAAAGGCATCAAAAAAAACTGCATCATAAAAAATATAATCATTGTCATTTTCATTACCTAAAGGAGTAAAAGGCATTTTATTAATAATATATTGACCATTCACATTTGAATTAATGTCAACCATTTAAGAAGGAACATAAATAGAAGTATACATTTTGATTTCAAATAAGCATGAGTAGAAAATAATGGAAGTTAAGTCAAATCACAAGTAACACCACTCAATATAGCACTTCACCTTGTAAGATATTTAGATATAGGATTTATAATTGGAATAAGATATAAACATGAACATCATGAAGGAATATAGTTAGTTATTAAGAAATGTAATAAGCACATTCACACTAAAAATATAAAAATCATATTTGAATTATAGAAACAAATTATAGAATAAACTGTTAAAGGTGTATGTATTCAAATAATGAAGGTGTAAACACCAATTTTGAAAATCAAAAAGAGGTGAAGGGAGATAAACAGTTTAATAGATGTATGTAAATAATCATAATTAAACCATAAAATCAAGAAAATTAGATCCTAAGGGGGATGAAGGTTTTATAATTCCTAAGTTAGATACACTAATTTATAAAAGTGGTTAAAAATATAAAATCAAAAATTGGTGAATGGAAAGACTAGGCTAAAGTTTGATACATGTAAATAAGAATCAAATTTTAAAATTCGATCTAAAAATGTAAATTGATAAGCCAAACCCTAGGGGGAAACCTTAGAAGGTGTCACTAGTACAAATAAGTTTTGTGTAGGAGTTAAAATTTGCATTAGGTGTTGATGCAAATTACATCATGTCTAATGTAAATTAAGTTAGGCCTAATGTAATTTGTGTAAATGATTGATGCAATCTGTATTTTCATCAAAGGTGGCCATTATAGTTTGTGTTAGAATTTTAATCTAAATTATAATGTTTGAAATTAGTTTTTGGTCAAAAATATGTAGGGAATTACAAAGAGATTGGATAACAGTTCAACATTTACCTTTTTCAAGCTATAAGATGTTTGATCCTCAATTTTGAAGAATTTTTGGCTAAGTACTTTTTGAAGACAAGTGATGTCAAAGAGACATGATGTGGAAGATTGTGGTGTGGAAGACCATGGTGAAAAATAGGCAAGTCACATGAAATAAAGAAGCATAATACATGGATAACATAAGAATGTAGGACTAGGATATTAAAAAAAGACTTGCGAAAGGAACACAAAGTGGAGATGGTTAGGAGGAGTTAGCATGAACATTAGAAAAGGATAAGTCAAGCACATATCCAACACTATCCCATGGGAATTTAGGTGCATAGTGATGAGGATATAACATAGAGAAAGCATATAGGGGAAGTTAGGACCATGTATTTAGGAATTCATTGTAAAAAACTTTCCATGACTCATTTTTATTAATGGTCATTGGTGAGTCATCTTATTTGTATTCACTTTTGTAACTAAATGGTTGGGGTGAACCATGTACAAATACCCCCTTGTTTTAATTAGTGTTGTTGTTAATCATTGTAATTATGGAATCATTATAATCTTGACATAACTTATGAATGTAATGAAAGGAGTCTTGTATTGATGAAATACTTGTGTAATCTATTCTTGATTATAATGGAGTTAATATTGTTTTATTACAAGTTTTTACCTAGCTTCTTTTTCTTTGGTTAAGTAATAATTGAATAGTTAAGAGTTAGACACAAAAATAGATATGAGTTTATAACTAAGTGCTTTTTCAAGTGCCCTAGCTTAGGAAAGTAAATAAATAAATTTTCATGTGATAAAACCAATGGGAACCAGTCTTAAGTTATGTGCTTTGGATGAGTGTGTGAGAACATTTTCTTGCATGATATGCTGACATGCTAGCTCATTATAACTCTTATTTTATTAGGCATGAAACTAATAAAAAGATATACTAGACTAAATCCCAACATTTTTATTCTGTTACCAGGATCTATAGCACTTATTTTAACAATGGTAGGAAGATGCTCAAATGACTATCTTTGG
This sequence comes from Torreya grandis, assembly GCA_037957365.1. Classification (NCBI taxonomy): domain Eukaryota; kingdom Viridiplantae; phylum Streptophyta; class Pinopsida; order Cupressales; family Taxaceae; genus Torreya; species Torreya grandis. The sequence continues at coordinate 71,192 of JARHVA010009905.1, forward strand.
AAAATGTCAAATGTTGGGTTACTACCATAAAAGACAATTTTTTTTTACAATATATTGAACCAGGAGTTCATGTGCACACATGGGTAAAATAACATATATATGACTCACTCTATGAATCTTTCTTTATATAAATGCCTATTCACCTACATCTTTGGATTTTGGTGTATGTGTAAGACCATTCAAGGAACTACATATGGAACATCTCCTAGTCAGTAGAGCATCATTCGGCCTTGGCAAGATTGGAAATACCTTGGATACATGTAGTGGATGTTTGGTGGTGAGAAACCCTAAATAGATATATTTTGGAATACACATTATTGACATACTCTTGTCTAGAGGAAGCCCAGTTTCACTTCCCCTAAGAGCATCATAGAAGGTATCTTAGGCAATTTTTGTTCAAGGTTAATAATTTTATAATTGAAAATTTTCACATGGATGGATAGACTCTCTCTTGCATGAGAAGCATAGTTGGTGGGGAAATGAAGGGGAACACTTTGACATAAGATTGTTGGTTCAACATGGAAGCTAGTCAATGGGTATTACATAAGTGCAATTATGATGAAACTAGGTGGAGAGTTATGTTTAGAAGTGATCCAAAGAGGGTTGAGAGGACTCAAGGAGTGCCGTGAGGATATGCAAGGAGGTAGAAAGTCATAATGAGGATTACATAACCACAAGACTATACCCAACACCAACATAGGTATGCACATGAGAAAAAAAATAAAGCATTGGTGACTAAAGAACCCAATCTGGATAGGCCCAGTTCCATACCCATAATGAATGCTCATGCCCTTAAGTTAGATGATGTTCTTGTATGAAATTAGAATACAAATAGTGTAGAATCTGAAAATGAACCCGTTGAATATAATTTTGAAGAACAAGACCAAGATAGTATTTTTTTATTAATTTATTTTCCATCACAAGTCAATCTTATGGCTTAGTTTAGAATCATTGGTGGACCAAGCATAACAAGTGGGTAGTGTACCAACCCTTCCATAGTTAATCAACCTATTTATGTTTCAAATGTATCAATTGTTTCTATTGTTATAAGAGATGTGATAAGTGGTACTAATGATGTTTAACCAGATCATTCAAAGATGGTGTAGGAGGCATTGGTGGACCTCCCCCACAAGGTCTAAGAGGGACTAGAAGTACACCATAGTAAGCTCCATTGATATCACCTAGTCCACCCATTATTTATTACAAGATGATGCTCCATCTACCTAAGTATCATAGTGTTTAAAATGTAGAAGAACATGTTAAAAAGTGTGAACTTATCTAGTGATCATGTGGCATTGCTTCTACTGAATGAAAGGAAACTTAGTTTTCCACTACTCTTTTAGACTACATGCATAAGTGGTACTAGAAGTTTGATATGCAACAAGTTGTGGTAAATTATGAGCAGTTAAAGGTAGATTTTTTCTGATATTTTTATATCCTATAATTTAAATAACAAAGCATTACTAACCTAATGGATGTTAAATAATAATTCACTTAGAGTGTGTATGAGTATGATGTACATTTCAAAATGCTTCTTTCCAAGCTCTCAGTTGAGATAAATGCCACTTAACATGCCTATTGGTTCATAGGAGGCTTGTGGCTTCCCTTCTAATGCACACTATCCCATAAGACCTTAAATGACCTTCACAAAGCCTTGGAATCTTCCCTTCACACCAAATCTATGGGAGGTATCAACATAGGTATTAGTCCCTTTATAGAATATCATATTGTTGCTATGGCATCTTAGTTGGAGAAACTCACTGTAAATATTACTCATGATACTCACATAAGTTTGTGATGTGATAATTATGAAACTAAAGGTCATAATAAGAATAAATTTCTTGAAAAGAGTATTTGTGTCTTGGTAAATTAGTTCTGTGAGATCTACCAAGAAGACCATGATGTGAGGGATTTCCCCTGCTTCAGTGTGCTACATAATCAAAGGTATCCTCATATTGTAAAATATGTGATCCATATACTCATGATACCAATGATTTCCACCTTATTAGTGAGATTCATGAGGTGAAAAAATGGTATTCATATGAATTATGTTAATAATAACCAAGATAATGGTGGAGGCTAGTCTTATAGAGGTCATGGTCATGGATACAGAGTTGGTTATTTTCCACCTAAAACTTGATACAAGTGCAAATATTTAAAGCATTACCAATGTGACTTCCCAATTTATCCCACATGTGATTTTTTAAAGAATGAACATCATCTAAAAGAGTGCCCAAACTTATATACTACTATCACTAAGGATCATAATGATGGCACATGGAAAAGAATCCAACTACTCAATAGAGACCATGCCCTACTAATCTAATTGGTCCCAAGGTCAACATTATTACACAAAGTAGTTCTCCTTCCCAATTTTTTTCAAATCCACCCATTTATAAGGTTTAATAGGATGAACCTCATGTAAATCATTATCCATATGTTTAGTAATAGGAGGAAGTGTTACATGACATAATGACTTTGTTCTGGGAGCTACAAGGTAAAATTTAGATCCTTAAGGATAGATATGTTGCTACGCATGCTAAAATTTAAAAAGATTTGGATCTTCAAGACTCATTTTTTGATGAGCTATATGAGTTATGAAAATGACTTATTGATGAAGAAATCATGCCACATTTATGAAATTATTGAAGTCATCAAGCACTAAATCCTAAAAAGTATCATCAATTAAACCATGAATGATAACAAGAGGCTCATGTCCAACCAAGTATAGAGGGTGATAAATAAATCTTGGTAAATGCATATATTGATGGTTGGATCATTCAAAATATCTTATTTGACACTGATGCAGAGGTGAATATACTCACTAAAAATTCATGGAGAAATATGGTTAGCTTTGATTTACAACCCTCTCCTTGTGTGTCATTCATGGCTAATAAGACTCATACACTACCCATATGCATTCTTAACGATGCCACCATGGATAGTTTAGGTGTCACTTTTAAGGCTAACTTTGAAGTAATTGAGTTGATTGAAATCAATTATTTTCTACATATTTTGGGTTGCCCTTGGTGTTATGTGAATAATGCTCACTTGATCTTCAAAAATCACTACATTAGTTTTGAAAATGATGATCAACGTATTGTAATCCCATTAGAACATGCTTAAGGACCTCTTTTTTTGAGCTAGTTAACACTGATATGGACATTAATCATATATATAATGTCACAGCTCAGGGAATTGAGCATCTTTATCCTAGTCTGAATGGCATATTGCATTAGGTAGATGTAAAATATATCTTTGAAACTACCAGTAGTGTTTGTGACTATTGGGATCATGGTGAGAATGATATCAATAGATGAATTTATGGCACTATTGTTAGTCAACAGGATGCTCTGCATAAGCAACCTAAATGCCATAATTTTGTTCACCTTCTTCATGGACATATTATGGTTATACCACCCATGTGGTTAAATGAAGCTCCCAGATTTCACAATCAGATGGACATCTAAGAGTATGTGCTGAAGTTAGATTTATGTATGTTTGAATGAATATATGCACTCAATTATCCATATTTTTATTGGAATGATTGCTTGATGGTGGGAAACTCACCATCATAATTTTTTCACTTGACATTGAGTTCCTATTGTTATGCACTATCATTTTCATCTTGATAATTGTATTCATAGAACATTAATTTATGATGGAATTAGTTCTCTATAAGCTCATCTCGAGGCCTATGAAAACATGTGGAATGTAGATGAGACATCTTTGCTTAAGTATCTATGGGTTCATGCATTTTATGATATTTTATGCACTTGGGATAGAGCATGGTACTTACATCAATAACAATGCTTGGAGATGAATTCTTGGAATGTACTTAAAAGCAATATGATTTTGGTACTATCATACTCATCTCCTCAAATGGATTTATGCTTGACCTTGTAAGCCATGTGTTAATCTATTATAGGTGATCCAATGCTGATTAAAGATCATATAAGGCATACACATGGCATATGTGAGGAAAGATTATCCATTTTAAAAGAATATAATATGGAAGATTCCTCTTATTCATTGATTGAATCTCAATTGGACCATGCATTAAAGGAAAAAATTCATAAAGGCAAACAAAAGGTTGTGTGCCAAGTTGATGAAGGTAATAGTTCTGACCCACCAGATCTGTTCATAGGTCACTTAGCTTTGCATACCAAGTATGGAGAACACAATGCTTGAGACACCATATAGATGACCATAAATTGTATCTAGAACCATTTCAGATGATTCAATATAATATTATCATAGATGATGCAACCAAGATGGCCATTATGGGTAATTATTGGTCTAATATTGATATCTCTAATGTTTTCAAATTATTAAAGGAGTATCAAGATGTTTTTCCATGAAATTACATCCATATAAAATGAGTGCATTATTCATTGGGTAAGATGCACATCAAGTTGGTTGAGCATGCTCAACCCACAAAAAAGAGACCTTATCATATGACTAATTTACATGCTCAGGTTAAGGAGGAGATTGATAGTATGTTACGTTATTTAGTTATCACTCCTATTGATGAGTCTGAATGAGGGATCCCCATAATGATCAATATCAAGAAAGATGTCTACATTCATGCTTGTATAAACTATTGGTTACTTAATACTGCCTACATAATCAACCTTTTTCTGATGCCTTTAACTAAGGATATCTTAAGAGTTGTTGGATGCAATATTTGTACCTTCACTGATGGTTTTTCCAAATATCATCAAGTCTAGGTCACAGAGGAAGATTAGTCAAAGACCACCTTTGTAATTGAATGGGGTTCATTCACTTACAACATGATGACCTACAGGTTGAATAATGATCTGAACATGTTATCATGAACTATGGTAGAGGTTTTTAAGGATTTTATTCATAAATTACTTCAAGTGTACTTGGATGATTGAACCATATATGGTTTAGTGTAGGATCATTATGCTAATATTCATCTTATGTTTGAGTGTTATTGACAACTTCAAATTTCTTTGATTCTAAAAAAGTATGTTTTTACTACTCCATTTATAAATTTTTGAGGTCATGTTATTTGTCGTGATGGAATACTAGTGTTTCTAGTCAAGATTGTAGGCATTGTTCACCTTCCAACATCGACCACCTAATGCAATATTCACACCTTCTGAGGACACATGAGATACTATCAAAAGTTCATTCAGGGATATACTAAGATCATATCACCACTGGAGGAACTAATTAAATAGAATGGTCAATTCATATGGATAGATGCTAACCAATATGCATTCATTATGCTCAAGGATAAGCTAATCACTACCCCCATTCTCTAGTTTCTAGACTAGATGAAGCCCTTTCTACTATTCCCTTAACCATTAGTGTGTCTAGGGATATGTGTGGCTGACTTGTGGCTTACATACCTCTTTTATATACTTGTTACTTTTCTCTATGTTCTTAGATAGATCAGCCTATGGAATAACCTTGGCTAAGTAGACTATATATAGGAAGTAGTGGTTATTTTTTATTTATTATGTTAAGTATTATTCTATTATTGAATTGTTGTGGAGGTTGTCCCCTTGAAGTGTCTTTTCTATATTATCTAGTATTCTACTTTTCTATCAATTATTTTTGTGTGATCTCTCATATTTACCTATTCTATGCGATATCAAATCATTCTATGTAAACATCTAAGTAATTTCATTACAAGTGGTATCATAGCTTTGATGTGGGCAAGTTTCTTGCAACATTTGTTTTGGATCTAATGAGGTGTGGCTTTCAAGAGTAGTGGTAGTAAAGAAACACAAATTGTAATATAAGAAGAATTAATTTTTTTTGTTAGCATAGTATTACTTGAAACACTTTCTTGAAAAAACTATTTAAAAAAAATCCTAGGAATTTTTTTTCCCTTTACATAATTGCAGTCATTGGATTCATCTCAGTGAGATGATCACAACTATATACTCTATAGATACACTTTTTTGGTGTCAAAAGTTTTACCCTAGTGTGTAAAGGTAGTTTTTGGATTCATCTTGACAAGGTGATCACAATGGTACCATATCTTGGTATTTTTTTTGTGTAAAAACCCTCCTAGGGTTTGTATATTATAGGTCCTCATACTTAGGGAAGAAAGGGGGGAAATAAACTCCTAAGAATCCTTCTACCAATGACATAAAATTTGGTACTTTAGATCTGGTGATTTCTCTACTTCAAGCAGATATAAAAAAAATTGATGAGGCATGATGACTTTGTTGTAGTCCAAGCTAATGTTTCAAGGATGCATGAAGAGATTAATGAGGTTCATAATGAATTACATCATATCACTACGCAATTGACTACCCTTACATCTCAGTTTCAACCTAAAAACCCTCCACTTTAGCATTCAAATCCTCCTCTTAGCACCAATAACTCCCATGCTGGTATAAAATCAATGTTGCCAAAAGTGGACATGCGTAAGTTCTATGGTAAGGATCCTCTCACTTGGATTACCCAAATTGAGAATTTATTTGAGCTGCATCAAACCCTAGTTTTTATAAGGTGATAGTGGCATTTTTGTATCTCAAACCTAAGAAATTTATTTGGCATCATTGGTTATGTGCTCAAAATAAAAATAATGGTGCTCCTGTTACATGGTCTATTTTCACCAAGGAATTGTTGGTTCATTATCAAAAAAATGTCTCTAAGAACTATTTCAGCCAATTAGCCAAACTATGACAATTAGAAACTGTGAAGGATTATATTCATCAGTTTTAGAATCTCTCTTTATGGGTGGAAGATATCACCGAGGATAATTTAAATGATATATTTTTGGGTGGCCTCAAAGATAGCATCTAATTCAAGGTTTGAATGTTTAACCAACATCTCTATCAAAAGCTATCCCTAGGGCATGTATGGTATAAGAAAAAGAAATGGTCAAAAGGAAAACTTTCACTACTAGTCATGATCACACCTTTCCAACACCATCATTTCCATACCCCACTAGATTAACATAATGTAAAATTGAGGAGAAGCAAGCCAAAGGGTTTTGTTATGGGTACAACAACAAATGGAATAAAGACCATCATTATGCTGAAAAGAAGTTGTTTTACATTGAAGTTTCCAATGATGATGAAGATGATGAAGAAGTACATGGTGAGGATATAGAAGGTCCTAAGGAAGAATCTCAAGACTCTCAACCTACTATTTCTTATCATGCCCTTTTAGGTATTAGTTGGTCACTATATCGATTGATTTTGGGAGCACACACAACTTCATCAATAATAAGTTGGTTGCTCATTTGAACTATTTAATTTACCCAGCTCTAGAATTTTAGGTTATGATTGTATATAGTGGTACTTTAGCTATTCAAGAAAATGTCATAATATTAAGATAGCCATGGGAGACTACTTGTTGGATTCACCTATGTTTGTAATTCCCATAGGTGGAGCTGATATTGTTTTAGGAGTATAATGGCTCACCACTTTGGGCACTATTGAGATGAATTTCCAAGAATTATTCATGAATTTTCATTCTAAAGAAAGGAATTTTAAGCTAAAGGGGTTTAAGGGCTAAATCTCCATAACTTATTAGATCCCATCAAATGATAAAGATTTTCTGTAAGGGTACTGAAGGATTTGTAGCTTACTTATTTTCCATGGAAGTATAGCCATCTCCACCTCTTGATCTAAAATAAGTGATTGATGCCCATTATATTATTTTTGGTGATATGACAAAGGTACTTACACCTAGCTGCATGCATGATCATGCTATCAAACGTATTCCTAGCAGTACACCACCCAACATGAGGTCATACAGGTACCCCTATGCCCAAAAAAAAGAAATTGAAAAGATTTCACAAGAGATGTTGGATGCATGAATCATTCACCATTGCGAAAGTGAATATTCTTCACCAGTTTTCATGGTGAGAAATAAAGATGACACCTAGAGGATGTGCCCTAACTACAAAGAACTCAATAAGTACACTATCAAAGATAAGTTTCCTATTCCTATCATTGATGATTTTCTAGATGAATTGAATGGTGCTTTTTATTTTACCAAGTGAGATATGCATTCTGGGTATCATCAAATCTAGACCCATGATGAAGACATATCCAAAATAGCTTTTAGGACTCATGAGGGCCATTATGAGTTTTTGGTTATGCCTTTTGGTCTAACAAATGCACCATCCACTTTTTAGAGTTTGATGAATATTGTTTTTAGGCCATTTTTGAGGAATTTTTTTCTGGTATTCTTTGATGATAGCCTCATTTATAGTAAAAATTGGGAAGACCATTTGCAACATGTAAAATAGGTACTCTTCATTTTATAACAACATCAATTGTATGCCAAACCTTCCAAATGTACTTTTGGGGTTTGTGAGGTTGAATATTTGGATCATATGGTTTCTTATGGAGTGAAATTGGATCCTAAAAAAATCCAAGTAATGGTGGACTAGCCAATTCCTAAGACACTCAAGCAAGTACAAGGATTTTTGGGGATAAATGGTTACTATCATAGGTTTGTCAAAAATTATGGTAGTATTACAATCCCACTCACCTCTTTGTTCAATAAAGACTCCTTTTAGTGGACAAATGTAACTACTTGGGCATTTGAACAATTGAAATTGGCTATGTGCACTCCTCCAGTATTGGGCACTCCTGATTTTTCCAAGATGTTTGTGGTTGAATGTGATGCATCTAGGTATGGTATGGGTGTTGTACTCATGCAAGAAGGTAGACCACTTACATTTTAAAGTCATCAAATAAAAGGTAAAAATCAACACAAGCCCATCTATGAGAAGGAAATGATGGCCATTTTGCCTGCAATCAAACAATGGAGACCTTATTTGATGGGTCATCACTTTCAGGTAAAGATTAATCATGATAGTCTCAAATATTTTTTGGAACAACAATTGTAATCTAAAGAACAAAAAAAATGGGTAACTAAGATGTTATGCTATGATTTTGAAATAGTCTACAAAAAAGGTAAAGACAATGTGGTGGTAGATGCACTATCTAGAAAGGATGAATCAGTTGAGGCATTGTTATGTGCCATAACCATTTTGTAGGCAGATTGGCTAGATAAAATATCATCAAAATGGGAACATGATAGTGTTACCCTTGATTTGATTCAAAATATTCAGCAATGTTTAGGTGAATTTGAAAAATTCACATGGAAGGGTAATGCAATATGGTATAAAGATAGATTGTACCTATGTAAGGATTCTCTTCTTAAACAAAAAATCCTTTAGGAACTTCATAAAACTCCAATTGGGGGTCATTCAAGATTTTTGAAAACCTATCATAGAATCAAGTAGGATTTTTTTAGAAAGGACTCAAGGAGGATGTCTAGAAATATGTGGTTTAATGTATGATCTGTCAACAAAATAAAGGAAAAACAATCAAAACCTTAGGTCTTTTACAGCCTTTATCCATCCCTAACCAGCATTGGGAAGAGGTATCTATGGATTTCATTATAGGGTTACCAAGATATGATGGTAAAATGTTTTCATGGTTGTTTTGGATCATCTCAGTAAGTATGCTCATTTTTGTTCTTTATCACAACTATTTGTTTCTAGTATAGTGGCTACTACTTTTCTCAATATAGTTCAAAAATTACATGGGACCCCTAAGATCATTGTTAGTGATAGAGATCCCATTTTCACTTGTAATTTTTGGACTAAGTTATTTACATGTTTGGGCACTTAGTTGGCTCATAGTTCATCCTATCATCCTCAATCTGATGGAAAAATTGTCTGAGGTAGTAAAAAATGTCTAGAAGGAGATCTCTATTGTTTTGTTTTTGATAAATAGGGTAAATGGGTTCACTAGTTTCTACTTGCTGAATGGTGGTATAATACTTCTATTCATAGTTATTACAAAATGTCTCCTTCTATGGCACTATATGTATACCACCCTCCATCCATCATTTCAACCTTGAAGGTCCATCCTAAGGTTCATGTAGTTGAAGACCATATTCACCATCAACATGAGGTCCTTGCAAGTTTACTTGAAAATTTAGCTATGGCCCAAAATCTCATAAAGCAATAGGTAGATCAACATAGAAGTGAGAGGTATTTTTACATTGGTGATTGGGTCTTTTTTCACTTTCATCCATATAATTAGATGTCATTGAAGCAACAAAAAATGATAACAAGTTATCCCCTAAGTATTATGGGCCTTATAAGATCTTGTAGAAAATTGGTAATATGGCCTATAAGTTAAAGTTTCCTTCATCCACTCATAGACATCCAATATTTCATATATCATGCCTAAAGAAAGTCATTAAACATAGAGTTTCCATTCAAAAATAATTACCAAAATTGGATGAGGAAGGCAGAGTTATTATTGATCTTGAGGTGATCCTTCACATGCACACTAAGCAACTACATTCTAGAGTGATTACAAAGCACTTGATCAAATAAAAGAATCTACCATGTGAAGATGCCACTTGGGAGGATGAGTCATTTATGCAGCAACATCCAAATTTTCCACTACATTGAGGACAATGTTATTTTGAAGGGGAGGATCTTGTTACTCCCTTAACCATTGGTGTGTCTAGGGATATGTGTGGCTGACTTGTGGCTTACATACCTATTTTATATACTTATTACATTTCTCTATGTTCTTAGATAGGTCAACCTATGGAATAACCTTGGCTAAGTATACTCTATATAGGAGGTAGTGGTTAGTATTTATTCATTATTTGAAGTATTATGTTATTAGTGCATTTTTTAGAGGTTTCTTCCACAAAGTGGCTTTGCTATATTATCTAATATTATACTCTATTGTCAATTATTATTGTGTAATATTTCATATTTACTTATTCTATGTGATATCAAATCATTTTGTGTGAACATCTAAGTAATCTCATTACACTTTCATGTGCATGTTTGCAGTGGGTGATATCCTTGCTCAACCTAGTGAGGGAAATCTTGATCATTTTATATAATTTACAAGTCAGAATCTCACTCTAGTTGAATGAAATTACTTGACTAAAGAACACAAAGCCTTGTCCATGGTATAAGTGATTCAAAAGTTCTATTATTATTTGTTGGCCACCCTATTCATTTTATTTATAGACCATGAAGCACTGAAATAACTTGTGAATAAGCCAATGTTACATTGACACATTTGTCGATGGATTGTGATCATTCAATAATTTCAATTTTTTATGATGGTGAAATTGGGTAAGGCTACTTATGGACTTGATCACTTTTCATGCATTGAACCAAGTGAGCTAGTGCACACCATTGAGGATGACCTACCTGATATGTATCTTTTTCAATTCATGCATGTGCCTAAAGAATTAGAAGATATCAAAGATTTTATTAATATAGGTTCAACACCAACACACCTCAACACTCAAGATCAAAAATAGTTGGGTTTCCATGTTGCTCCTTTCTAACTCATTGGGGGTGACCTTTGACATTTATAAGCTCATATGGGATGAATTATTATGATGTTTCATCATAAAACATGAGTGCATTTAAGTTCTTCATGAGGTTCATGAAGGTGTCACTAGTGGCCATTATACTAGTGATGCTACAATATAGAAGATTATATTGGCTAGGTTATGGTGGCCTACTCTATTTAAGGATGCCAAAGCTTATGTATGTCAATGTGATATATATCAATGAATATTCCTCACACCATAATAATCAAGTTTATGTTGAGGTTTATTTATCCAAGTAACTAAAGGAGTTTATATATATCCAAGTTGAGATAATTGTTGGAAATAAAATATTTTATATTTCAATCTTCATAATAATTTTTTTATGTCAAGATCTTGATTATCACATCAAATATTATCTCTTTATGGGTCACTTGAAAACTTCCTCATACCCTCTACAAACCAAAAAGCCTAAGGTGGCAGATAAAGGCAACAAGTGGACTATTATTAATGCAAGAAAATCACATTCAGGTCTGAAACCCTCCCCTTCATCACTTCTCTTCTAGTAATTAAGACTTCCCCAGAGGTTCCCACCTCTCCTCCCCATCCTATCAAATCCTTACAAGCCCAATAGAGCATCATTTATCAAATTTTTCATCCTCAGAAAGTCTCTTATTTTGCCATGATATCCTTATCAAGTGGATCCTTCTCTAGGTGGTCATGCAACCTATTGGGTAAATATTTTGTCGACCAACTAACTGGTGAGCAAAATAGGTCTCTTCAACCACATCATAATAAGATTAGTTGGCCAGGTGTGTAAGTTTACTACATCAATAGGGGACAAATCTCTCCTCTCATCAAGGGGAAGTTCCCTATAAGTATAAGGCAACTATATATTATATATAAGCAAAAAATAACACTCAGGGGTAGGATAAACCATCCATCTCTCTTTTTTTAGAGATGATGTTCACAAACAAAGGAGAAAATCCTAGTGAAAACATTGAAGGCACTTCTCTTCTTTCAGAAGTGTTCTTGCAAGAAATAGTAGGAGTTCTTGCAAGAAATAGTAGGATTTCTTTCAGGTAGTGACAAGTAACCGGTAACCAAGGACATAGTAACCAATAGACTGAGATGTAGCACAAAGTCTCCATATCGACTACCTAAGAGTGAAATACAAAGGATAATGAAGGCACAAAGTCATCCCAAGATCCTTTACACAAGAACAAAAAGAAAACACACTAAAGGCAATTGTGGGGGCACAAAGTCTCTCCACAATTGGCTTCAGGACACCTTCCTGATTACTTTCAATAGTTCTACTTGCCAAATTAAATAAACAAGAACACACTTAAAAGATAGACATAAGAACAATATCTTAAAATGATACAAGCTATGATAGCACAAAGTTTGCAAACAACTTGATTTCTTATTCAGATAAAATGATATGAACAATAATCTAAGTTCAAAGTCTCAATAATGCCTTTCAATTTGGGTAGAGTTTTGCTTCTGGTAACAAGGAGATCTCCTCAAAAACAAACCAAGAGATTATAATATATAGAGACCAAGAAGGCTTGGCACTTTGTCCCACAGAGTGGCCCATGTTGTATTTAATGCCTTGAATGCATTTCTTGTTTTGTCAAGGAGGGCCATGCTAGAACAGGGTGGCTACCTTAACTATGGTGTGTTGATTCATCTTGAATGTCTTCTCCTCAGCTATCCTATCACCTGATATCCACACAGCTATCCACTTTGCCTTTACTCCAAAGGAGACAAATAGGTTGTGCCTTCAATGTTTGTAGGCTCAAATATCTACCTTTGGACTGTTCCACTTACTGGAAATAACTCCTATAGATATTTTGGCATTTTCCATTTTTATATTGTGATTTGAGCCCTCAAGCTATCTTTTCTCCTTTTTAAATCCTTTGGTTCTCCCTCTCGATAGTTATTCCTCTAGCCTTGAAGATCTTATAATGCCTTTGAAGGTATTTGGGTTCACGCTTAAGCCTACAAAGATCAACAGACACTTTATTACTACAAATTTGATGTCTACGGGTCCATCATTTTTTGAAAGCTAACAGCTAGTTGGTCAATCTAAATTTGATGTCTATAGGCCTATCATCTTCCTTAGCAATTCCTTCATGTCTTTCCTACTTGCTTTGGCTACTTTCTACTGTGAAATAGGTGACGACATGTGGCAGCATCCACTGGTCTTTGAGAGAAGCTTATAAAAATAAGCTTTGGAACTTACTAGAAACATGAAATGTGGATGTAGACACTTGTCACACTCCACTAAATTAGAATGGGACACGTGGCACATTCCATTGCTTTAAAACTTACTAGAAATTGTGTCTCAGTAGATGACACTTAGTAGCTTCTGCTTGACTTTCTAAGGGACACACGGCAACTTTTGTTGCAATTTGAGGTTTGATCTTTCCTAGAGGGAGCTTGCCCTTTTGGGTCTTGAAATATGGTTCATTTTTTGAGTGTCAATTGTCCCCCATGAGGGTACCTACCCTTCAAGATCTTCTAGATGGCCTTCGGGCTTTAATTCCTTCAAAGGACTATTGTTTATTTATTTCCTTCAGACAATTTATTTGAAGGAAATTTTTCTTGGCTTTACACTTTGAAAGGGGAGTGGGGACAAGTGGCACTTTCCATTGATCTCAACAAGTGGCACATGGCACATTTTTCTCTAAATAGGTGAGGACACTTGGTAGCATCCGCTTAAACTACAGAAGCTTTAGCTACCTTTTGAGAGTCCTATGGAAGATGACACATGGTAGCTTCCGTTGATTTTTTAGAAATAGTGTAGAAACATCCAGGACTCATTTGGATTTATGTGGATGCAGACACTTGGTGCATCCTACTTGTTTTTGTGACTTACCTAGGGCTCACCATGGTCCTTACTCAATAGCTACGGATATTGAAACTTGGTGGCTTCCATCGAGTTATACCAGGGACATGTGGCAACTTCCATAGCTTCTTAGAAACAAATTATAAAGTTTCCACCATTACCACTTGGTGCTTTCCATGGGATTCTATGAGAAGCTTATTGAAAAAAGCTTTGAAACTTATGAAAAGCTTAAAATGTGGACACTAACACTTTTTGCGCTCTTCTAAGCTACAATGTGACACATGGCACATTCTGTTTACTTTTAACAATCACATAGACGATGACACTTGGAGTGTTCTAATTAATTTTAGCCATTCACCTAGGGCCCACCATGGTCCTTACTCAAAATAGTGAAATGAAAAGAAGGAACTACAAAATTTGACACTTGGTGGCTTTTAACAAGCTTTAAAAGGGACACATGGCATCTTTTGCTACTTCTTGAAAATAAACTATAAATTATCCCAATAGATGACACTTGGTAGCTTCCATTCGACTTTGAGACTTAGGTAAAACCCATGCAAAATGAAAAATCTATGCATTAAACCTTGGCATTGTTGAACCCATTAAACCACTGAACCAATCCATGAATTGTCTAAGTGCTAAAAACTTGTTCTTTTCTTGCAGAGTCCATAGAAACCAACCTATAGAGTTTGTATAAATGAGTTTGTAGATCTGGGGGAGTCTATAGAAATGAGAAACTAATCTATAGAGTCCCTAGATTTGAGCTTGTGGAGTCCGTAGTTTCTGAAAAGCTTGGAAAAATGAAGAACTTGAAGGGTCAGAATAATTTTTGAAAAGGGAAGAGAGGATTTTGGTCTGTTAGGACCAAAATAGTCATATGTTGTCCCAAAAAATGAGTGACATTTTTTTAGGACAACAGCTAGCTCCAGTTAGGGAACCTCCTTTAGTTGAAAACTTGGAATAGCTGAGGGGAGTAGAAACTAGAATCTCCAATGCCTTGAAGTATACCATTGGGCTATGGAGTCATGCTACCAAAAATAAAGGTGACAAAAATGAAAATGAAAAGCACAAAATGGAACAAAGACTATACAAATATACATATGTATAGGTGAACTTATCTAATACTTCAAGAGTTAAAGTGCTTCAGATGCTGCCCATTATGAGGTAGAGAAAAGGGTGTGCCATCTTGATACCTCATCAGGAAACTATTTTCACCATTGAGATGATGAATAGTAAAAGGGCCCCTCCATAAGGAATCAAACTTTTCATGCATTCCCTTTGGTTATCTCCTCTTATCCCACAGGAGGACTTGATCTCCAATATGGAAATCACGGTTCTTTGCTTTTTGGTCGAAGAGATTCTTTACCAAACCTTGATGGGCAGCAATTTGGTCCACCACCATGGTTCTCTACTCATCCAACTCAGTCAGGCACATGATCTTCTTATCAATGGAGCTTTCATATGTCTGATCTTCAATTGCCTTAGCCAATTTCAATGCTAGCAATTCTAGGGTGATTGGTATCTCAGCATTGAGTCCATAAAGAAGTTGGAAAGGAGAGATACCAATTGCCATTTTTAGTGTAATCCTATCTACCCATAGAGCATCAACCAATGCTTTATGCCATGTCTTTTAGTTGTCATCTACCAACTTCTTGATGATTGTCACCAAGTTCTTGTTTCTTGATTCTGCTTGTCCATCCCCTCATGGAAAGTAATCAAAAGAGTGAGAGAGGGTGATCCCATAGTATAAACAAAATTGAGTAATCTCCCAAGAAGTGAAACAAGCTACATTTTTAGTGACAATCTTGGTTGAGACCCCAAACCTGGTAATGATGTTCTCTTTGAGGTAATTACACACTACTTCTGAAGTAGCATGTTTAGTTGGGATAGCTTCCACCCATTTGGTGAAGTACTCTATGGTTGTAAGGACATAATCATGTTTAGCACTAGAAGATGGGTTTATAACACCAATAAAATCAATTACCCATTATTGGAATGGCTCTCTATGACCACTGGCTTGAGAGGCAGGGCAACTATCTTGGGTCTCCTAACAAACTACTAACATAGTTCACATTTCCTTACCCACTTATATGCATCTTGAAAGAGAGTTGACCAGTAATACCTGGCTCATAGAATCTTATGGGCAGTCACAGGAGCAGAGAAATGTCCTCCATAGGACAAATTATGGAAGGACTTCAAAAGTTGGTTTTGCTATTCTTTGTCTACGTAGCGAAGGAATATTCCATCAAGGCTCCTCTTATACAGGGCATTGTCCCAGATGACAAAATTTATAGATTTCAACTTGATGGTCCTCCTTTCTTTATAAGATAGGTGAGTAGGAAACTCACCATAAGTAAGGAAATGAGAAATACCTGAATGCCACTCATTCATAATGGAAACAAAGAGGACTATTGGCGTGTCTTCTTCTTCTGTTTCTTCATGCTGTGTTCTTCTTGGCTTGTTATCAACAATCAATTGGTATATGCCTTTTCCCCGTAGTAGCTTAGTTAGTCTAATGACTAGATCAAAATCTTGGATTTTAGCAATCCAATTGCCTCTTTTTGTTCTAAACTCCTGTTGAGTTAATATGGATTCAATTGTGGTGTCTGAAACTAAGGCAGTAGTGTGTGAATTCAAGATGTAGAATTGGAAATGCTTCACTACCTTTACCACTGCATAAGCATGCTTCTCCATGTTTGAGTATTTTAGCTCATGAGCTTTGAGATGATAGCTCATGAAGGAAATGGGAGATTCCATACCTTATTTATTTTATTGAACCAGAATTACTGAAAACATGTGTTTAGAAGCATAACTATATATGGTGAACTCTTTGTCATAGTCTAGACAAACTAGAATTAAGGCATGGGCAATGACAGTTTTAATACCCTCAAATGCTGACTTACCTTCTTTAGCCTAGCTAAAGGTGGCCTTTCCCTTCATCATGTTTACAATATGTCTAGTCTTCTCAGTAAACTTAGGGATGAACCTCTATAAGAAATTCACCTTTCCAAAGAAAGAGTGAATAACAATCTTACTTGTGGGAAACGTAAGCTCTTGGATAGACTTGACTCTGTCTAAGTCAATCTTTATGCCTCCATTAGACATAATGTATTTGAGAGGTTTCCCCTCTATTACTCCAAAAACTAACTTCTTGGGGTTTAAGGAAATGCCATTCTGACGGCAGTGTTCCAACACTTGTTGCAAATGGCACACATGATCTAGGTGATGCTTAGAAAAGATGATCAAGTCATCAAGATAAACTATGATGATCTCACCCATTTCATCCTTGAAGGCAAGGTCCATTACTCTTTGGAAGGTGGCACCAACATTTATCAAGCCAAAAGGCATCTTTTTATAGGCAAACATGCCCCAAGGTGTGGTGAAGGCAGTCTTGTGCTGGTCTACCTCACCAACTTCAACTTGATTATATCCTGAGAAGCCGTCTAGCATTGATAACATCTCTAAACCCATCAATGTCTGAAGCACTTGATCCATGATTGGAAAAGGATAGTTATCCTTCAAGGATGACTGATTTAAACTCTTGAAATCCACACAAAGGTGATTTTTGCCATTCTTCTTTCTTACAGGCACTATGTTGGCAATCCATGTGGAATGATGGATTGGGAAGATTATCCTAGCATTTAGCATTTTTTGTATCTCAGACAAAATGGTACCTGATATCTTTGGATTATACTATTTGGATTTTTGCTTATAAGGTGTTGAATCAGCCTTGAGAGGAATGTCATGCCAAATTTTATCAGCCCTGAGTGACTTCAGGTCATCATAGGAGTAAACTAAAAAGTCAATGTACTGTTTGAACAAATTACTGAACTTAAATCTCTCCTCAGGAGTACAACATTTACCAATGTTAACCATCTTGAGATCTCTCTTGGTTCCTAGATTTACTTGATCAAACTCTTGAGAGGGGTTTGAATCCATTCACTGCTATTTGATGAATCTGTCATGCTTATCAAATAACTTCTCAAGGGAAACTAGGCCGTTGGGAGTCTTATTCCCTTTCAGTTGCAAGAACTCTTCACCTACATTTGTATTTGATTTAGGAGCTGGTTTAAGCTTATGAGGTTCACTAACTTCAAAATGTTGCCATTCAAAGCTATCCTTTTGCTCTAGGAAGGAAATGATTTGGCTGTCATTGTTAAACACCTACCAATAATTGGCATTATCAGGTATACTTGGTTGGAAGACCAACTTAATAAAGTACCATCTCCTTTAAAGTCTGGGTGGGGGACCAAGAGAGTAGCTAAAATAGTGAGTGCAATAGCCTGGTCATTGAATTCTCTAGGAATGGCAGAGATGTCGAAAGCATCAAAGCTTTCAATTTGGTCCCAGACTAAATTGTGGTAGTGGCACAATCTTTGGTTCTTGGTTTGATACAAGTTTCTTATTTGATAAACCACCAGTTTAGCATCTCCTTTGGCATGAAGGAGTTTGATGCCTTTGTCTTGGGTAACCCTCAATCTAAGCATTAGAGATTCATACTCAACTATGTTATTAGTGTTGCTAAATTGCAATTTGTACGATGAAGGAAAAATATCTCCTTGAAGAGATATCAACACAACTCTAGCTCCTGAACCAGTATAAGAGCAGCTGCCATCAAATTCTTGAATCCATACGTCCTCAGATACTAATTTTTCTTTGAATCCTTCTTCATTTAGAGGTGGAGCTCCTTCCACATTGGTATTGCACTCCACTAATTCTCTTATTGTTCCAACTGAATGCATTTCTAGGTTATCACCTACACTAGCTTTATCAGATGCCTCATGAACTTAATTTGTGGATAGAAAGTAGTTACCCATGCCTGAAGACTCAAATAGAGTTTGAGCTTCAGGTGTTGAGGACTAGGTAACCACATATTTTACTTCTTAGGGAGTAGCCTCTTCATAACACCCTTGACTAGAATCCTTGCTTCAGATAGGTCCATGCTCAATTCCCCTCCAATGTCCTTGCAGAAGTTTCATCCAAGAAGGATGCCATATGAAGCTTGGACATCAACCACCAAGATAGTTATCTTGATTCTTTTGTCTAGAAAGGCTGCAAATGCAAATTAAGCATCCTTGATTTATCCCAATAGAGGTACTTGTTTATTCTCCATGGAGAATCATCTACCAAATGTTTTGGTCAATGTAAGACCAAGGGATTCAACCACTTTGGCAATCATGACATTGTCTAAAGCTCCAGAGTTAATGATGCAGTTGTTCAGCTGATGTCCATTTATTAGCAATGAGACATAGAAAGGTTTAGTCCTACCAGGAACAATAGGAGGGGTAACGACAAGGTTGTTCTTGGTGGGTGCATTCTTGGAGGGATCATGAGTCACCTTGAGAATTGCTTGTCCTACAGGAACATTTTGGTTCTTCACACACTAAACTAGTTTATCTAATTGCTCAGGATGGGACTATAGAAATTCAAATTTAGACATTTGAATTTTGGTTTTATTTATATGGTCAATTATGTCAAATGTCTGGAATGAGCCAAGAGAAGAGGATGGGAGTTCGTCCTTTTGATTCTTGGGAGGAGGAGGACTATACTATGAATTTGAAGTAGAAGGTGTAGGGATATTTGGTGGGCTTACCTTTCTTGCAATCACTGGGTCCTTTGGGTGGAAAGGAAGAGTGGATCTCTGATTAGCAATTAAAACTACTATTGAGGTCACTCCTCTTCTTTATCCTTATCAGCTGGTTGAGCTAATTGATTCTTGGATCGAGTGAATACAACATATGATCCCTCAATGGCTTTACCTTCACTTCTAGGTTCATCTTGGTAATTTAGGAAACCAATATTGGAGTCACCAGCTAATTCTTCTTCTTTTTCACTAAAGAGATTAGCGTCATCTTCAGGGTTCAACTCAAGCTAGAATGAGAAATCTAATTCAACTTCAAGATACCCAACTATAGAGTTGGTTGGAGGTGCTTCAATGGCAAGGTTATTTTTTTGAGGAGGGAGACGATTGGCTTGCCCTTGATTCCTGGCAACATGGCCTTGATATTATTGATTTTGGAATGTCATCCTTGGTACATCTCTATATGAAAGCTTAGATGACATCCCTTATGCCATTTGTTTTTGGAGAGCCAGTAACTCATTTGTTAGTTTTTGCACCATGGGATCAATGGTGGCTGAAGGTGAGTATTCAGAATATGAAGAGGGTTTACCTCTATTTGGATCTCTCCTTATCTTCCCAACCAAGATAAAGTCATCTTTAACTTCAATAGCGAAGTCTTGAGTGTTGAGTTGTGGAGCTAAAAGCTACACCAAATGAGAAAATTGCAAGGTTGATGTATTTACACAGTCACTGACGTCGACCAGGGATCAACTAGAGGCTGCCAACATCGGTTATGATCAGCCAACATTGGTCATGTGCAGGTAGACAGGGACCAACATCAGTTACCTGTGCGTTCTAGAAGTCTATTTTTGTGGGATGAAACAGATTGTTTGCATGATAAGTTTAATTGTTAGTATTGAGTCTGCATTTTTATTTTTGGCAAGACTGATTTGAACTTTTGATTAAGAGGTATATCTAATGGTGGAGAATGCATAGTTCATGATCCCTAATTCTATATAATAGGGATAGATCTTCATAGCTTGTGTAAGGGAAAAACACATGTAATTGTGAGAGAGAAAACTCTTGAGGGAAAGAGATATGTAATTCTGAGAGGTGTGGAAGAAAGAGATTTCTTCAATTGTATTTCCTTTTGGAAGAGTTTAATACAAGTTTTCATTATTTCTTGTATCTCTTGTTTTTTGCTGATTTTGATTTCTAGTTACTTGTTACTTCTGGTTTAATTTTGTGTTTAGTTGCTTACACAAGAGTAATCAATTGTCTTGTTAGATCCTGACAAGTAGTATCAGAGCTTGGGTTCACTAACAAGTGGTTTCAGATCTATTTAGTGTGTGTTGATTACAGGTCACTCACATGGGTTTCTATTTGAGTGGGAGTATAGCAATGGCAAAATAAAATAAACTAAGAATGGAGAAGTTTAATGGCAAGAATTATCAATTATGGAGGATGCAGATAGAATATTATCTATATCAAAAAGATCTGTACTTACCATTGGGTGGGGTTTCAAGCAAGCCCACAGATATGCAAGATGAAGAATGGAATGTTTTTGATAGAAAGGTTCTGGGATCCATAAGGTTGAGCCTGGCATCTTTTGTGATTTCCAACTTGTCACAGGGAAAGACAATGGTAGAGTTGATGGATACTTTAGAAAATTTATATGAAAAGCCCTCAGCTTCGAATAAGGTATATCTTATGAAGCAATTATTTAATTTGCAAATGCAGGAAGGTGGATCTATATCTAGTCATCTAAATAATTTCCATGCAATAGTAAATTAGTTAAATTCAGTCAAAATAGTTTTTGATGATGAAATTAAGGCTCTTTAATATTATGCTCTTTGCCTGAAAGTTGGCATAGTGTAGTAATGGCAGTTAGTAATACTGCATCTGCCACAAATATATTGAAAGTAGATGATGTTAGTGTAATATTGAATGAGGAAAATCACAAGAAAAGCACAGGGGAATCATCAGGTAATGCTTTAAGTATTGAAAGCAGGGGAAGGCAAAGAGAGAAGGGCAAGCAAGGGAGATCAAGCTCTAATTCAAAGATGAGAAATAGATCCAAATCTAGAAATGGAAGAAAGATAACCTGCTAAAATTGTAGAAAGATAGGGCATGCAAAGAAAGATTACTGGTCAAAAGTCAAAGAAGAAAATTAGCATGAAGGTAAAGAAGAAGCAAAAGTTGTCGGTATTGTTGCACAAGATGCTCTTGTACTTTCTTTGGATAATAGAATAGAATCTTGGGTTGTAAGTTCTGGTGCCTCTTTCCATGCAACCCCAAATAGAGAATTTTTTAATGATTATGTCTAGGGAGATTTTGGAAAAGTTTATTTAGGGGATGATGAGCCTTGTAAAATTGTTGGAAAAGGAAAAGTGTAGCTGAAATTGTAGAATGGAAACACATGGGTGTTGAAAGATGTCATGCATGTACCCATCTTGAAGAGGAATCTGATTTATGCAGGAAAGTTGGGGGATGAGGGTTGCACAGTAACTCTCACAGCTGAATCTTGGAAGGTTTCCAAGGGTGTAGTTGTATTAGCCAGAGGTAAAAGAGTAGGTACTCTCTATTTATGTAATTGTATTATTGATTATTCTCTTTTTGTATTATCTACTTCAGATGTATATGCAAAGCTGTGGCACTGTATGCTTGGCCACATGAGTGAGAAGGGAATGAGTGTTCTTAAGTCAAAAGGTAAGCTTTCAAATTTGAAAACCATAGATCTAGATTTCTATGAGCATTGTATTTTTGGAAAATAGAAGAGAGTGAGATTTCTCAAAATTGGGTCAACAGAAAAGAAGCACAAGTTAAAGCTTGTTCACACAGACATGTGGGGACCAGATCAGGTAGCTTCTATTGGAGGATCACAGTATTATATTACTTTCATTGATGATGCTACAAGAAAGGTATGGGTTTATTTCATAAAGAAGAAATCTGATGTTTTTGACACATTTAAGACATGGAAAGCTTTGGTTGAGAATGAAACAGGTTTGAGATTAAAGTGCCTTAGATCTAACAATGGTGGTGAGTATTGTAGCTATAAATACAATAGGTACTATTTTATGAATGGAATGCACAGAAAAAGGATGGTTCCAAGGACACCTCAGCAAAATGGAGTTGCTAAAAGGATGAATAGAATAATATTGGAGCATGCACGGAGTATGAAGTTGCATGCTGGTTTGCCTTTACAGTTTTGGGCAGAAGTTGTAGATACTGTAGTTTACCTAATTAATAGAGGACCCTCTACTACTATGGATGGTGGAATTCCAGAAGAGGCTTGGACAAGTAAAAAGGTAGATCTTTCATTTCTTAGAGTTTTTGGTTCTGAAGCTTTTGTGCACGTTGATAAAGAAAATAGAAAGAAGCTGGATGCTAAATCTATGAGGTGCACTTTTATTGGTTATGGCTCTTGAGATTTTAGATTTTGGTTGTGAAATCTAGGAACTAACAAAATTATAAGAAGCCATGATGTTTTTTTCAATGAGAAGGTGATGTACAGTGATCAACTCAAGAATCTGAATAATACTGAGCAGAGCAATGTTGATTTGGACGAGGTGATGATCCAAAATGAGCTAGTGGGGAAAAATAATCACAGACAGGAAAACACAGACACCAACGTCGATCAGGCAGGAACTGATGTCAGTTGAATAGGAACTGACGTCGGTCAAAAAGTGACTAGCATCGGTCAGACAGGAACTGACATCGGTCAGGTACAGACCTGGAGATGACCGAGAGCAGTCACTAATAGAGAATTTGGGTGGATAGCAAGCTGTGGATGAGTCTCAAATGCCTATCAAGAGGTCAAAAAGGGTAAGTAAACCTCCAATTCGTTATTCCCCTTCATTATTCTACTCATTTATCATGGATAGTGGAGAACCAGAGAGCTTTGATGAGGCAATGCAGGTAGAAACCCAAAAATAGTGGGAGCTTGGCATGAATGAGGAGACTGATTCCTTGAAAGAGAACCAAACATGGGATTTGGTTGAGTTGCCAGCCGAACAGAGAGAAATAAAAAATAAATGGGTTTACAGGTTAAAGGAATGTGAGAATGGACATATGAGACATGAAGCCAGGTTGGTAGTAAAGGGATTTGCACAAAAACTAGGTATTGATTTTGGTGAAATTTTTTCTCCTATAGTAAAAATGACTTCTATTCAGACTGTATTGTCTTTAGTTGCTATTAAGGATTTGCATCTTGAGCAACTTAATGTTAAGACATCATTTCTTCATGGAGATTTGGATAAAGAAATATATATGGATCAGCCGGAAGGTTTTGAGGTCAAAGGTAAGGAGAAGCTTGTGTGCAGGTTGAAGAAAAGCTTATATGGTCTTAAGCAAGCTCCTAGACAATGGTATTTGAGGTTTGACAGGTTTATGACTAAGCATGACTTTAGTAGATGTCAATCTGACCATTTTGTTTATTTTAAGAGATTGGATAATGGTAGATATATTATCTTGTTACTGTATGTAGATGATATGCTTGTTGAAGGTTCACACATGCAAGATATTAATGAGTTTAAGGTGAAATTAGCTCACACATTTGCCATGACGGATTTGGTAGCAACAAAGAAAATCCTTGGCATGAGTATTAAGAGAGACAAGAAAAATCACTGTTTGATTTTGTCTCAAGAGGATTATGTGAACAAGGCGTTGAAGAGGTTCAATATGCAGGATGCAAAATTGGTAAGTACACCTATGGCTGGACACTTTAAGTTGAGTAAAGAACAGTGTCCTAAATCACATGATGAGGTTGAATACATGAGTAGAGTTCCATATGATTCCGTAGTTGGGAGCTTAATGTATGCAATGGTATGTACTAGACCTGATATTGCCCAAGCAGTGGGAGTTGTCAGTAAGTTTATGGCCAATCCAGAGAAGGAACATTGGAAAGCAGTTCAGTGGATTTTTAGATATCTAAGAGGGACCAGCAGCAGGTATTTATGTTATGGAGGGTCAAACACTTCTCTACATGGATATGTAGATGCGGATATGGCAGGTGACTTAGATGGTTGGAGAAGCACCACAAGATATGTGTTCACTATTGGTGGAACAGTGGTTAGCTAGATTTCAAAGTTGCAAAAGGTTGTTGCCTTGTCTACTATAGAGGTAGAATACATTGCAGTCATAGAGGTTAGTAAGGAGATGATATGGATGACACAGTTCATGGAAGAGTTGGGAAAGGAGAAAGAGAGTTGCAGATTGTATAGTGACAGTTGTTGACCCAATTTTGGCCCTCAGGCAAAATCCCAGTCATGTCCTACACCTGCTTTGCATGGCCAGTCATTTCGGGTTGCAAGGTCCACCTTCAGATTTTGACAGCTCCATTTCAAAGCATTGGCTCATTGGCCTCGTTCATTGGCATTCATGGTAGCATAAGGTAGAGTCTTCAAACATTCACAAAAGAAGAGAGGAAAAGAGCTGGGGCATTTAACACTAAGGCAAAAGAAGGGCAGACAAAATGTAGAGGGCAGAAAAATTGCTGCCCACAACACTGGCGGGTAAAATGAGACCGCCTACACAAGCAATGGGTGGCAAAATTGCCACGTGAAGTAGTTGATGGAAAAAAGAAGGTTGTTAACATCGGTTGACGTCGACAAAACTACCGCGGTCGGTAGCTTACTTGGCCGATGTTGGCAAAATTGCCACGCTTGGCAGTTAAATCGACCGATGTCGGCAATAGTCCCATGTGCAATCCACGATAGTGGGTGGCAAATTTGTCACCCACAACATCAGGTAGAAAAAAACACCTACAAAGCATAGAAAAATGTCCACCCAGCTGCCAGAAGAAAAGACCAGCATACAAAACAAGGCAACAAGCATGGTCTTGGCAGACTTGTGACATCATCTACAGTATTTTCTCTCTTCCCAATGAGACTCAAGCTACCACTTGACTCCTCTTGGCTCTTTCCCTATATATACACAGACTTGGTCATTTGTTAGAATCTTCTCACACTTTTGTAAAGAGCACTACTCTCCAAATTCTCCACCTGAATCAATAAAAGATAGTTTTTACCTCTATTTGGATGGATTGTGCAGAGTATGCCTTGAATGTTAATCTGTGTCCAGTCATTGTCTCTTGATGCTCTCACAGATTCAACACCAACAAACCTGTGATCTACAAAGTGCCATTGTCTGCTGCTGCCAGGAGTAGAGTTCTATTTTGGAGGTATAGAACAGGTGAGGTCACTTACAGTGTGTATTTCTCAGCACCTTGGTGAGTCCCTATTTCTTGTGCTTTCCATAAGAACCTCCTTGTCATCCTAGAGACCTGGTCTTTTCTACCAGATCTGAGTGTATGTATGTTTTTGTTAGATCCTGAGTGTAGAGGTGGGAAGGTCACTTTCATTTTTGGTGTATCACCTCTTTAGAGTAGGCTGTTTGTTTTCATGCATTTTCTCTCTCTCTTTTCATCCCCCCCAGTATATCTATATATCTATATTTTTGCTGCTTGAAACAAACAAGATACATCAAAGGGAACTAGCCCATATCTAGAGACTCTCCTCTCCTGCTTCGCTATCCCACAGGTGAGAGAGGGGTTTCCATGTTGCGGGGAGAGGGTAGGAATCCATTTTCCTGCCAACTGGGTGCACTTTCCAGCATCAACAATTTTGGCATGCCCGGTGGGACCTCAAGTTTGATATCAGAAAAGTTGTAGGGTTACTCACTGATCCTATTACAGTAGAGGAACCACCAATACAGCACCGTGCACATCAACAATTTTGGCATGCCCGGTGGGACTTCAAGTTGATAACGCAGTAGAGTTGTAGTTTTGATGCTAGTCCTATTACAATAAATCAAGTTTCTTTAGCATCTAGTGACTCTGAGTAAATCCACTGGTTAAGTAGCCTGGTGCCATTAGAAATCATCCACTTCTTGTATGTATACTTTTTTTGCACAAAATCATGGATTTTATTCTCCTTCATATAATATCGACTAGACTCAAAATATTTATGGAATCCCCTCAAGTAGCTCTCCTAGTTGCCCTGTGACTATAAGGGAGATGGCGTTGGAATTTGAGAAGCAGACAAAAGAAATCGACAGGGTGGAAGAGTAGTACAAGTATCAGCGGGAGTTAATATATAAAGAGGAGTGCTTGTTTAGGCAAGCACATGCTTTGTAGTCCATGAAGGAAGAGGTGCCAAAATGGAGAAATCCATCTTTTTAAGGCAGCCAGCCTTGCATGCCCCCTCCTACTCTGAAAAAACCCCCTCTTTTGCACCAAATCCATTTTATCAAATTACACTTGCTCACTCTAGCTCATTAAATACATCTGCTCCCAATCCCATGCGCCTGGCTTTCCAACAACAAATGGCATCAGAACAACCTCCCATGGAGATCAATCTTTTCAACTCATTAGATCAGGGTCTTCCATTGAGAATAACACCACCAGCTAGCACGTCCCTCTTCTAGAGGCTCCTCCAATGCACCAACAATGTTTTCCTTGCATTCCTTAGCCTCCCCAAGTTTTCTAGCATGATGTGCAAATTCCAAGTTAGAGGAAAGAATGCCAAGGACCAGCTCAGAGCTTTGAAGAGGATCATGCTAGCCACCTCCAAGAAAGACTCTTCTAAGAAAACCTAGCCAGACAAATTGAAGACTTAGAGGCTAGGATGAAGCTACTCCTTGAAAGGGAGTTAATTTTTTTAGACCTTGCAAAAGTGCCTTAGGTCCTTGTGGAAAACAAAGTTGTTGCCTGTTCACAGGAGCAAAATTCAAATTCAGGGATCTTGAATTGGGGGAAGACAGTGGAATCATGGGGCATCAAAGAAAAAGAAGAAAAGTAAGGTTTTTCTCAAAACCTTGAAGAAGCTGAAGCTGTGCCTACATATGATGATACTGGCAGCCTCCAGGAAAAGCTTTTACAAGAAGATCTGGGCAAGAGAATAGAAGATTTAGAATTCAGAGAGAGTTCCCTCAGCTAATGTGTGATGGATGGTTCAGACCAAATAGCGCATTCTATGTCTGAACACACCCCACTTACACATTTCCAAGAGAGTTATCAGGCTATGCCTGATATTGATGAAGTGTTGACCAAGTGGAGGGAGAAGAATCATTCTATTCTAGCTCAAGGGCTGCCCCCTCTCCCACATGTTTTCTCCACTTCATCCCGTCTCGAAGAAGACCCTATTTTGCTAGAGGCAGGAGAGGAACAAAAGATCTAATTTGCAGTCTTTCAGGAGGCTATTATGAGCGACAACGAAGAAGAAATCATCATTGATACTCTTTGTGAAGACCTTATCAGCAGTAGAGAAGATGCAAGGCTTGCATATATGCAGATGTTCCAGCAATTTGAAGAGGAACAAATGCATGGTAAGCTCTCTTCTCCTCTATTCGATGAACTTCCTTGTTGTATTGATGAGGATGACTACATTGAAGAATCCGAGAAAGAGGAAGATCAGGGGAATATTTTTGAAAATTTAGAGAGCCTAATCAACAAAGAGGAAAAGGAGAGGTCTGTCTTCTTGGAGGAATGCCTTGAAGAACTGAGCTTTAAACAGGAAAGTGAAGTCTTGTGGGACGAGCAATCATTTTTTGAAACCCCTTTTAGACATTGCCACATTCACCCTTCTTCAAGAAGGCCAAGAGGAAGTAGAGGATGAGTCTGACAGAGTTTTCAAAGAGGCAGAAAGAAACAAGTCAGACCATGATACATTGCAGAAGAATTGTACAAAATAGGAGGCTTACGGTGATGAGCTGACAGTAGTTGATTTCTTGGTGAGGAGCACCAATTTGAAGGACCAACATCCAACAGGCCTCTCAGAACAAGCAGAATACGTATATATTGGAGGCATGTTTGATTTTGATCCCCTTAGTTTCCAACCAACTCAGGTGACAGGCAAGAAGAGCAAGTCACAATAAGTCTCTTCACTAGGAAGGGGACTTAAAAAATTTTCCTTTCGATCCAAGAGGGATGCAAACATTCCTGGTTAGATGTATATAATAGTTTGCTTTCAGTTGTTTTCCCTATTTTCCTTAAGTGCAGTTGCACAGGTAGTTGTTTTTAGCCTTGTGTGTTTCCCTTCATTTGTGGGGTAAAGGCTTTGTATTTGATTCTCAAATATTTTGGGAGCTATTGCTAACTTTTATTATCAAAACTATTGTGAACTCTCTTCACAGTCACCATCTGACTCTGCACCTAATGGATATGCAAGGCAACTGGGTTTTAAGCACAGTAGGCACGCTTCCCCTTTGAGTCACCAGTTTGTTGACCCAATTTTTCCCCTCAGGCAAAATCCCAGTCACCTCCTACACCTACTTTGCATGGCCAGTCAATTTGGGTTGCAAGGTCCACCTTCAGGTTTCGACAGCTCCATTTCAAAGCATTGGCTCATCGGCCTTGTCCGTTGGCATTCATGGTAGCATAAGGCAGAGTCTTCAAACATTCACAAAAGAAGAGAGGAAAAGAGCTGGGGCATTTAACACTAAGGCAAAAGAAGGGCAGACAAAATGCAGAGGGCAGAAAAATCACCACCCACAACACTGGTAGGTAAAATGAGACTGCCTACACAAGCAATGGGCGGCAAAATTGCCACGTGAAGCAGTCGACAGAAAAAAGATGGCCGTTAACATCGATCGATGTCGACAAAACTGTCACGGTTGGAGCTTACTTGGCTGACGTCGGCAAAATTGCCATGCTCAGTAGTTAAATCAGTTGACATCAACAACAGTCCCATGTGCAATCCATGATAGCGGGCAACAAATTTTCTGCCCACAACATCAGGTGACAAAAAACACCTATAGAGCACAAGAAAATGTCTGCCCAGCTGCCAGAGGAGAAGACCAGCACGCAAAATGAGGCAACAAGCATGGTCTTGGTAGACTTGTGACATCATCTATAGTATTTTCTCTCTTCCCAATGAGACTCAAGCTACCACTTAACTCCTCTTGGCTCTTTCCCTATATATACACAGACTTGGTCATTTGTTAGAATCTTCTCACACTTTTGTAAAGAGCACTGCTCTCCAAATTCTCCACCTGAATCAATAAAAGATAGTTTTTACCTCTATTTGGATGGATTGTGCAGAGTATGCCTTGAATGTTAATCTGTGTCCAGTCATTGTCTCTTGATGCTCTCATAGGTTCAACACCAGCAAACCTGTGATCTACAAAGCACCATTGTTTGCTGCTTCCAGGAGTAGAGTTCTATTTTGGAGGTATAGAACAGGTGAGGTCACTTACAGTGTGTATTTCTTAGCACCTTGGTGAGTCCCTATTTCTTGTGCTTTGCATAAGAACCTCCCTGTCATTTCAAAGACCTGGTCTTTTCTGCCAGATCTGAGTGTATGTATGTTTTTGTCTGATCTTGAGTGTGGAGGTGGGAAGGTCACTTTCATTTTTGGTGTATCACCTCTTTAGAGTAGGCTATTTATTTTCATGCATTTTCTCTCTCTCTTTTCATCCCCCCTAGTATATCTATATATCTATATTTTTGCTACTTGAGACAAACAAGATACATCAGAGGGAACTAACCCATATCTAGAGACTCTCCTCTCCTGCTTCGCCGTCCCATAGGCGAGAGGGGTTTCCATGTTGCGGGGAGAGGGCAGGAATCCATTTTCCTACCAATTGGGTGCACTTTCCAGCGTCAACAACAGTCAAAGTGCAATTCATTTGGCAAATAATTTAGCCTTTTATTCAAGAACCAAACATATACAACTTAGGTACCATTTCATTAGATAGGTATTAGAGGATGGTGAGTTGAAGCTGGAAAAGATCCATACAGATAGGAACCCTAATGATATGTTAACAAAGCCAGTAACAAAGGAGAAGTTGAATCTTCATTCAACTTTTGTTGGTCTTCAAGATTGAGTTTTAAGATGGAGAAGCTAGAAGATGTTGCTATACAGGTACAGGTGCAGCTATTTATCTCCAAGTGGGAGATTATTGAGTTGTGGAGCTAAAAGCTACACCAGATGAGCAAATTGCAAGGTTGATGTATTTACACAGTCACTGACGTCGATCAAGGATCAATTGGAGGCTGTCGATGTCGATTATGGATTGGCTGACATCGGTCATGTGCAGGCAGATAGGGACTGATGTCGGTCACCTGTGCATTCTAGAAGTCTATTTTCATGGAATGAAACAGATTGTTTGCATGATAAGTTTAACTGTTAGTATTGAGTCCATGTTTTTATTTTTGGTAGGACTAATTTGAACCTTTGATTAAGAGGTATATCTAATGGTGGAGAATGCATAGCTCATGATCCCTAATTCTATATAATAGGGATAGATCTTCATAGCTTGTGTAAGGGAAAAACACATGTAATTGTGAGAGAGAAAACTCTTGAGGGAAAGAGATCTGTACATCTGAGAGGTGTGGAAGAAAGAGAGATTTTTTCAATTGTATTTCCTACTGGAAGAGTTTAATACAAGTTTTCATTATTTCTTGTATCTCTTGTTCTTTGCTGATTTTGATTTCTAGTTACTTGTTACTTCTGGTTTAATTCTATGTTTAGTTGATTACACAAGAGTAATCAATTGTCTTGTTAGATCCTGACATTGAGTAGCCTTAAGGTCTATGTGGCTAGCACCTCTTAGTAGAAAACTCACTTCATGCAGTTGTGAGTTAATGAAAAAGCACTTGAGGTTTTTATGTGTTGGCTAGGAAATAGCAGGAATTCAGTTCCTCAGCTTGTCAAACTTTGCTATGAAATCCCTCATAGGCTCATGAGGTTCCTTCTTCATCTAGGTGAGCTGGGCTAGCAATGCATGTGCATCCTCTACATGCTTGAACCTAGCTTCATTTAGCTTTAAGTGTGTCCTAGTCAGTCACTGGTCTAGCTTATAGATGGCAGAACCAATCTGTATTAGCACCTTGTAATGTTTCCGTGAAAATATTGACTATAACGTCATCAAATTCCACTCTTATTAAGTTGTAGGCTATGCTGAAGGCTACAATGTGTTCATCAGGGTGAACTCTCCCATCACTAAAGAATTTGGAGAAGTTTTTCCTTGAGCTACATGGAAGTTCATGCAGGGATGGAGTCAAATTAAGTGGGCCAAATGAGTTACCTTAGGGGCCTTGAACAGCCATGATGGGATTATGAAAAAGAGGGATAATAAATTTGGGTGGCATGCAGATAGGCAAAGTTTTGCTAATAGTAGAAAAGGAATCTCTACCTTGTGTTTGTGTCTTGGTACGAATAGGAGGAACACTCCTAGTTTTTTGAACTTGAAGTTGGGGAGGGAACAAGTCAAAATTACCCTACTGCACCAATTTAAAGATAGGGTCAACAAAACCTTGGGCTCTCTGGCTTCTTGTATAGTGTGGAGTTGTCTGATTGTGAGACAAAAATGAAAAAGGACTAGTCTTGCTTCAGCTTGATACTTGAATCTTCAAATTTAGCTTGTCCTTCCCCAGTGGCTCTAGTTTTGCAGACTAGATAATATAATGGAGATGAAGGAAGATGGTAAGGATATAATGGTAATGGGTAAGACATAGAATGGAGTCGCCAGAGTCTATAATGGATAAGGGTAGGGATTGCTTCAATCTAAAACTTGAGGCTTCAGACTGCACGTTCATCCCCAGTGGAGTCACCAAAAACTATTGGGTGAATATTTTGTCGACCAGCTAACTGGTGAGAAAAATAGGTCTCTTCAACCATAGCATAGGAAGATCAATCAGCTAGGTGTGCAGGTTTACTACATCAACAGGGGACAAATCTCTCCTCTCATCAAGGGGAGGTTCCCTATAAGTATAAGGCAGCTATATACTATATATATAAGTATAAAATGACACTCAGGCATAGGATAAGCCATCCATCTCTCTTTTTTAGAGATAATGTTCAAAAACAAAGGAGAAAATCTTGGTGAAAACACTAAAGGTAGTTCTCTTCTTTCAGAAGTATTCTTGCAGGAAATAATAGTTCTTTCAGGTAGTGACAAGTAACTGATAACCAAGGACGTAGTAACTAGTAGACTGAGATGTCGCACAAAGTCTCCCCCTTGACTACCTGAGAGTGAAATATGAAGGATAATGAGGGCACAAAGTTGTCCCAAGATCCTTTACACAAGAACATAAAGAAAACACACTAAAGGCAATTATGGGGGCACAAAGTCTCTCCATAGTTGGCTTCAGGACACATTCCTGATTACTTTCACTAGTTCTACTTGACAAATTAAATAAACAAGAACACACTAAGAAGATAGACATAAGAACAATCTCTTAAAATGATACAAGCTATGATAGCACAAAGTCTACAAACAACTTACTTTCTTATTCAGATAAAATGATATAAACAACAATTTGAGTTCAAAGTCTCAGTAATGCCTTTCAATTTGGGAAGAGTTTTGCTTCTAGTAACAAGAAGATTTCCTCTAAAACAAACTAAGAGATTAAAATATATAGAGGCCAAGAAATCCTTGGCACTTTGTCCCATAAAGTAGCCCATGTTGTATTTAATGCCTTAAACGTATTTCTAGTTTTGTCAAGGAGGGCCATGCTAAAATAGGGTAGCTACCTTAACTGTGGCTGTTGATTCATCTCGAATGTCTTCTCCTGAGCTTGAGTCACCTATTTTATCACCTATTATCCACACAACTATCCACTTTGCCTTTACTCCAAAGGAGATAAACAAGTTGTGCCTTCAATATTTACAGGCTCAAATATCTACCTGGTGGACTGTTCCACTTACTAGAAATAAATCCTTTCCCCTTTTTTTCTATGATTTGAGCCCTCGAGCTATCTTTTCTCCTTTCTAACTCCTTTGGTTCTCCCTCTTGGTAGCTATTCCTTTAGCCCTAAAGATCTTGGAATGCCTTTGAAGGTATTTGGGTCCACGCTTAAGCCTAAAAATATTAATAGACACTTTATTGCTGTAAATTTGAAGTCTACGGGTCCATCATTATTTGAAAGCTAATAGCTAGTTGGTCATCCTAAATTTGACATCTATAGGCCTGTCATCTTCCTTAGTAATTTCTTCATGTCTTTCTCACTTGCTCTGGCCACTTTCCACTATGAAACAGGTGAGGACACATGGCAGCATTTGCTAGTCTTTGAGAAAAGCTTATCAAAATATGCTTTAGAACTTACTAGAAACTTGAAACATGAATGTAGACACTTATGCTTCATTGAGTTAGAATGGGACATGTGGCACATTCCACTTCTTTGAAACTTACTACAAACTATGTCTCAGTAGACAACACTTGGCAGCTTCTGATTGACTTTTTAAGGGACACGCGGTGGCTTCTACTACATTTTGAGGTTTGATCTTTCTTGGAGGGAACTTGCCCTTCGGGGTCTTGAAAGATGGTTCATTTTATGAGTGTTGACTATCCCCCATGAGGGTACCTACCCTTCAGGATCTTTCAGGTGGCCTTCAAGCTTTAATTCCTTCAGAGGACTTGTTTCTTTATTTCCTTTAGACAATTTGTTTGAAGGAATTCCTTTGGATAATTTGTCTAAAGGAAATCTTTCCTTGTTTCTGCACTTTGAAAGGGGAGCAGGGATAGGGGCTACTTTCTGTTGATCTCAACAAGTGACACATGGTAGCTTTTGCTCTAAATAGGTGAGGACACTTGGTAGCATCCGCTTAAACTACAAAATATTTAGCTACCTTTTGAGAGTCTCATGGAAGATGAACATGGTGACTTCCACTGAGTTTTTAGAAATAGTGTAGAAAAATTTGGGACTTATTTGGATTTACACAGATGTAGACACTTGGCACATTTCTCTTGTTTTTGTGACTTACCCAAGGCTCACCACGGTCCTTACTCAATAGCTGTAGATGTCGACACTTGGTAGCTTTTGTTGAGTTGTACCAGGGACATGTGGCAACTTCCATAGCTTCTTAGAAACAAATTACAAACTTTCTTTCATTTCCACTTGGCACTTTCCATGGGATTTTGTGAGAATCTTATTGAAAGAAGCTTTGAAACTTATGAAAAGCTTAAAACATGGATGCCAACACTTTTCGCACTCTGCTAAGCTACAATATGACATGTGCCATGTTTCATTTACTTTTAACAATCATAGACAATGATACTTGGAGCATTCTTCTTAATTTTAGCCATTTGCCCAGGGCCCACCATGGTCCTTACTCAAAATAGTGAAATGAAAGGAAGGAACTATAGAATTTGACACTTGGCAGCTTCCAACAAGCTTTACAAGGGACACGTGGCATCTTCCATTACTTCTTGAAAATAAACTATAAAGTATCTCGATAGATGACACTTGGCAGCTTCCACTTGACTTTGAGACTTAGGCAAAACCTATGCAAAATGAAACACCCACACATTGAACCTTAGAACTATTGAACCCGTTAAACCACTGAACCAATCCAAAAATTGTCTAAGTGCTAGAAACTTGCTCCTTTCCTATAGAGTCCATAGAAACCAACCGGTAGAGTCTATAGAAATGAGTTCATAGATCTGGGGGAGTCCATAGAAATGAGAAACCAATCTGTAGAGTCCTTAGTTTTGAGCCTGTAGAGTCCATAGTTTTTGAAAAGCTTAGAAAAATGAAGAACTTGAAGGCTCAAAACAATTTTTGAAAAGGGAAGCAAGGATTTTGGTCTATGTAGGACCAAAATAGTCATATGTTGTCCCAAAAAATGAGTGACACTTTTTTGGGACAACACAACCAACCTTGTGGTGGTGGTGATTCTCCCTAAAAGGAAAATGGGGATAAATGCCACTCCATTTTGCTTGAGGGATATTCTATCCCAAACAAGCATAATATTTTTTCAACCCTAGCGGATATTGAGGATGGCTAGGGAGAGATCTAAATATATGACATTTACCAATGAATATTCTCTCTAAAAATGTTTGAGGTCTTACAAATTCTTGTCATAAATTCTCTATGCGATCTACCTACTAATAGATTGGTTCATTAGATTTGTTTGGTTTGTAGGAAGTTAGCATTTCTATAATTCTTTTGTAGACTAATTTGAAGTGTAATCAACCTAACACCAACCAATTATTCACTTTTCATGAGGAAGGACATGGTGGCACCAACATATTGGTGTCACCAAAATTTTCCCCATTAATTACTTCTATGTGGAAGACCTATCACATAGAGCAATTTGACCACTTTAGGATATTGATGGTCATTAATTAGACATTCTCAACATCTATGTTACAAATTATGGCCTACTAGAGCTTTATTTTGGTGATATTTGGTTTAAAATTTACCCCTTACCATGTGGCTCATGTGGAAGGATTTTAATATGATTTAAACCCACAATGACAAATTTGTTTCTTTTCGCCTGTGATGGTGGTTGGGAGAGTGTGAAGCATGGTATTATTTCAAGAATAGGTGAGGTCTTATTAACCCTTTATTATAGTGACACATATTAAATATTACACCTTGGTTTATGTGATCAAACTAGTTTATTGTAATTGATTGCATCCTTAAAAGGTTCAATCATTACATGTTGTTAGAATAGAATATTGTTTCTTTCTCTAACATTAATGTCCAGTCTATTAATGTAAATTTTCTTAGACCATGTCTCAATCTCTTTTAGAATGGACTAGATAACAAATAATTTCAAAGTTTCACATAATTATTTAATTCTCAACACTTCTCTCTTGAGCTATGTAGGCACCATCCATCTTATTTCCTAGGTTTATAACCTAACACCTTGACCACCTTATGCTACCAACTAGATTGAGTTATGCAATGAGGGTATTATGTACACCACAACCTTTGTTTGTAACTATGGGAATCAAATCAATGATGTCAAAAAATTGAGTGATGAATATATGATTAAATAATTTTAGATATTTCCTCCCTCTTCAAACATAATCCCTTTGATCACCACATACAGATCCTGGCCACCTCACTTAAACACCAAATCAAGGTGGCATATGGTCATACTATTAGAGGTGCATAAATTTGGTCTTCCTTGCATTGGATCAAAATTATAGACAAATATTCGAAGGATTTTTAAAAATCCCTTAGGGATAAATAAGTTGAGACTAGATCAAGGCTATCAAGTTAGATCAAGAAAGACTCACTTCTCTGCTTGACATATCCTCTTGTTTTTTGGACCACTATAAATTAGTTTTTCAAGCTTAGGAGGAAAGAATGGAAAGAATTCAAATTTTATAAGAATGCCTTGACGTGGTTCACTACAAGATAAATCAAGCATACCAGTGGCTTTATGAGGGATCTCTAATTATCCATGAACTCACAGATGCTCTTCACTACATGAGTAATTATAAATCTCCTAGCCTTGATACCTTTCCCTATGAATTTAACAAATCCACATGGGGATTCATTGGGCCTAATTTTCTTCAAGTTTATAAATAATCTCTATAAAATTAATCTTTGGGTGTAATAATCAATCAATGTGTAGACACCCTTTTTGGTACAAGTACACATATTTCTAGTCTTCTTGTATGTATATACCCTTTAACTAAGAATCAGACATCTAGTGACATGGTCTCTCATGGACCTCTTTGGTTCCATATTATTTCACTTGATTTACCTACCCCTTGGGATTATGTGTTATGATTGTTTATCTTAATCTAATGTATGCCAAGGATACCTTCCTATTGTTCTTGATTTATGCCAAGGACACTAGCATAAATGTTGGTGTCCAATTTTGATGCAACTATCTAGGATTATCTTTTTATCATTTTCTATATCTTTTGCTTTTTTGACCATTTTGTTAATCCTCTTTACCCATTCTATGGTCAACATTTCATGTGTCATTAGGTTATAATTCAAATTCAAAAGGTTCATATATATACAAAGACTATAATATAATTAACACACTTATAATTTGATAAAGAAACTCTTGAATTAGTAAGTACTATTTATTTCAAGATATCAAATTGCCCTAAAACACTGAATTAAATATCTGAAGCATTTAAAAGGTCAAATATACTATTACATAACTTGTAACAAAGGTTACTAGGAGAAAGAGCATATAGTCACACTATTACAATTACACACACATGTATAATAAGGAGAAATACATGTGATTCTAAGGTCTTATTTGGAGTATTGGATATGTAAGTAACATTTAGAAACAAATAGGGTTGCTAGGATTAGATCAACTCACATTACTAACCCATTTTTACCAGGTTGTAAGAGGTATAATGCAAAAAAATTAGGGTTGCTTATTATCTATATCTATCACATAGGAAGACACATCCAGTGATGTAAAATAGTTACACATGTCACATCATAAGATTGATATAAATTTAGAATCATTCTTGTAAATACCCATGACTAGACACTTGCATCAGAATTAGACACAAACATCGATGTTACTATCTTTGGTTGACATAACTATCTGATAAATAAAAATAGTCAAAATATAGAGCAAAAAAATTCAATATCTTTAGGGTAGCCCAGTGATGATTCCATATCACCACCATAATCAAGAAAAAAATAACAAATAAAATATGCTTTCTTTATCCCTTAATTTCTTAGTACTTGTATTTATTACACATGCCTAAATGAGATATATTATCAAAATATTGTGTTACATAACTAAAATATGAATAATGCTTTATTGCATTCAAACAACTTTATTGCTTATATATTTATATTGTGAATCCAAAAACATTAAAATTTTGGTGAATCCATCCTTAGTTTATTGAACCAAAACCCTAGTTTGCATATTAGGGTTTTCACCTTATTCAAAAGTTTATTTCATACTTTTTCATGTTATTTTAAAATCTAATTTCTCTTTTACTTTTGGGCATAGCTTAGGAATGGTTATTTATATATTTGATTTGGCCTTAGTGGTTGTGTGCTTCACAGTTATCTTTAACATTGTAAACCCTATGGCATCACTAGAAGAATGCCATGCATGGAAGATCCATTATGATCATTACCTTAATCCACCTGAGGTTCAATGTATTACATATGAATACCTATAAGAACACCAAAAATAGGATAAAACTCTTTTTATTACAATTATGATAATGAAAAAACTAATGATGCAAATACAAGTATACATGAGCAAAGTAGCGATCATGATATTTTCACTCTTGGTTATGAATATGATGAAATGCCTCTTGGTTATTACACCTCTCCTATTCCTATATTTTATGATATTGAGGATCTAACAAATATACAAAATTATATCATTCCTAATGTTGAAAATCAAACTATTACATCCATACCCTCTTTAGTTATTTCAACAAGTGCATGCGATTCTCCCCTTTCTAATGTTGAAAATGTTAAATAAGTTGAACATTCCTCTACTATCTCTCATAATGAAAACATTTAAAAAATAAATTATGTCTCTCCTTCCCCAAATATGCTAATTTTGAAAATTCCATTCCTTATTTGCATGATTCAAATGAAAATAGTCAACTTTATTCTTCCCCTCTAATTTATGATGAGAAAAATTCATGTCCCATATATCCCATTATGTTGATTGAAGAAAAAAATAAGAGTGCATCTAAAATTTATAAGGAAACAACTACACAACATGCATTGTTTAGGGACATAGAAAAAGTCCCAAGTATATTTGAGGGATCTTTTTCAAATATCAAACCATATAAATCCAAGAAATAATAAAACATATTTCCCAAATTTTTCTTAATGAAATAATTTCCTAAGATAAATAGCAAGGATGAAAATGATAGTTATGTCAATGTTCCTTTCTCACATAACAATGATTTGCCTCAATTAGAAAGTGATATTGCATTCTATAAACCTCTTTCTCTTGGATATAAAATTAAAGGTGACATTATTCCATTCCTTGATGTGGTACATAAAACTAAAAGTGAAGGTGATATTCTTCCATCCCTTGATGTGTTACATAAAAGATAAAGTGAAGTTGACATTCTTCCATCCCTTGATGTGGTACGTAAAATATAAAGTGTTGCATCTTATTATCAAAATAAGAGTGTATTTCAAAGTGAAATTATTTCTTCTCCTATATTATGTCATGAAATTTCAAATAATGTATCACCTTGCAATGATAATAATATTAACCTTTGTTCTATTCTATAAGATATACCTATATCTTTAGACATGGTTGTTCCTCTACCGAATATTAAAAAATCATGTAAGGAACTTATTTTAGAGGATGATAAAGAGTTTATCATTCTTATGTTTCATATAAATGGTAGTTTATAACCACTATAAAAAGCCTTAACTTATTCTTATGACTTGTTATCTATTATGACTACCATTGGATATTTTCAACAATAAGTCAATACTCTTAAATTGTAATTTTTTTCTCATGAAGCTATTCTTGAAGAGAATACATTAACAAAGCAACCTATTTCTAGGGATGTGTTTGAGTATCCCTATAATTCAAACTTTGTTATGCTTAAGTTCTCCTTTGTTTATGATCAAAGGGATCCTAATATTTATTTACAATAATATATACACTCTTATGAATATTGGGCCCAAAATGAAAACTTGCTTGTAAAATATTTTCATCATAGCTTAACCTAAGGAGCTCTTGATTGGTTTTATATTTTTCCACATGGTTCATTATAAAATTTCAAACAACTTGAAGATGTATTTATATCACATTTTAATCATTATACCTTAATTCAAATAACATTGAAACATTTTCAAGAATTAACACAAACAAAAAGTGAGCCTATACAAGATTATATAATTTTATTTAAGGATGTTTTATATTCCTTACATTATACACCCTCAGATTTAGAAATACAATTTATATTTAGCATAGGTATTGTTTATCCACTAAGAGAAAGAGCATTACATAATCCCATTACTTCATTCAAGATCTTATATTGGGATGTGCACAAATATGTGTGTGCTCTAATGAATACCCAAACCAAGTTGCCTATTTCTCCATTCAAACCAAAACATGGTAAAAATCTTATTTCCAAAGTAAATAAAAAAGTTACAAAAAATATTGAAACACTTCAAAATTATTATACATAACCAACCCCACATGTCACAAAATAAACAATAAATGTATTTAATAAAGGACAGGATCATGCTTACATATTATATCCCATAGTTAGACCATATACCACTATCAAACATGTTACATCTTGATTCTTTGATAAGTAAACTATTTGATTATTCATGGATATTTATAGTTGACAAAATTGATTTGGTTATTTTTAAATAATTTTTGAGATACATATTGTTATGGGATAGTTGGATATTTCTTAGGTTACATGATTATATAGCTATGAGTTAGCTGTAAGTATATATTTACTTTATGATCATATTGATTTGTTAATTCAACTATATTTTATGATGAACATATATCATGATGTTATGGTATAAATACCTTCTTATTTTGATGTTGATGTAGGAGATCTCTTCTCTTAGATCATGATGGAGGGAGATCATCATTAGAGAGAGTGATGTAGATATAGATGTTGGAGGATGACAAATAAACTAGCTAGAACCCTATACACACTATAATAGTTAACACATGTTAGATGCATAATAAAGTGGTTAGAATAATGTATTTTGATATTATTTGTATTAAATAGTCATTTATACATGATTTACTATCATATTTAATGGTTTTATGGAATTCATTTTTACATGATTTGTGTGTGTGATCGTTAAATATTGTCAGAAACGTGATTTGCATAGTTAGAATAAATATGGGTTATTGATTTATGAATTTATCATTAAGTAGGTTATGGTACTTGGAGATTCTAATTTAATTAGTGAACTTACTAATTTTTATAATTAGTGTTAAAATAAATAAAATTTAATAATTTCCAATAAAGTGGAAAAAAATGGGAAAAAGAAAAAAAAATCATATAATAATAACAAAAATAAAGAAAAACAAAAGGACACGCCATATTCTAAAAGGAGAATTTGGGGAAAGTTTTAAAAAAAGGGAGATAAAACAAATAAAGAAATAAAATCATGGTAAGTTATTATTTTAGAACAAAACAAAAGCGGTGCCATTCTCTTTAAAAAAGAATAAGAATGGAGAGAATAAAGGGTTAGATGGGGCACAACATGTAGGGGAGAGACCATGGAGATTGAGGGGAAAAAAGAGGCAAAGCATGGAATGGAGGAGAAGAGGGGAAGAAGAGGGGGAAATAATAAATTTTGATAGATCGAGCCTTCCAACAGGTAGGTGTTATTATTTAATTATGTATATGAATATGTAACAACATATGTACATTTATTATAATAGAGAAATTTGGTTTACTTATATGGATTAAATTTAGTGATATGTATGTTTGGTATACTGATATAAGTTATAATTAAATGCATTATATATCTTATCAAACTTTATATATGGATTGGATATGTATAATGATAGTCAAAAGAAACATCGATTTAAAATGAATAGTGATTTAAATTGACATATACAATCAACGATTTTAACTAATAGATCTTTATTAAATATATATAATAAATTATCAATTATTACATACATACATACATACATACATACATACATACATACATATATATATACATATATATATACATATATATATACATATATATATACATATATACATATATATATATATACATATATATATATACATATACATATATATATATATATATATATATATATATATATATATATATGTATATATATATATATATATGTATGTATGTAATGATTAGATACTAAATTAGACATACAAATTATCATACATGATCTATAGTGCATAATTTATATTCTAGATCTAAAGGTACAAATTAGACATGAAATCACTCAAGTAATAAAAGTAGACATTACATCTATTTATATATAGTGAACTAGATATTTTTAGATCTATATATAAATACATAGTGATTTGATTATAATGATTCTTAATTAAGTAAAAAACATCAAACTATTATTATTACATGTGGATAAGTTGCTAAAATTGCTCATATGCACAACTAAAGTGAACTTCTATTGACAACATTAGAAAGCTATATATATTAAGCTACCATTAGATATTACATATATTAATCTATTATATATAATGGTGTTAATTTGTTGTATATTAAACTATTATAAAGTGTTAAATATCTTTACGTATTGCACAACAGGTAGACAAACTTATAACTTACTAGTCGTTAGATTTTGGAAAGGCTATGTTAAAGAAAATTAAGTTGATATATATATATATATATATATATATATATATATATATATATATATATATATATATATATACTAATGTTTACACATATGAAAACCATGTAACCATATTAATGAATTTATGGATACATCTCTATTAAGTCAAAACCAGTATTGCTATGGCTCCGTGGTATATAGACTATATATTCTGAATGGTAGCTTGTATTATATTAATAGCAAGGAGATATCAATATCATGCCCAGATCCTAGTATTTGATTTAGCTTATAATTTGTACAATCATGTTTTTAATAACATGTTGTAGAAACTATATTTCATGGCATATCAACAATTATTCTTTATGATTTAAAGATTCAAATTGAGATAAATATTGGTTATATAATAGGAGTATATGTTTAGAGTTCCATAGATTTATAAATGGTGGTGATATGTGAATATTTATCATTCTTGAAAATAAACTTAGCACCTAACTTAACATCCTAAATTTGTATTCAGATCCTTTGATCTTTAAAGAAATATTATATATATTATAAGAGCTGGTACCAGCTATGTATTCAATTCATTAAAACATAGCTTGGTATATTCCTTGATTTGCATTAATATCATGCATAAAAGTGACTTATTGTTATGCTTATTAGATATATATATTAAGGATCTTATATGAGTTACTAATGATCTGTAAATTCACATTTTAGCAGGGCCATCTTAATGATTTGATATAAGCTTTATATGTTAAGGACTTATAATCTATAAGATATATAACAACTTATATCTTATTATCAAAATGAGTATGTTTCTTTATACTGCCATATATGCAGTTATAGTATATCAAAATCCTAAAATAGTTCAACATAGTCTTTAGTTATATTGTGATAAACTTTATGATAAGCTTGAGATTAATTATCATTTATAGCATGTGAAACAAATTCCTAGTGTAGATATAATATTGTAATGAGCTATGTTTTAATGGGTTAATTAGTTGTATGATTAATAGAGTATATAGGTACATCTATG
Organism: Torreya grandis; assembly: GCA_037957365.1. Classification (NCBI taxonomy): domain Eukaryota; kingdom Viridiplantae; phylum Streptophyta; class Pinopsida; order Cupressales; family Taxaceae; genus Torreya; species Torreya grandis. The sequence goes on from JARHVA010009905.1 coordinate 114,934, forward strand.
CCTAGTTATCTTGTACTTATGAATTGGGACGTGTTCCTCTAATTATAGTACCATTGGTGGGTTTAAACTATATTATAGATTTATGTGTTGTAGAATCTTATTTATGCATGCATACCACCCCCTTAAAAGTATTGAAAATAATAGAATGGAATATTTTATGTTTATGTGAACTAAGACTTTCTTTGTTATATCTTGTTTCTTGAATAGAAGCTTATGTTTCCATTGATTTATAATACTTAAATATGATTTGTTGTGGTATTTAGTAGTTATTATTAAGAACACCAGACTATGATAATATTGATTATCATAGGGTGTAGTATATTTGGAAAACCTATTTAGTTAGGGATAAAATCTATGGAGTATAAGATTATTGAACCCCTTATCTTGTAAATATCATCAATAATTTTCATGAACAGGAAAGTATAACGATCGTTAAAATAATATGGAGTTCTTAACTTCGAAATACAACTATCTATTGATATAGTATTTATATATCATATGTGTGCTTATATATGGTAAATACTATGTTGTACGATTATTCATATAAAATAAATGTATTTATTCATGGACTTAAGTAACCATATAAAAATGTTATAGATATAGGTGTATTTGGTCATATGCCTAAGCTTGTAGCTAATGGATGGTTATATTGAGTCATAAGGTGTTTGAGAGACCAAAACTATAACCATATTAAATAAGTCCCTAAAAAAAATTAAGTTATTTAAATAAAATATTATGGTATAACTTGGTTGTGAGTTATCTGACATTTCAAAAATAGCATGACAAATTATTGTTAGATATATGCATGCAGTAAAAAAAATTGATGAGTGGTGCATATTATAAGTAGATTAAAATGTCCCAGTGTTTAGTCATATATAGTATATTTTAGTGCATCATGATGTGTGCCTATAAGTTATGTTTATTTTGATTGCTAGTATGTAGTTTTAACATAGGATATACCTAGTTGGTATAAACTATAATTGTTTGTCTAAATATTTAGGATTGTCAACATTTGATTCTTAAAATTGTGAGGCTGGTTGTTTGTGATTGAGTAGTGTGATCATGTATAATGATCTATGATATTATGGGATGCCATAGATTGTTTTAATTTGTAAATTATAATCTAAATGTATGTTATACCCGAGAGTTCAAGCTGTAATTAATATGTCTATATTCATTCATATGTTTGATAGAGTAAATGTATGCATGTTGGATATTTCTAAGAATAACATGTTTTATGGCAGTGGTATAAAGTATTATATTATGTCTGCTTACAAAAAATAGAGGGTATATATACTCAGTATAATTTGAATTTGTTTGTTTATTATTTCTATAATGGGATAGATATTATTGTGAGAGTCATGCATACATTTTATGGAAGAAATGTATGTTGTTAGATTATATTGTGTTTAGCATGTTATATGATTGTTAGTAGGATGTAATATGTGTGAATCTATTGGTTATATTATGTTAACCAAATATCGCATTGTTGATACTGAGTAAGTAGTGAGATGGAATTTACTAGCTTACTAACATCATAATGTTAGATGAATATAATCTGATCAAGTGGTGTGTATGAAATTGACTGATCTTTAGATCACTATTTATTATTGAAAATCTTAGCCAAATAATTTTTAGTGAGACATTATCATTTCATGAGTATGATTTACATGTTTTGTGATATTTTGTAATAGAACAAGTTTTCTATGATACACTACATGTTTAGTTTTAGAAATCATACAACACATAGGTACTAGCTTGTCTCTCTGGATTCTCATGCCATAACTATCTACTCATACATGAAGGGAGGTCGATTTCTTGATGGGATTAATGTAGGGGATCATTAGTCTATGGATGGTGTGGAAAAGTGATCAAATGATGCTCTCCCTCTCCATAACAATAATACTTTTGAGATGACACTTGAGATTTTCACAAATACTAGAGTCTAGGAAACTATGCTCTAGGGAGAAGTGTATCTTATATATGTACATTATATTGTATTGTATTTATTATTGACACATTAATTTGATGAGATATAATTATTTACTTAATTTTACTTTGGTAGTAGTGGTTGTAACATTGTACCATGTATGGTTAACATTTGTAATTACTTTCCATTTTGGTTATGATGTGTTTCATATGTTGATCATGATCAGTGACTATTAGATGTCACATGATTATTTATAGTTAACATAATTAGAGTGTTATATTTGGATCTTTAATTGTATTCTCATGGTGAATTCTAAAAAAATAATACATTGATTAAATTAAAAAAATCATGTTTATCTATGTCAAACCTAGTGGGGTTAGTACATATGGTATTAGAGTTGTGGCTCAAACTCTAAGACCAAATGAGTCCATTAGCATTTTCATATCCTTATATTTATCAAAAAAGAAAATTTTGAATGTGTATGGTACATTTAGTGTGTACCCTAAGAGCATTCATACCATTTTAAAGTTGTTAAGGGGTTGGTTTATTAGTCTCAATGGTGATAGTTATAATCGATGTTTGGTAGGTGAATACATATCATAGTTCATGAGTTGTGAATAGGAGATTCCTATCATATTTTGATCATTTAGATAGAACACCTTGAGAATGATCACATCCTTACTTTTTAATTTAAGTCACCTTAGTCATTTGTGTTTTATGTTGTGGGTGTTTAAAAATCATGAGATGCTTCTCACTTAAGTATATGTACATTAGCTTTGTGTCTTTTATACACTAATCCTAGGATTTGGATATCCTAAAAGACCATTTTTATATTGGAACCACCTAGTGCAGTAGTAATTCTTCTTGTAATAAAATGTAAAGTCTTGGTTGAGAATTCTTCTGTGTTAAGAGTTTGCTTATGGATTAACACCCCTATGTTTATGTGGATTGGGTAGAAGTGTCATCTATTATAACTATCATAAAGGTGATTTGTTACTCTCTCACCCTAATTTGACATCATTATAAGCCCATTGATAGGACTTATATATTCATGATGTTGATTTAGTGGTACCTTAAACAGAAACTTATTTCTAAAATGTTGTTTTGACTATATTCCCTGGAGTTCATGGGATAATGTGTTTTAATTCTTGTTGATAGAGAAGTAAATTGGAATGGATTAATGTATTTTTGTGGATTAGTATTTTCCTTTCGGTTGTGGAAGCAGGTTATGATACTACTTTTACAAGTTTAGTAAGTAGGTAGTGATTATGGCAACTTGGGGTGTGATGTCATCTTTATATCATGTGAGTGTATTTAATTTTTTTTATTGAGATGTTAGTTCTCTACTTTCCACTTGTGACTTTTTAGAGTCACTACCTTATATAAAATGTGAACTTAGACCATGTAGAGTGGTAAACATTTAATTTATATTAGTTATAGATTAAGAATTATATGTTGATTATAATTGTTATGTTATTATGTATTATTTATTAGATTGATATTATTCTATTTTTGCTTAAAGAATGTTATTTTGAAGAGATATTTATGTACCTTTTTTTATATGCTAGTAGGGTATAGGGTGTGTGGAACATCTTGTTAGTCTAAAAGGGTTGAAATAAACTTTTAACTTATTGTGTACTAGTCGAGAAAGCAAGGAGACATTATCTCACTTATTCTTTTATAAGGTTGTAAAAATGGTGTGATCATTGGCCTTTGTAATGATAATTTTAACATTATTTACTCTTAATTATGAAGATAACACTATAGGTTAAGCTGTGAAATATGATACTAGTTATGTTTGGATAGTGGTAACTTAATACAATTATGGAAGATTGTATGACTTTTATTGTAAAGTAGGTTGGTACATCTAGAATTATTTAGCATATGTCATTACTTTCTAGGATTTATTAGTATAGATTTGTGATTCATTAAATCTTATACACATTTTAGAGATTATTAGGTCATGAAGAACTAAGGGATGAGTGGTGAATTAGGAACATGAGTATTAAGAGATGGGAGTGCATCTCACTTAGTCTTACACTAAATCAGTAGTTACTAAGTTTGGATCCAATAAGGGGAGCTTGTTGAATCTAGGATTTGGTAGACAGACTTGTTAAATTCAATCATATAGCCATACATATGTATAATATGGAATATGTATTCTTTAATTATGAAATGTAGTATACATTGTAAATGTAGTATTTACAGTTCCTATTCATCATCATACTTGTCAGGGGCTATGTGGAGTAGTAATAGTATTGAGATGTCATACTTAGTAAAGGCTACATAGAGTAGCAATAGTATTGACTTATACACATCATTATTACTAGGTTCCCTAAATACTTTTCTATGGAATGACAAAAACACTCTCTAGGATAAAGAGGTATGTCGAGGGGCTAAAAGGTTTTGTGGAACTCTCCCTAGCCATTTGTGTTTAGCTTTTATGATGATCTCATGTACTTTTGGGAAGTTAGTGAAACTTTCACTAAGATATGTGGGGCCCTTCAAGGTATCAAAAATGGTCAGTCCTATGGTATGTAGGCTTGTCTTGTCAGTTTTAGACCCTAGGGTGGTCATTATAGAACCAATCACAATAAGTGACACTCATAAAATTTGTTTACATAACAGGGAGATGTCATAGTGTAGGATATGTTAGAACTAATATTTCGAGAATAGTACTATTTAGGACTATAATGAGTACTATATAAATTTTTTACATTTATCTGCTTAATTTGATACTTTATACTATGATATTTATTTGTTGAATGATATTTTTAGTTTAGAATTTATGTTTGAGTAAGAGTCATTTGGGATGATGACTACCTTTAGGGGGGAAGGATGTTACATCTTGATTCCTTGTTAAGCAAACTATTTGATTATCTATGGATATTTATAGTTGACAAACTTGATTTGGTTATTTTTAACTAAGATTTGAGATATATGCTATTATGGGATAGTTGAATATTTCTTAGGTTACATGATTACATAGCTATGAGTTAGCTATGAGTATATGTTTACTTTATGATCATGTTAATTTTTATTTTGGATATATTTTATGATGAACATATATCATGTTGTTATAGTATAACTACCTACTTATTGTGAGGTTGACACAGGAGAACTCATCCCTCAGAGCATGATGGAGGGCGATCATCATTAGATAAGGTGATGTAGATCAAGATGTCAGAGGATGATAGAGAAACCAACTACAACCCTACACATACCATAGTAGCTAGCACATGTTAGATGCATAATAAAGTGTTTAACATAATCTATTTTGATGTCATTTACATTAGATAGTCAGTTATAGATGGTTTGCTAGCATAGTTAATGGTTTTATGGAATTTATTTTTGTGTGATTTGTGTGTGTGATCATTAAATGTTGTTAGAAACATGATTTGCATAGTTAGGATAAATATGGGTTATTGATTCATGAATTTATCATTAAGTAGGTTATAGAACTTAGAGATGCTAATTTAATTAGTCAATTTACTAATTTTTATAATTAGTGTTAAAATAAATAAAATTTTAGAATTTCCAATAAAGTGGGAAAAAAGGGGAAAAAATAAACCCATAAAATATTAACAAAAATAAAGTAAAACAAGAAGGAAAGGGAAAAATAAAAAGCCACACCATATTCTAAAAGGAGCTTTTGGGGAAAGTTTTTTTTAAAAAAAGGAGATAAAATAAATAAAGAAATAAAATCATGGTAAGTTATTATTTTTAGAACAAAACAAAAGCAATGCCATTCTCTTTGAAAAGGAATAAGAATGAAGAGAATAAAGGATTAGACGGGGCACAAAATGTATGGGAGAGACCATGGAGATTGAGGGAAAAAAGATGCAAAGCATGGAATGGAGGAGAAGAGGGGAGAAAGAGGGGAAAGGTAGAAATGTTTCCATATCAAGCCTTCTAACATGTAGGTGATGTTATTTAATTTTGTATATGAATATGTAATAGTATATGTACATTTATTTGAATAGAGTAATCTAGTTTACTTATATGGCTTAAATTTAGTGATATGTATGTCTATTATATTGATATAAGTTATAATGAAAGACATTATATATATATATATATATATATATATATATATAAGATAAATTTATATATGGACTGGCTATGTATAATGATAATCAAAATAAAACAATGATTTAAAATGAACAGTGATTTGAATTGACTTTTGCAATCAATGATTTAAACTAACAAATATTTAATAAATAGATATAATAAATTATTAATTGTTATATAAATATAGATAAAAGTAATGATAAGATACGAAATTAGACATACCAATTATCATACATGATCTATAGTGCATAATTTGTATTCCAGATCTAAAGGTACAAATTGGACATGAAATCACTGAAGTAATAAAAGCAGACATTACATCTATTTATAAGAAAAAAACTAGATATTGTTAGATCTATATGTAAATCCACAATGATTTGATTATAATGATTTATAAATAAGTAAAATACATTGAATTGTTATTATTACAGGTGGATAAGTCACTAAAACTATTCATATGCATAGCTAAAGTGAACTGCTATTTAAAACATTAGAAAGCTATATATATTAAACTACCAACAAGTATTCTATATATTAATCTATTATATGGTGTTAAGTTGTATATTAAACTATTATAAAGTTTTAAATTGCTTTATGTATTGTGCACTAGGAAGCCAGACTTATATATTATTTTAACTTATCTTTACACTTACGAAAACTATGTAACTGTATTAATGGATTTATGGATACATCTTTATTTAAGTCAAAGATAGTAATTAGATATGTCTATGGAAATGTGGTATATAGACTATATATTCTAAATGGAGACTTGTATTATATTAACAATAGGCAAATATCAATATCATGCCTAGATCCTAGTATTTGAATCAAGTTATAATTTCTACAATCATGTTTGTAAAAACCTATTATAGAAACTATATTGTGTGGCATATCAATAATTATTATTTATGATTTAAAGAGTCAAATTGAGATCAATATTGGTTGTATAATATGAGTATATGTTTACAGTGCCATATATTTATAAATGGTGAAAATGTGTGAATATTTATCATTCCTAGAATTAAACTTAGCACTTGAATTAACATCCCAAATATGTATACATATCCTTTGATATTTAAAGGAATTATATATATATATATATATATATATATATATATATATATATATATATATATATATATATATAAAGGATCTTATATGAGTTACTAATCATCCGTAAATCCACATTTAGCAGGGTCAATCTTAATGATTAGATACAAGCTTTATATGTTAAGGACTTAGAATCTATAAGATATATAATGATTTATAGCTTATTATAAAAATGAGTATGTTTATTTATGTGATCAAGGAATCCAAAAAGGGTGGTTAGATCATATGTTGGCTTCACAATGAAAAGAAATCAAAATGAAAATGAACACACTAACAAGCATAACACTGTCTTTCCTAGATCAAAGGGGGGAGCATGGTGAATAAAAACAATTGGAAAAGCACAACTAAAATGCAAGAAAATATACCTTCCTTACCTTCCTTGAATGTCCCAAGATATTTCTTCATTTGGCTTGCTCTAATTGTGCTCAAAATACCTTTGGAAAATATAGTTTTGTGGCTCCTTGTTCCCTTGGCACCATGGTTTGGCTCATGCTTGTTTGATGTAGCTTCATGGATTTTGATGGCTTGGTTTGTGATTCACAATTTTGGCATTATAAATCTATAGATTTCACTCTTTTCATAAAACCAACATTATAACATTACTACATCCAAGTTATCCAAATGAAGAGGTCTAGGCTTGTATTTATAGGTTTAGCAAGGGGCTTGGAATGGGTTCAAACCTTACCATTTTTGAGTTAATTAACCCCAATAGAGTTAATAGTTGACAAAATCTCATGATTAACATGGAATAAACATGGGTGAGATATTTTTGGATTTTAGACAACTCACAAAAGGTAATTATGAATTCCTAGGATATTCATTGATTTTTGAATTTCCTTTTTGACAATTCATTTAATTTCTCATGATTAATTCAATTTAGGCATTTGATTTGATTTTGCATGGTAATTAATTATGTTTAAGATTTTTGACATTTTGAAATATTATATTAATTTGATGTGTGCATTTACCCCATTTAATTGTTTTATAAGCCAAATTTAAGACATTTAGTGATCCTTAGGCTAGATTTGAAAAGGTTGGTAAGAATCAATCTAAAGTCTAGTATGAAGCTATCGATGGCCACTTTTAGATGTCTACATTTTCCCCATATTTAGGAAGGTGTTGGAAGATGTAAGCACAGTAACATCTTCTCAAAGATTGAAAAGGTCTTTTTATGCTTATGACTTCAATGATAATGGATGAACTATAGGGTGCCCCCTCAAGGGAGCAGTTAGAAAAAGGGGTTAAAAAATGATACTTCAAAAAAGGAAATGAGTTGACCAAATAGATGGAAATTTAATGATTTGACCAATGGTGATGAGAAGCATTGAGAATACAAGTGGGATGGTGTGCAATGGTTTTTCCAAAGATGGTTATAAGCATTGTGCCTTGATAGTGGAAAATATGATATGAAAGATGCAAGTGGGATGGTATACAATGATTTTTTCATAGGTGGTTATACTCATTAGTATCTTGATAGTGGAAAATAATCCCAAATTAGGTGAAATAAAGTGAATGATTTGCCCAAAGATGATTATAACAATTAACCCTCAAATTGGTGGAAATATAATGATTTACTTGAAGGCAAATATAATCATTAGAAATACAAGTAGGAAGGTGTGAAATTATATTCTTAAAGATGGTTATAATCATTGGAACCTGATAGTGGCAAATAATGATATGAAAGATGCATGGAAAATATGATGATGTTAAATGGATACAAAGGATAAAGATAATTTGGATTAGGTCAAGAATGTTTTTGGTGTCAATGTTGGTGCCAAGGAGATATCATTATTATATTTTCCATGTAAACTTCCAAAAGTTGATTTTTGTTGTAGCACATAATGATAGACATCATGATAAATCACCATGAGGACTTGGATAAAACATGCATAAAGACTGATTCTCGATCTAATACTCAATGGAAAATAATGCAGCAATGATAAAAACCATGATGATGATGTTGACACATGAATATGGATAGACTCAAAAATGATGTGCAAGGAATAAATTAATGGATGCATATAGACCGATTCAAGGCAACAATATTAAAAGAAAACAAACAAGCACACACAAACAAATAAACAAAAAGAAGCAAACAAAAAAATAAATAATGGTTAATCATAAATGTTATTACAAATAATGTGACACAAACAAGATGAAAAACATTAATCCTATAAAATAGGAGACAACTTAACAAACAAACAAGATGGGGGCATAGAAGAAAAGGAAGGGGGTGGTCAATTTGTCTCTATACACTAGGCAAGTGGATGCTACTTACATAGTTCTATGAATGTAATATCCAACAAAAACTTCATGTTGAATGTAGTTCTTCAATGAAATGGGATAGGAGAAAATGATGAAAAAAACACGATGGACGTGATAAAATAATATGAATGAATTCATAAAATGGCAAGAGTGTGGGATAAAAGGCCAAAAAAGATGGGTAAATTAAATGATAAGTGATTTCCTGTCACATAGTGAGGGTTCCCAAAATCCTTAAGGTAAAGAAGTGATCAATGTTTTTAGTTTTTCTAAATCAATTTTAAAAATGTTTTTGAAATTTTAGAGTATCTCAACTTGATCGATAATGATGAGATACTAAATGGTTCAAGCTCACAAAATGGCAAGAGTGTGGTTTAGGTTGCACATAAAATGGCAAGAGCGTAGCTTAGGTTACTCACAAAATGGTAAGAGCATATGGAAAAGGAGGACTGAGATGACCTCAACAAGTATTGATTGTGTTGTTCCCAAAATCTGTCACTTGATTTTGTGGATAACATACCTACCATTTTGGTCCTATAGACCAAAACTCTCTCTTTTCTTTCTCAAAAATATTTTGAGCAGCTAAGTTCTTTAATTATTCAAGCATTTTCAGCTAAGGAATTCATAGGTTCAATAGGTTCAATAGGCAGGCTTTCTCCAAAGGAAGTTCATAACACTTGAGGCTTTTCCTTAGTGTTTTAAGGTTGGTTCAATGCTGAGGTTCAATCAAAAGACTTAACAACAAGCTTCAAACAAATGGAATGAACCATTGAACCAATGAACCATTGAACCCTACCTTCACAGGTTCATAGGTTCAAAGGTTCAATGAGTTTGATGAAAAAGGAAAGGATCCAAAAAGTTTGAAGCTTTAAAGAAATAGATTGAACCGTTGAACCCTTGAACCTTGAACCAAAATGGTTCACAAGTTCAAATACTTCAGCGGACTTAAAGAAAAGAAGGAATCAAAGAGCGAAGATTGAATTATTGAACCATTGAACCTTGAACCAAAATGGTTCAAAAGGTTCAAGGGTTCAAAGATTTCAATAAGTTTGATAGACTTAGAGAATAAAAGGCTTCAAAGAAAGAGAATGAACCGTTGAACCTTGAACCGAAATGGTTCAAAGGTTCAGAGGGTTTAAAGAGGTTCAAGGTGACTAATGACATCCCCATGGATGCCAATTTTAGGGTAATGAAATATCTATTGATTTTTAAAAGATGCACAACTAGGAACAAACTCAGTGACCAGCCAAAGAAGGAGCTGAAGGAGCCAACAGAAAGTGAGAAGATAGCTTGAGAGCTCAGATCACCAAGGATGGATAGTCGTGTAAGCGTCATAAAGAAGACCAGGTAACACATGCTTAGGAGGAGACATTTGAGATGATTTAGAATGCCAAAGTTAATGCCGATGACCTATTCTAGCATGGCCCCTTCATAGCATTCAATGCAGCATGGACCATTTCATGAAAACAAGCACCCAAATCTTTCTTTGGATGCTATATATATTGTAATCTCTCATAGTTTAAAGGGAGATCTCTTGATTATCAGAAGTGAAGCTCTGCCCAAATTGAAAGACAATCTTGAGACTTTGAGCTTAGATTGTTAATCATATTTTGTTAAATGAATTAGAAAGCAAGTGACCTTTTAGACTTTGTGTTGAAATAGATTATGTTATCTAGAAAATCATTCTATCTTTTTCCTAAATATTGTCTTGCCCCTTTAATCAAATAAGCTGAATGAGTGGAAATAGATGGAAGATGTCTTGAAGTTGACTGGGGGAGACTTTGTGCTACCAAAATCATCTTCAATCTATGATTTGTGTAAAGGATACTAGAGAGACTTTGATCTCTCTTTATCCTTCGTTATCCTTTACTCTATTGTAGTTTTAGGTGCAGACTTTGAGCTACGTTTAAACCTGTTGTGTTACTTTGTCCTAATCAATGGGATAAGCAATGAAAGACTTTATGCTTTTATGGGTTTCTTGTGGTTACCATTACTACCTAGGAAGGATTATTGCTATTTGCTAAATACCATTTTTGAAAGAAGAAAAATGCCTTCATTAATTACACTAGAATTCTCCTCTATTCTATGAACATCATCTCTGAAAAAAGAGAGATGGATGGTATGATTTTACCCTTGCATGTATTTTCAGCATAATTATATTTAGTATTCTAAAGTTTATAGGGAACCTACCCTTGATGAGAGGAGTGATTTGTCTCAATCTGGCTATGGCCACCATACCCATTTTGATGTATAAATCTCCTTATGATGTGGTTGATGCACCTATTTTGCCGTTAGTCAGCTGGTGAAAAAATATTCACCCAACAATTTTTTGGTGACTCTGTTGGGGAACGAGCATGTAGTTTGAATCCTTAAGATTCAAATTGAAGCATCTCATATGTCTTATCAATTTCCATTATATAATCCAGTCTACAAAACTAGAGCCACTGGGGAATGAATGTTTTATTTCTTTTGTCTACTCTGCCAGCTCCATGCCAATAGTTTTTTGGTGACTCCAATGGGGAACAAACATGCAGTTTGAAGCCTCAAGCATTAAATTGAATCATCTCCTATGTCTTATCCATTTCCATTATAGCCTTATCCATTTCCATTATAGCCTTATCCATTTCCATTATCCAATTTATATCCTTATCCATTTCCATTATATAATTTGGTCTGCAAAACTAGAGCTGCTGGGGAACGAATGTTTCATTTATTTTGTTTACTCTACCAACTCCATGCCAATAGTTTTTTGGTGACTCCACTGGGGAAAAACACATAGTTTGAAGTGTCAAGCTTCAAATTGAAGTAGTTCCATTTCTTTTCCATTTCCATTTCACACTTTAGTTGATCCACCATATACGTGAAGCTGGAGAGCTCGAGGTATTGTTGACCCTGTATTTGAGTTAGTGCATCTGAGTAATTTTCATCTTTTTCCCCCACCATCTCACCTCTAGGGAACCAAGATTTTTCCTCCTACAAACATCAGGTCCCCAATACCAAGTAAATTTTCTCTTTCCTCTACTAGCAGAGCTTTATCCATATATATCCCACATAGATTTATTATCCCCCCTTTTAATAGCCATATCATGACAGCTCGAGGCCCTTAGGGTAATACTTTTGGTTCCTTGAATCTAACACCACCTCTTCATGAGCTACCTCATAGCTTAAGGAAAAATTTCCCTAAGTTATATGGTGATGGGAAGGTTCATTCTGATGAACATATAGTGGCTTTTTGCATAGACTATGGTGTAGTTTTGCATAGCCTATGGTGTAATAGGCTTTTTGCAGTTAAACTAATTGTGGAGACATTACAAGGCACTGATTTAGACTGGTTTTATCATTTGCAAGCACAAATAGTAACTGATTGGAACACTCTCAAAGCCAAATTTGAGGTCAGGTTCAATCCTACAGAATATGCACATGCCTTGTTAGCTCAGCTTACACAAATGGAGTCTCATGAACCCATGAGGGACTTCATTACTAGATTTGAGAAGTTGAAGAATAGGATTCCCATAATTGCTCAGCCAATGCCTGAGAATCTCAAATGCTTCTTCATTAATTCTTAGCTTCTTAAAGTGAGTTTCTTGTTGAGGTGAGCTGGCCACATAGACCTTGCTGCTGCTCAAATATTGGCTACTAAGGTTGAAGATGTCCTTATCTTGGTAGAAAAGATACGAAGAGACCCTAATAGAGGTAAATCTTCTTTATCTCCAAAATATTCTTCCATAGGGACCACTGATATAATGGTACAAAAGCTAATAAATGAATTGCTAACTCTCAAAAGGTAAATGGCACAAGGGATGTCTACCCATCCTTATCGGGATATACTAAGGAGGACGTTACCCAACTAGTCGTATCAGGGAAATGCTACCAGAAATCAAGGGAAACCAAACCGCCTTCCTCCCCCACCAAGGAAGCTTGCCATTGAAGTAGCACCAACCAACTCAATAGTTGGTTATCTTGAAGCTGAACATGATTTCTCCTTCTAACTTGAGTTGAACCAAGAAGATGATGCTGATCTCTTTGTAGAAGGTGAAGAAGAATTAGCTAGCGACTCCAACATTGATTTTCTAAATTACCGGGATGAACCTAGAAGTAAAGGTGAAGCATTTAATGGATCATATGTGGTATTTACCAAGTCCCAGAACTAGTCAGCTCAATAAGTAGATAAAAGAAAAATTGGGAAAGAATCTCGGCTAGCAATTTCAATTGCTAAATGAAGAACTTTGTTGCCTTTCCAATCGAAGGACCCAATGATCACTAAAAAATTAAGTGCCTCAAATATTCCTTCACCTTCTGCTTCAAATTCATAGACCAATCCTACACCCAGCAAAAACTATATTGATGGACTACCCTCCTCTATTTATAATTCATTTTAGTCATTCTATATAATTTACCATATTAGGAAGACCAAATTTAAAATGATTGAGTTTGAATATTTACAAACCAACCCTGAGCAGTTGGATAGGTTGGTTGAATGTGTGAAGAATAAAGCCATCCCTGCAAGACAAGAAATTTTAGAAGTAACCCCTGTTCCTCCAAAGAACACACCTACCCAAAATAATCTTGTGATTACTTCTCCAGCTGCCCCTAGAAAGATATAACTATTTTATGTTTCCCTGTTGATAAATGGTCATCAGCTGAACAATTGCATTATCGACTCAGGAGCTTCTGACAATGTCATGCCTACCAAGGTGGCAGGATCTCTTGGTCTCACGCTGACTAAGACCTTTGAGAGATGTTTTTCCATGGAAAATAAATAAGTGCCTCTACTAGGACAAATCAAAGATGCTCAATTTACATTTGTGGCCTTCCCAGATAAAAAAATTAAAATGACAGTCCTGGTGGCTGACGTCTTAGCCTCCTACAACATTCTTCTTAGGTGAAATTTTTGCAAGGACATTGGTGGAGAATTGAGTATGAACCTATCTAAGGTCAGGATTCCTTTCAAGAGAATCATGCAAAGGCTACTTCCTGAGAAGGAATCAAAATATATTGTCACTCAAACATCAGCCTTTGAAGCTCAAATTCTATTTGAATCTTTAGGCATAGGTAATTACTTTTTGTCTACAGATGTTCTTGTTTTAGTAGACAAAATATTAATAAGTAATAATCCATCAAATTTAGATAAGACATTAGAAGAATTAGTAGGGCATAGTACACATAAAAAAATACCTTCTCTTCCTAACAAATAAAAATTTGAAAGAAGATCAAAATCTGATGATATTTGGATTCTGGAATTCAATGGCAGCAATGCTTCTACTAGTTCTAGAGATGGAGTTATTTTGATATCTCCTTAAGGAGATATCTTCCCTTATGTAATAAGTTGTAGTTCAGCAATACCAACACTGCTGAATATGAATCACTACTGCTCAGATTAAAAGTTGCTCAAGATAAAGGTGTTAAGATCCTTCATGCCAAAGGAGACACTGAGCTGGTGGTTTGCCAGGTGAGGAACTTGTACCAAACCAAGAACAAAGTATTGAAATATTATCACAATTTGGTGTGGGGCTACACTAAAAGCTTTGATGCTTTCATTATTTCTATCGTGCTTAGAGAATTCAAAAATCACGCAGATGTATTGGCCATCTTTGTAACCCTCTTGGTCCCTCACCAAGATTTCAAAGAAGATAGGTACACTATCAAGTTGGTCTTTCAACGAAGTGTACCTAATAATACTGACCATTGGCAGGTGTTCAATGGAGATAATCAAATCATACTTTTATAGAACAAAGAGACAGTTGTAAAAAACTTCAATTCAAAGGTAGTGAATCTCCATTGCGGGAATCAGCTCTCAAGACAAATTCAATGGCTGATGAAGCATTTCTCCAGCTCAAAGGGAATACAATTCCCAAAGGATTAGTTTCTCTTGAGAAACTTTTTGACAAGCACGATAGGTTTATCAAGGAACAACAAATGGATTTTAAATCCTTCAAGGATTTTTATCAAATAAATTTGAGTACATAAGATAATCCAAAAATGATTAACATTGAGAATTGTTGCACTCCTAATGAGAAACTCAAATTCATTACACTACTTCACCATTACATTGATGTTCTGGCCTTTTCATATGATGATCTGAAACCTCTCAGACTCGAAGAAATCAAGCATGAAATTCCTCTCAAGATTGGGTCGTTGCCTCATAAGTAGAAGCAAAGGTAATACAACCCCAGAATATCAGGCATGATTTTGTCTAAAATACAAAAAATGCTGAATATAAGAATTATTTTCCTAATCCATCATTCCACTTGGATTGTGAATATAGTCCCCATAAGAAAGAAAAATAGAGAAATTGCCCTATGTGTTGATTTCAAAAATCTGAATCAGTCATCTTTAAAAGACAAATATCCCCTGCCCATCATGGATCAGCTACTACAAACAGTGACTGGCACTGAGATGTTATCAATGTTAGATGGTTTTTTAGGATATAATCAAGTGGAAGTTGGTGAAGCAAACCAACATAAGACTAATTTCACAACACCTTGGGGCATCTTTGCATATTATAGAATGCCATTTGGCTTGATCAATATTGGTGCCACTTTCTAAAGAGCAATGGATCTTGCTTTCAGAAATGAAATGGGTAAGTTCATTATGGTATATCTTGATGACCTAACAGTCTTTTCTAAGCATCACCTTGATCATGTGCATCATCTACAACAAGTGCTGGAGTGATGTAGGTAGAATGGTATTTCTCTTAATCCCAAGAAGTCAATTTTTGGGGTTATATAAGGTAAACTTCTCAGTCACACTATATCCCAAGAAGGCATAAAGATTGACCCAAAAAGAGTCAAATCCATCCAAGAGTTTACTCTTCCTGCCAGTAAGACTATGGTCCACTCTTTCTTTGGAAAGGTGAATTTTCTACTAAGGTTCATTCCTGAATTCTCAAAAAAGACTCATCACATCATAAATATGATGAAAGGCAAAGCCACTTTTGACTAGCCCGAAAAAGGCAAATCAACATTTCGAGATATCAAAGAAGCTATCACCCACACCCCAATTTTGGTTTGTTCTGATTATACTAAAGACTTCATGATGTATATCTATGATTATGAACATACACTTTCAACCATTTTGGTTCAACAAAACAAAGAAGGTGTAGAATCTCCCATATCTTTCATGATTTATCCTCTCAAAGCTCATAATCTGAAGTATTCAATCATGGAGAAGCATGCCTACACTGTGGTAAAGGCAATAAAGCACTTTTATTTTGTTGGGAAATCAAGAGCAACAAACAGCTCTCTGATTCCACTTGTCAGGATCTTACTCCTCAGAAAGAGCACAATATGATTACTTTGTATAAGCAATTAAATATGTGGAATTAACCAGAATTAACAAGTAACTAGAATTCACAAATGACACAAAATATGAGAGACAACACAATTTGTATTAATACTCATTCAAAAAAGAATACAATAAAGAGACGCCACACTCTTCCACACCTTTTAGGCTTCCCACACCAAGTGTACAGTAATTCTTCTCAAGAGTTCACTCTCCTACCAAAAATGGTCCCAACACCCAACTCAAACACAAAATTGGTGTTCACCTCCAACTAGTTAGTAATAACCCTGCTAGTACACAAGCACTCAAAGTACTTCAAGTAGATCTCCCATAAGCTTGAAACAACCTACAACTCAAATGATCATACTTACAATGGAGGGATCTTCCTTTCCTTCCTCTATTAGCTCTCTATGGAACTAGGAGGAACACACAATTTGTTCTCTTCACTAGCACACCTTACAATACATGCCAATGGGTCTATAAATAGATCCCACACTCAAACAATAACTTAGACTTCTATTTTACATGCAACTCAAGACTCAAAATAGCCTTTACATGCAAACACTCAGTTTAACAAACTAACTGTTCGTGCAACGAATAGTTTTGGAACTGCCACAGGTGACCAACATCGGTCCCTGTCTGACTGATTCTGATCGACGTCGACCGACTCCCTGCCAATGCTGGTTGCCTTCTACATTCATCATGAATAACATCGGTTATACTACTGACATCGATGTCTCTGGAACTTCAGCAACCTCCTCCATGTTTGCATAGTTGAAGCTTTTAGCTCCACAACCTACCAATCTCCCACTTGGAGATAAATAGTTGCAACTGTACCTATACTTGTACTTCATCTAGTTTTTTCCCTTGGCTTTGTATCCCTCTTCAAGATCACACTTGAAAACCAACCACCACAAATCTTGTGGTGCACCTTCTATCAACCAAATCACCTACCACATCCGCATCTACAAACCATGTAGAAAAGAACTTGACCCTGCATAGCATGTGCACATGCTGCCGGTCCCTCTAAGAATCCACTGAACTACCCTCCAGTGCTTCTTTCCCAGATTGAATCTAAACTTGTGACAACTCCCACTGCTTGGGAAAACTCAGGGCCAGTACATACCATGCACTTAACCTCATTATGTGAATCAAGAACACCTACCCAACCATCGGCATGCTAATCGGTCTCACACAATCATTTGGAGACAAAATCAACCTGTGACCTTCCATGTCTCTAGAACACACTCATGCCAAAGAATCTTGCTACTCCCAGATTCCTCATGACAAACCTCTAAACTAGCTTTACCTTTAGTTCAGCAACTCCCTACATATGTGACTCTGTAACAAGCACAAAATATAGTAATAGGATAATCTAGCTAATATTATCCAACCTGGTAAAGAGAAACATAATAGTTAAACCTCCATTGTCCTGTAGCCTACTCAAGACCATATACCTTGGCCTTCCGTCTCACGTGATCTTCTTCATCCTGAACATCCATTCATCTCTCAGTGCTTTCTTCCAGCTGGCAACTCCACTAAAAAACTCCCATTTGGTTCTCCTCCAAGGAATCACATCCTCATCCATGTCAAGCTCCCACTATTTCCTGGATCTACCTGCTCTGCTTCTTTAACAAACTTCCTGGTTCTTGACCATCAGTGAGCAACAAGTAGTGTAAAGAAGGGAAGTAATGAATTTGAGGCTTACATACCCTTTAAGTCCTCCATATGGGCACTTGAGACTCCTTGACAGTTTGTTGTCTGCCCAAAATCTATCTCAGTAACTGATGCCAATCACATCTTAGTCTGCACCCGATTGATGTCAGTTCCATGCAACTACCTCATCACCGATGTCGATTCCCCCTAGCCGATGTCGGTGTTTATCTTCCCTGAGTCACCGATGTCAGGCTGCACATAGCCAATGTCAGTCCTTGTTTAGACGCCGACGCCAGTTTTCCAATCGACGTCGATCTCTTTGTTTTGCTAGTGAGAAATGACCTTTTCCTATGAGCTCCTTTTGGATCAAACCCTTGTCCAAATCACCCTTGCTCTACTCAAAATTCCTTAGCCCCTGTGACTGATACTTGTCCATCATCTTCTCCTTGAAAACCAAGGCTTTCCTATTTTTGTCACTAACATCAAATTTCTCAAGAAACGTCACTTTCTTCTTCTGCATACAGAAATCACGATCCATGCTCTTCACATTCAAAAGCATACCCTTTGACTCAAGAACATGCATCTCCTTCATATTCATGTGACCAAGCCTATTAAGCCACATCTTTAAATCTACAGCTGAAGTAGATAAACCAGAAGGAGAATCAGTAATATAAGTAGATAGATAAAGCGTACCTACTTTCTTACCTCTAGCTACAACAAGTGCACCCTTGGTAACCTTCCAAGAGTCTGCTGTGAGAGTTACTGTGCAACCCTCATCACCCAAACTTCCTACATAAATCAAATTCTGCTCTAGGACTGGGATATGCATGACCTCCTCCAACACCCATGTGTTGCCCGTCTGCAATTTCAGCTTCACTTTCCCTTTGCCAACCATTTGACAAGGCTTACCATCCCCTAAACAAATTTCTCCAAAGTTTCCCTGGACATACTCATGAAAAAATTCCCTGTTTGGGGATGCATGAAAAGAGGCACCAAAATATAAAACCCAAGATTCTACTTTATCCAAAGAACATACCAGAGCATCCTGTGCAACAAACTCTACAACATCTGCTTCTTCTTCATGTCCTTCATGCTGATCTTCAACCGACCTGCAATATCTCTTTAAGTGCCCTTGCTTTCCACACTTTTAGCAGGTAATTCTACCATACCTGGACTTGGATCTCTTGCCTATCTTTGACCTTGATCTCCCATGCTCCATCTTCTCTCTTTGCCTTCCCCTACTTTCCACACTCAAAGCATTTCCTGATGATTCACCTGTGCTTTTCTTGTGAATCTCTTCATTCAAGATAAAACTCATAACATCATCCACTTTTAAGATTTAAGAAACAGACACAGTATTACTAACTGCCATTACCAAACTCTCCCAACTTTCAGGTAATGAGCATAAGATTAAGAGAGCCTTAATTTCATCATCAAAAACAATATTGACTGAATTTGACTGGTTTACCAAACCATGGAAATCACTAAGATGACTATGTATAGATCCACCTTCCAACATCTGCAAATTAAATAATTGCTTCATAAGAAATACCTTAGTTGAAGCTGAGGGTTTTTCATATAAATTTGCCAAAGATTCCATCAACTCCACTGTTGTCTTACACTGTGATAAGCTAGAAATCATAGACGATGCAAGACTCAATCTTATAGATCCCAGAGCCTTCCGATCAAGAACCTTCCATTCTTCATCCTTCATATCTATGGGTTTGCATGCAACCCCACCCAACGGTAAGTACAAATCTTTTTGATACAGATAATCTTCAATCTATATCCTCCATAATTGATAGTTTTTGCCATTAAACTTTTCCATTCGTAGCTTACTTTCATTTGCCATTGCTATACTCCCACTCAAATAGAAACACCTATGAGTAACCTGTAGTCAAAACACACTAACCAGATCTAACACAACCTGTTAGTAATCCCAACCAAAAGCTCTGATACCAATTGTTGGGAAATCAGGAGCAACAAATAGCTCTCTGATTCCACTTGTCAGGATCTTGCTCCTCAGAAAGAGCACAATATGATTACTTTGTATAAGCAATTAAATATGCAAAATTAACTAGAATTAACAAGTAACTAGAATTCACAAATGACACAGAATATGAGAGACAACACAATCTGTATTAATACTCATTCAAAAAAGAATACAATAAAGAGACGCCACACTCTTCCACACCTTCCAGGCTTCCCACACCAAGTGCAGAGTAATTCTTCTCAAGAGTTCACTCTCCTACCAAAAATGGTCCCAACACCTAACTCAAACACATAATTGGTGTTCACCTCCAACTAGTCAGTAATAACCCTGCCAGTACACAAACACTCAAAGTACTTCAAGTAGATCTCCCATAAGCTTGCAACAACCTATAACTCAAATGATCATACTTACAATGGAAGGATCTTCCTTACCATCCTCTATTAGCTCTCTATGGAACTAGGAGGAACACACACTTTGTTCTCTTCACTAACACACCTTACAATACATGCCAATGGGTCTATAAATAGATCCCACACTAAAACAATAACTTAGACTTCTATTTTACACGTAGCTCAAGACTTGAAATAGCCTTTACATGCAAACACTCGGTTCAACGAACTAACTGTTCATGCAATGAATAGTTTTGGAATCACCACAGGCAACCGACGTCGGTCCCTGTCTGACTGGTTTTGACCGACATCGGCCGACTCCCTACCGATGCCAGTTGCCTTCTGCATTCATCATGACCGATGTCAGTTATACTACTGACACCGGTGTCTCTAGAACTTTAGCAACCTCCTCCATGTTTGCATAGTTAAAGCTTTTAGCTCCACAACATAACATATTTTTGCATCCTAAACTCACACTATTGTTCTTCTCCCTGACATAATAGTCAAGTCCATACTAACTCAGTAGGAGTTTGATCTTGTTATCAAATTGATGAAGCTTGTGTGGGGAAGGGGCCTCTATCAATTAATTACTGACAACATACCAGAAGTAGAGTGTGAAGAAAAAGGAGTTGAAGACATGCCAATAGTTCTCTTTATCACAACTACAAATGAGTGGTATTCAAATATTGCTAATTTCCTTACCTATGGTGAGTGTCCTACTCACCTGTCTCATAAAAAAAAGTGGAATGTTAAGTTGAAAGCTTTCAATTTTGTCCTGTGAGATAATGGTCTGTATAAGAGGAATCTTGATGGGGTATTCCTTCACTATGTGGATAAAGTGCAGTAGGACAAACTTTTGGAGTCCTTCCACAATTTGGCTTGTCGAGGACATTTATTTGCACCTATGACTACCCATAATATTCTACAAACTAGGTACTATTAGCCTACTCTATTTCAAGATTGATATGCTTGGGTACGTAGATGCAAGCTATGTCAATAGTTCATTTGCAAACCCAAGCTAGCCATGTTACCTCTCAAGCTTGTGGTGATAGAAGAGTCATTTCAGTAATGGGGGATTGATTTCATTGGCACTATAAATCTATCCTTGAGCGCTAGACATGATTATGTTCTCACAGCCATAGACTACTTTACCAAGTGGGTGGAATCCATTTCAATCAAGCATGCCACTTCTGAGGTGGTATGTAATTTCCTTAAGAAAAACATCATTTCTAGGTTTGAAGTCCCAAATAATATTGTAATAGATAATGCAGCCTATTTTTTTCTCATGAGATTACCCAATTATGTTACTCTTATGGGATTATTCTCTCCCACTCTTTTGACTATTTTTCACAAGGAAATGGTCAAGCAAAATCAAGCAACATGAACTTGGTGACCATTATCAGGAAGCTAATAGATGACAATCAAAGAACTTAGCATAAAGCATTGCTTGATGCTTTATGGGAAGACAAAATTACATCCAAGAGGGTGATAGGTATGTCACCTTTCCAACATTTTTATGGTCTCAATGCAGAGCTACTAATCACCTTGGAATTACCAGCACTAAAGTTGGCAAAAATAGTAGAAGATCCAACATTTGAAAGTTCCATCAACAAGAGAATCATGTGCTTAATTTAACTTAATGAGGAATGATCTATGGTGGTGGACCAAATCATTGTGCATCAAAGTCTCATAAAGAATCTCTTTGACCAAAAAGCAAGAGTTCATGATTTCCAGATTAGAGATCAAGTTTAGTTATGGGACAAGAGGAGATAACCAAAAGGAATGCATGAAAAATTTGATTCCCTATGGAGAGGCCCATTTTTTATTCATTGTTTAAATGGTGAAAATAGTTTCTTGCTAAAATATCAAGATGGGACACCGTTTGCGTTGCCTCATAGTGGGCAGCATCTGAAGCACTTCAATTCTTGAAGTGTCAAATAAGTCTAATTGTACATATGTATAGTCTTTCTTTATTTTATGTTGTTCATTTATTTTTTGCCACCTTTCTTTTTGGGTAAGCATGAATCCATAGCCCAATGGCATAGATGAAGGCATTGAGATTCTAGATTCTACTCTCTTCGATTGCTTCAATTTCAATCGATGGAAGTTCCCCAACTGGAGCCAGCTATTATTCCCAAAATCTATCACTTGCTTTTGTGGACAACATATCGACCATTTCGGTGTTGCAAACTAAAACTCTCTCTTTTCTTTCTCAAAAATATTTTGAGCAGCCAAGTTCTTTAATTATTCAAGCATTTTTAGCTAAGGAACTCACAAGTTCAATAGGTTCAACATGTGGGCTTTCTCCAAAGGAAGTTCATAACACTTGAGGCTTTTCCTTAGTGTTTTAAGGTTGGTTCAATGCTGAGGTTCAATCAAAAGAATTAAGGATAGGCTTCAAATAAATGGAATGAAACATTGAACCAATGAACCATTGAAACCCACCTTTACAGGTTCATAAGTTCATAGGTTCAAAGGTTCAATGAGTTCAATGAAAAAGGAAAGGATCAAAAAAGTTTGAACCTTCAAAGAAATAGATTAAACCATTGAACTGTTGAACCTTGAACTGATATGGTTCATAAGTTCACAAGTTTAAAGGTTCAAAGACTTTATCAGACTTAAAGAAAAGAAGGAATCAAAGAGCGAAGATTGAACTGTTGAACGATTAAACCTTGAACTAAAATGGTTCAAGGGTTCAAAGAGTTTAATAAGTTTGATAGACTTAGAGAATAAAAGGCTTCAAAGAAAGAGAATGAATCATCGAACCGTTGAACCTTGAATGAAATGTTTCAAAGGTTCAAAGGGTTCAAAGAGGTTCAAGACAACCAATGACATCCTTGCAGATGTCAATTTCAGGGTAATGAAATATCTATTGATTTTCAAAAGATGCACAGTTAGGAACAAACTCAGTGACCAGCCAAAGAAGGAGCCGAAGGAGCCAGCAGAAAGTGAGAAGATAGCTTGAGAGTTCAGGTCACCAAGGATGGACAGCCATGTAAGCGTCATAAAGAAGACCAGGTAACCCATGCTTAGGAGGAGACATTTGAGATGATTTAGAATGCCAAAGTTAAGGCTGATGACTTGTTCTAGCATGGCCCTTTCACAACATTCAATGCATTTAATGCAGCATGGGCCATTTCATGAAAATAAGTGTCCAAGTCTTTCTTTTGATGTTATATATATATTGTAATCTCTCATATTTTAAAGGGAGATCTCTCAATTATCAGAAGTGAAGCTCTACCCAAATTGAAAGACAATCCTAAGACTTTGAGCTCAGACTGTTAATCATATTTTGTTAAATGAATGAGAAAACAAGTGACCTTTTAGACTTTGTGTTGAAATATCTTGTGTTATCTAAGAAATCATTCTTATGTCTTTTTCCTAAATATAGTCTTTCCCCTTTAATCAAATAAGCAGAACAAGTGGAAATAGCTGGAAGATGTCTTGAAGTTGACTGTGGGAGACTTTGTGCTGCCAAAATCATCTTTAGTCTATGATTTGTGTAAAGGATACTAGAGTGACTTTGAGCTCTCTTTATCCTTCTCCTTTACTCTGTTGTAGTTTTAGGTGTAGACTTTGAGCTATGTTTAAACCTGCTACATTACTTTGTCCTAATCAGTGGGAGAAGTAATGAAAGACTTTGTGCTTTTGTGGGTTTCTTGTGGTTACCATTACTACCCAGGAATGATTCTTGTTGTTTGTTGAATACCATTTTTGAAAGAAGAAAAATGCCTTTAGTAATTACACCAAAATTCTCCTCTATTCTATGAACATCATCTTTGAAAAAAGAGAGATGGATGGTATGATTTCACCCCTGCGTGTATTTTTAGTATTATTATATTTAGTATTCTAAAGTTTATAGGGAACCTCCCCTTGATGAGAGGAGAGATTTGTCTCAATCTGGCTATGGCCACCACACCCATTTTTCTATATAAATCTCCTTATGATGTGGTTCATGCACCTATTTTGCTGTCAGTCGACTAGTGACAAAATATTCACCCAATAGATTGCTATCTAAATAGTACCAAAATGGCCTCAAGTCAACGTAGTTCTACCTTATAGTGGAGTAATCTGATTAGTGTAGTATTTAATTCAAATAAAACACGCATAGTTGGCATAATGGCAATGTTTGGCATATGAATGGAAATTTGGTATGTCAAGGCACAATAAACAAATATTGCCCCTAGTTTGCCCATATGTGGTTATAACTAGGATATAATGGCTCAAATAAATGATACTAATTTTCTCATAGGTGGTTATAATTAGAAGCAAGATCAGTGACACACTAATTTGTCCATATCTAGTTATAATCAGGCCCACACAAATAAAGCATGATATATAATGAAATAAGAAATGAAGGATGCAAATACATAAATTATATCTTACTACTCTAAAATTATGGCCTTTGTCTAGAATTCTTGAAATAACTACTGAAATGGATCTAATTCTTCATGCTAAAATCCAAAAATAATAGATGAACCAAGGTCAAACAAGGTAGGTAGGTAGGATTAAAACATGTTAAGTTGATATAATGGAATGGTAGAATAGATAAGTTATAGGTAAAGTGATTGGATGGTAGGATATCAAAATGGTATAATACAAAGAAGAATGTTGATAATATGGTACAACTTGAAATGGTCCTGATAGATAGTACACCAAGTCACTCAAGCATAGTAATGTTTGAGGTGTATAATGTTCAGTGGCTCATCAAGTTTGTCTCCATCTACTTTGGTGAGCCTATAGGCTCTAGTGCCATAGGCTATAACAATGATGAAAGGACCTACCTAGTTGGGTTTGAAATTTCCTTTATGTTTCTTTTTGATTGTGGTATTATTTTGATTTTATTTGAGGACAAGATCACCAAGTTTAAAGTCTCAATGTTTCACATGCTGATTGTAGTGGCCATGGAGTCGATTTAGATATGCTTGAAGGTGGTTTATTATGGTCAATAATTTCTCATCAAGTAGCTCCAACTCTTGTAGGTGAGCTACTTGATAGTATTCATCATCCAGTACATGTTTCAAAGAGATGTGTAAGGAAGGTAACTCGATCTCAATAGGAAGAATGGTAACTTGATCTCAATAGGAAGAGTGGCTTCAGTACCATAAAAAAGTGATTATGGAGTGGACCCCATAGGAGTGTGGTGATTGGTATGATATTCACAGAGGGCATGGAATATCTGAAGTTGATAATCATGACTGACATCATTAAAAATCTTTTTAAGGATGTTTCCAATGGTCTTATTTAATGCTTCTACCTAGCTATTACCTTGAGGGTAATATGTCATGGAAAAAATGTTGAGTAATCTTATACTCAACACATAGCAATTTGATGTCCTTATTTTTGAATGATCTAACATTATCAGATATAATGTTAGAGGGAATGCCATAGTGGTAGATGAGATGGTTGAAGTTGAATTTAGAGATTTGCTTTCTAGTCATGTAAGTGAGGGGTATAGCTTCAACCCACTTAGTGAAATATTCTATGGAAGTAAGGATATGTTTATGGTTATTGGATGGGGTGGGATTTATATTCTTAATGAGATAGAGGTCCCATGTATCAAATGGATATGGTGTCAACATTGGTTTTAAAGTTTTGGCTAGGGAATGAATCAAATTAGCATGTCTTTGACATTTATCACATCTTTTCACATATGCAATTGCATCTGCATCCATCATTGGCCAATAGTACCCAATACGTAAGATATTTTTGGACATGACTACCCAAATAGTGTGGGCTCCACATACCCCTTCATGAACTTCCTATAATTATAGTATATATTTTACCAAAGTTAGACAATGAAGTAGAGTTCCATCAAAACTATGGTGGTATTGGGTTGGTTTGAGTAAGGTATAACATTGGGCATTATGAATGAAGAACTTAGATTGTTTTAGAGATAAGTCAAAATATTTTTTCAGAGATAAGTCAAGTGACATAATATGGTTGTGAAGGTAAGTGTAAAGGTATGAATACCAAGTAGAGTTTGGACCAATAATATCACATATCATTGTCATGGTTGATGGTTCATGAGCTAGTGGTAGTAGATTTTTAACAAAAAACTAGTATTCCTTGGACATGTCTATTTGTCGAATGAGTGACCCAATGGTATCCATGGCATTATCTATTATATTAATTTCCCTTGGTATATGTTCAAACTAGACATAAACAATTTGGTTCTTGAAGGTGTTGACCATGGGCTTGTAGAAAACTACCTTATCATCCTATTTCTCTATTCCCATTCAACATTTTATTTTATTAAACTCCATACTCTTGGGCCCTTAACCTCTTCCTCCTTATCCCATTCATCCCATTTAATCCCTTTGGCTATATCCATTTCATTTATCCCCTTTATCCCATTCACCTATTTGCCTCATTTACCTCTTTTCCCTCTTTGCCATCTTTACCTTTCTTTTTCCTTTTCCATATTTACGTATTTGCCTCATTTATCTATTCATCTAGTTGTATACTTGAATACTTGATGATCTACCCAAATAAATAAAACAATCCTTTTGATCCTCACTAATTTACTAAACCAAAACCATAACCTTTACCAATTTTCAGCATTAGCATTAATTAAACTATTGCATTCATTTAGTTATCTTTTGCAAATCATTTAAATTTATTGCATCAAATTTATTTATTTTATATTTTAGTATCATTTATTTTATATGTTTATGCAAAATATACTTATTTTATCATTCCAACTTAAATGTTTCAAATAAGGTGGATTGACAGCCTCCTAGAAAGCTTTTGCTTCTAGGATCTAACTCATGCTAGGCAATCCACCCATCTACTTGTCTAACAGAAAAGTTCCTTTTAGTGTTTTCTTATTTTCAGATCATCCTCCCAAGAAAAAGAGGATTTATAAAAAATCACTTGGATTCAATAAGCTCATTTTTAATCAATTTTTCTACACACCCCTATTCCTAGTTTCTTTTTTTTCAAAAAAAGAAAAAAAAGAAAAAATTAGAGAGAAACATTTTGGCATGCCTAGTGGGACCCTTGAGTTTTATTGGGTTCATAGATGTTTTAGGAAATTTAAAATTTCATTAGTGAAAGTCAGTTGCATTCTAGGAAAATTAAAATTTCTTTCTTAATAAAAATAAAATAAAAACACAAGTTTCAGTTGCATTTTTAGAAAAGTTAAAGTTTATTTTCCTTGCATCTTTAAAATAAATAAAAAGAGAAATCATCCTAGGATTAGGAATTGCATTTTCATCTTGTATTTAGATTGCATTTATATATTTTGTATGCATTTAAATAAATCTTAAATTTTATTTTGGTTTTAAAATAAGCACTTTGCATCCATTGAATTGCTTGTTGATCTTAGTTCATCTAGTAACTAGGAGGAACAATAATTTTATCGTAGCTTTCACTTGTCTTCACACACTAAGATAAATCACTAAATAATCAACACATTAAAACAATACTTGAGACAAGGAAAAACTGGGGTTTTATCACCTGGCATCAACCTTACCCCTTCCTAGCTATCCCATTTGGATTTCATCAGTAAGGGGAAAACCAACTCAACTCTCTATTTGAGTATAAACTCTGAACTCAGCATATCTTGGCGAAGCACCTGTCACCCTTATCACTGCAAGATTGTGAAGTGAGGGGGTAGGCCCCAATACCAATCCATGTACTAAATTTCAACATAAATGTTTTCTTTTGAGTACCTAAATAACCTGAAACCAACCATAGCTTGTCTTTTTAGTACCTATATCAAGTCAACTTCAACTTCACACTCTTTAAGGCATACACCAAAATTGATTTAAATGTAATCCTAGACTAAACACATTTCTAGTGTTTATGTTGATTTCTTTGAAATATTTTTGGTTGCTTCTTGTTTGAGTTGAGAGCTTCACCTTTTCATTCCTTATTTTCTCATATGGTCACTACCAGACAACTTAGAAATCAAGTTAACCAACTCCCATCTTCTTTCGCACCTATGGAATATACTGTCAGGAATCTAAAACAACAAACAGCTCTGATTCCATTGTTAGGACCCGAAAGCACAATTGATTACCATGTACAAGAAACTTAAATATGCAGAATTTAACCAAAAGTAACAAGTAACTAGAATTCAAAAATAACTTAGAATATGAGAGATAATACCCAATTGTATTAATACTCTTCCAGAAAAGAATTACAACTGAAGAGACGCCACACTCTTCCACACCTTACAGGCTTCCCACACCAAGTGTACAGTAATTCACCTTTAAGAGTTCACTCTCTCAATCACGGTCCCAACACACAACTCAAACACAGAGTTGGTGTTCACCTCCAACCAGTCAGTACAACTACTGTCAGTACCACTAGTAAGTGACAATCGAAAAAACCATCATTGCCTACTTCCAATCCACAAGTACTCAAAGTACTTCAAGTAGATCTCCCATATACTTTCAACAACCTACAACTCAAATGATCTTACTTTGCAAGGGTTTACCTTGCCTTCCTCTATTGCTCTATGATCGAGTACACATCGTACTCCAAGTAGATTCCACCTGATCTTGCTACCTGTTGTGTTGCTAATCACCTTGATCTTGCTGCCACCTGCAAACCTAGACCACGCACACACATACACCTGTAGATCAATGATCTTACTTACCATGTAGATCTCCAAACCTGGCCTTGCACACCTGCTGATTGAGATCATACATACATGAAGAACCCTTCTGATTCTCCAAACCAGCACCCACACTTGGCACTGTTGTGGAACTAGGAGGAACACACCATGCTCTCTTCACTTTGAAGGAGCTAATCTTTACTCTCTTACTCTCTAGCACACTTTATAATACAGCCCATGAGTCTCTTAAATAAATCTCATGCAAATAATAATTATACATCTAATTACAATAATTAGATCCACAGCTCAAGTCTAAAATTGGCCTTCTACATGCAAACAACTGATTTGTTAACTAACTATCTGTGAACTAGTAGTTTTGGAACCGCACAAGCGACTGACGTCAGTCCCTGTCTGTCTAGAGGTGACTGACGCCGACTGACTTCTGACCGATGTCGATTGCTTTCTGTCGACCCCTGACCGATGTTAGTTGGCCTGTCGATGTCAGTGACTGTGACACTTAGTAACCTCCTCCATGTTTGCATCTAGGTGAAGCTTTTAACTCCACAACCTAACAATCTCCCACTTGGAGATAAACAACTGCACCTATACCTATACCAATACATTGTCTAATATATATCCTAGCTTGTATCCCTCTTCAAGATCAATCTTGAAGACCAACCACCACAAAACCTATGGTGAACCTCCTATCATCCAAGTAACCTGTCGTATCTGCATCTACAAACTCATGTAGAAAAGAAGTTGACCCTGCATAGCATGAATCCCTACTGCTGGTCCCTCTCAGATACCTGAGAACCCACTGAACTTCCCTCCATTGCTTTCCTTCCCAAATTGGCTATGAACTTGCTGACAACACCCACTACTTGGGAAACCTCAGGTCTAGTACACATGTACTTAACCTCATCATGTGAGTCAGGACACTATTCATAGAACTGTCTAACCATCAGCATGTTAATCGGTATCACACAATCATCCAGAGACAAAATCAACATGTGATCTCCATGTCTCTAGAACACACTTATGCCAAAGAATTTTGCTACTCCAAATTCCTCATGACATACCTCTGAACTAACTTTACCTTTAGCTCAGAAACCCTGCATGTTGAACCTGCAACAAGAAAACACACAACATACAATAACAGGATAATGTCGCGACCATCGTCCACCTTGGTAAAGTAAACACAATGATTACAATGACAATGACTAAAGCCATGCTTTGTCATCCACCTATCAAACCTGTACCACTGTCCTGTAGCTACCTCAAGACCATATGACTTAGCCTTCCATCTCACGTATCCATTCTCTCTATTCTTTAACTAAGGTATCCATTTATCTTTTAGTGCTTTCATATCGGCTAGCAACCCTACCAAACCTCCTATTTGGTTCTGCATCCTAGGAATCAAGTTCCTCATTCATGCCATGCTCCCACTATTTCTTGGATCCTTCCTACTCTGTAGTAAGCAACAAGTATAAAGAAGAGCAATAACGAATTTGAGGCTTACTTACCCTTTTAGTCCTCCATATGGGCATTTGAGACTCCTTAATAGCTTGTTATTTGCCCAAAATCCATTCCAGTGATCGACCTCGGTCACCACACAGTCTGCATCCAACCGACGTCGGTTCCATGCGACTGTCCTGACTACTGACGCTAGTTTTCCTGACTAATGTCAGTGTCTACTTGCTACCAACGTCAGTCATCTTGATCAATGTCGGTCATCCTGATCGACATCGGTCTTACCTGTCATCTACGTTTGTCCTCCTGACTGACGTCAGTCTTACCCTGCCTGACACCACTAGCTCTGGTCTACACATGACCAACATTGGCACCTATCTGTTTGATGCTGGTTCTTTTTGACTGATGTTGGTACCTGTGTTCTCCTGTGAGTGATGAATTTTTACTTGTGAGCTCTCTTTGAATTAAAACCCTATCCAAACTGCTCTACTCAGAGTTACTTAGTCCCATCCGCTAATCTTTATCCATCATCTCCTCCATGAACACCAAGGCTTTCCAATTCTTAAGTCTGTCAAAGACATCTGATTTTCTGTTAAGAATATGCATCTATTTTTTACTCATGTGACCAAGCCTACAAAGCCACGTCTTCGCAATAGAAGAAGAATCAGTAATACAAGCAAGTAGATAAAGAGTAACTACTTTCTTACCACATGCTAATTCAAGTGCATCCACTGTGAGATTTTCTATGCATCTCTCATCACCCAACTTTCCTGAAGTAATTAGCCACATCTTCAGAACTGGGACCTGCATGACATCTTTCAACACCCATGTGTTAGCCGCCTGCAATTTTAGCTTCACTTCCCCTTTACCAATTCTTTGGCAAGGCACACCAACCCCTAAATAAATCTTTTCAAAGTCTTTAAAGACCTTAACATGGAAAAATACTCTATTTCGAGCTGCATGGAAAGAGGCAATAGAATCTATAAAACAAGATTCTACTTTATCCAAGGAACATCCCAGAGCATCTTGTGCAACAATACCTGCAACATCTGCTTCTTCAGTTCCTTCATGCTGATCTTCTACCAATCAACAATTTTTCTTTACCTGCTCTTTCTTTCCATAACACCGTAATTGACCATTCGTGCTTTTCAATTCCTCCATTCTTAGCTTACTTTCTTCTGCCATTGCTATACTCCCACTCAATCAGAAACCCTTGAGAGTAACCTATAATCAAACAAACTTGCTCCCTGCAACCTTAGCTCTGATACCACTTGTCAAGAATCTAGAACAACAAACAGCTATGATTCCACTATTAGGACCTAGAAGCACAATTGATTACCATGTACAAGCAACTTAAATATGCAAAATTTAACCAAAAGTAACAAGTAACTAGAATTCAAAAATAACATAGAATATGAGAGACAATACCCAATTGTATTAATACTCTTCCAGAAAAGAATTACAACTAAAGAGATGCCACACTCTTCCACACCTTACAGTTTTCCCACACCAAGTGTACAGTAATTCACCTTCAAGAGTTCACTCTCTCAATCACGGTCTCAACACACAACTCAAACACAGAGTTGGTGTTCACCTCCAAATAGTCAGTATAACTACTGCCAGTACCACTAGTAAGTGACAACTAGAAAAACTATCGTTGCCTACTTCCAGTCCACAAGTACTCAAAGTACTTCAAGTAGATCTCCCATGAACTTTCAATAACCTGCAACTCAAATGATCTTACTTTGGAAGGGTCTACCTTGCCTTCCTCTATTGCTCTATGACCGAGTACACACCGTACTCCAAGTAGATTCCACCTGATCTTGCTACCTATTGTGTTATTGATCACCTTGATCTTGTTTCCACCTATAAATCAACTTGGTTCTACACACCTGCAAACCTAGACCACACACACACATACACCTACAGATCAATGATCTTACTTACCATGTAGATCTCCAAACCTGGCCTTGCACACCTGCTGACTGAGATCATACATACATGAAGAACCCTTCTAATTCTCCAAACCAGCACCCACACTTGGCACTACTGTGGAACTAGGAGGAACACACCATGTTCTCTTCACTCTAAAGGAGCTAATCTTTGCTCTCTTACTCTCTAGCACACTTTACAATACAGCCCATGAGTCTCTTAAATAGATCTCATGCAAACAATAATTATACATCTAATTACAATAATTAGATCCATAGCTCAAGTCTAAAATTGGCTTTCTACATGCAAACAACCAGTTTGTTAACTAACTGTCTACGAACTAGCAGTTCTAGAACTACACAGGTGATTGATGTCAGTCCCTATCTGTCTAGAGGTGACTGACATCAGTCAACTTCTGATCGATGTCGGTTGCTTTCTATCGACCCTTGACCGACGTTGGTTGGCCTGCCGACATCAGCGACTATGACACTTAGCAACCTCCTACATGTTTGCATTTGGGTGAAGCTTTTAGCTCCACAACCTAACATATACCTTAGACATTAAGATTTCCCCTCCTCCCTCTCCTTCTAGGGTCCCAATCATAAATAAAGGATATCCTATCTTTGTTGCCTTCCTTAATAATAATCAAGTGGATTTATAGTATTACCTCAATACCATGCCACATCACACCTCTTTTGCTTTATTTTCCTCTACTGAACCACCACTTAGCATGCCACCCCACCTTGTGGTGGGTACCACTTCAACCCAAACCTTATTGACCCACACCTCTTCCAACATCCCATCCACCCAAACCTAAACTAACCTTCCACCCCCCAACTAAACACCTCCTTTCACACCCGAAGTGGGTTCAACCTTACCCTTAATCACCTACACCACACCTACTATGGAATTATCCTCCACTCCTACTTCCATCCTCCCTTCAGTAGCAACCAATACATCAATCACAATCCAATCTCAAAACCTATTACTCTCCATTACATAAACACTTCCCCCTATAAACAATTTGGTCACTACCCACCTTCAACCAACTAACCCACTAATCACTTCGATGCCACACATAAACCCCCAGCCTCAACCTTCCAACACATACCCATGACATCTTATCAATATATTCCTAACACACAAGTATACATACCTTCACCTTCCACCCAACCTTATGTGACCTGACACACACACTTAACATCATCCCAACCATCCACTAGTTATTTCCATGTCACCCAACCCTAACAAAAAGTGTCATATACCTATCCAACCTAACAAACCCAAATGGACTTGGTTAGGATGCTAATGGATACGATGAATACCCTTGGGTCATCCATCTCAAGATCACATAACCTTATCTCTTATGACCGAATTTTTGATGAACCCATCTGTCCCTCTCCAACCATATCGTCTATAATGGGAATTGCCAAAATTATCTAAATTTCAAAGTAAGGAGGACTCCCAACAATATTTAAGAGCATTTAGGCACACATGTTAATTGATTTCCCATGATGATGCTCTTCTCCTCTATACCTTTTCTATGTCCTTATCTAGACCAACATTAGATTGGTATAGTGCCATCATAAAACACTCCATCTTCTCATTCGTCCAACTAGCCCAAATGTTTTTGGATCACTTTTTAACCAATATATACAAGAATGTTTCTATTACCAACCTCTAGTTCATTCGATAATTCAAACATGAATCTATTGCCAATTTTGTGGATCGTTGGAGAAGCCTAATCAACCAAATTTATTTTTCATTGCCTCAACCTGAGCTTATAGAGCTCTTTGCCTAGGCATGTGCAAAACACATCTCATCCACATTGCGCATCCAAATCTTCTAAACATTCGATGAAGCTTTTACCATGGCTCATAAACTAGAAAATAGAGCCATTGATAAGGGAATATTAAAGTTGAAGAACAAAAACCCAACTTACAAAACTAATGAGCCCTCTTCTTCAAAACTAAACAACCCAACCAATACCAATTCCAAGAGCAAATC
The DNA here is from genome assembly GCA_037957365.1 of Torreya grandis. Classification (NCBI taxonomy): domain Eukaryota; kingdom Viridiplantae; phylum Streptophyta; class Pinopsida; order Cupressales; family Taxaceae; genus Torreya; species Torreya grandis. The sequence goes on from JARHVA010009905.1 coordinate 149,601, forward strand.
CACCACCAATACTATTGTCCTCAAAGTTTCACCTCCACCATCTACCAACCAAAATAACACAAGGAACCAAACCTCTGACCCCTTTAACTATCCAAACTAAAACTAAAGGAACCAAACTTGGAATAACCATAAACCATTAACTCCACTTGGGGAGCCTTATCCTTCTATTTTGGAAAAGATACTAAAATCCAAAATCATCCAACTTTCACCAATTAAACCACCCCAATAGTTTGATACTTCTCACTCTGTGCCTAGTTGGTATAATGAGAATGACCATTGCACTTTTCATCGAGTCATAAGACATGACATCAATAGGTGCAATACCTTTAAATACCTTGCCCAATCCCTCATTGACAAGGACGACCTCACATTGGACAATGTGCCACCAAACCATGCCCTTAACATATTCTGGAAGCCTTTCCCTAATCATGCTCTTTCTACCCCTCATCATGGAAATAAACTCGAACCATCTCATGAGGTGCATACTACTAATGTGGTTACTAGTGAAACCATTAACAAATTAAACTTTACCTCAACCACTTCTTTATCCATTCCCCTAATGGAAGAAAAAATAAAGCCTTCTATTCCTCTAAACACCCAAAAAAGGAAGCAACCATATCCACACCTCCATTGGAGGATACCACACCTACCTCCCCTATCGTAGAACCATCCACCCCCTCTTTGGAATCTATCTCACAAGAGAATAAGGCTCCATCCACCCAACCTCTAATTGCAAAACCTTATATCAAAGGTTAAGATAAAGGTAAGGGAATCAAACTAGAACTTCTAACCCCTTCTTTGGTAGACCAACCTAGCCCTTCTAAACCAACTAAAACCTCCACCTAACCAACCAAAACCTCTTCCAAATTGATTAACCCTCAAACACCTAAACCCACCAAGATAACTAAAGTAACCAAATCCCCTCCAAAACCAAAAACTAAAATAACCAAAGAGTTAATATCACCAAAGGGCCCAAAACCCTAAATTTTAACTCCCTCAACCTTTCCCTCTATTTTGGGTCCCCATCTCTCTACCTTAAACACAAAGTCCATCATTTTGAACAAACCCCACCATATTTATTGGTCACACCTTCATACTTTCTATTTAAATCGCCTTTCCCCACTACACAAATAATTCCTAAGTTACCCACCTTTCCCTCCTCTACCACCAACCCATCAACAAACATGCATAAACCAAAACTGTCAACCAATCATACCACTTTATCCAAGACACCTGCCACCAAACCTACATCCACACAACCTCCCACTTCAAGACCCAAAATAAAAACCACTAAACATCTACCACCTTTAGTTAAATCTTACTTGACCATTCTCTAATGGTTATTGCAAACTTCTTCTTTAAGCTTAACATCCATCAAACCCTTTGACCCTTCACGTACCAAACCCTCTTGATTTAAAGATAACTTGATATGTACATATCATAGGCCACCAAGACATGACACTGAGAACTATAAAGCTCTCCAAGCACACGTTCACAAATTATATAAAGATGATGATATGTTATCAGACAAACCTCCTTCATCCCCATTGCTAATACAACCACCGACTCAACCCATTTGATCTTTAAACTCACCCAAAAGTGAAGAGGAAGAATCAAAGTAACCATACAATTTAGAGAACACCCTTATCCATACTATTCACATGATTGCTTGATCTTGAGCCCAATATAAGGATAAAGGGAAGACAAAGGCATCTATTTCTTGGACTTACCCCTCTCCAAACTCCCAAGCAAATAAAACCCAACCTTCTCCATCTTCAAATAAACCCTAGGCATCTATCTTAGGTGCCTCCCCATCTAACCCTCCATATCTTAACCCATATGCAATATCCATCTAAAAATCTATCATCAAGAAAATTCACCAAACTCTAAAAAAGATGAGCTTATATGAGTTAATATATACCTCTCCCCATCACTGTCAAGTACTCATAGAGGCTCTACAACCCATTAAGGTCTAACCTAATGATCCACAGCCTCTAGCTACTTTATTTTGTGCCCTTCAGAATTCCAACCTTGTCACCTTTAAGAATTCAAAAGTTCCTTCTATTCATTTAGAGGATCTCAATCCTCCCCTCTTCATTACAACATACATCAATTAAACCTACATCAAAAGGGTGATGACCAATGAGGGAGCTAGAATCAATATTATCTCCTCCCATGCTTATGACTAGTTGTAGCTACCTAAAAACATCATGTCTAAAAGCTTGACAGTCCTTCATTCTTTCAATGATACTATGGCTACCACCTTGGGCATAGTTGTCCTCCACATTTGTGTAAGGCCTCATACTATTCTAAAACTATTTTATGTTGTAAAAGGAGAGTTTTAATACAACATTTTTCTCAGATGCTCTTGGATTCATGCCATGAATTGTGTCCCTTCCACCCTACATCAATGCATCAATTTTGAACACGAAGGGAAAGTTGTGACTATCCAAGCTAACCCTAGTCCTTTTACATCTTGAAATATGACATATTAGCCTAATGATGTCCTTCTTCCTCTTTTATCCACCACACAACCAACTACCAATAACACAACCTCACCAACAAAAACCCATTTCATTTCCACATCTAATGTTGATGAAGCTTCCACTAGCTCATATATCCCCTCTTCTTAGATCCCTGTAGAAGACCCCGTGAAAACCAAATTTCAACATCTTTATTTTGGGTAGTATAGACTCTTAGCCTTAGATGCCTTCCCTACTCCCCAATAATATGAGAATCTTAGACATGACCCTTCTTATGACCCCAAAATTAGAACCATCATTCCCATTGGTCTCCCTAACCATCAAACAAATTTCATTTATGGGGGACTTGATCAGCCACTTTCAACCCTTACTACCATTTCATACATCCAACCATTTACCTCTAACTTTTCCTACCTTAGCAAGCCAGAGTTCACTAGACTATATCTCCATAGGTGTGCTTGGAAAGGATTTGGACTTGGTCACTATGAATAAGGTCCTCATGAGTTTCCCCATCTCAAAACCATGCAACCTCATGAGTCATTTATCCTTGGGTATGAACCACCTCAAGAATCCACCAATTCACCCTAACCCATTTCCATCACAGAATAAGATATCCCATCCTTACCAACCCAACCACTTTCTCCACCTAAAGACCCTAATATTATCCCTCCTAACTTTTTTTTATCAATACTATAAGTTTGGGTCCTCTCATCTACCAAAAGAGTGGCCAAACCAATATCCTTCCAATCATACATCTTGGAATGGTAGAGAATGATTCTCCCACCATCAACACCATCCAACATCAAGATGATGATTCCATTCTTACCTACCTCAGTGTGGGAGATTATTATATCCAAAAATCCCTTCCTCTTAAGGCCCTGACTATGTTGAATGAATATATCATCGATATTAACTTGGGCACTCTGGATAACCCCCACATTGTCAAATTAATCAAATCATTGAATACCAAGGAACTTTAGGATTTCTCCTCTTTCCTCCAAGACCATAGCATATAATTCACTTGGTATTACAATGATATGTCTGGGATTGATCCCACCATTGCTACCCATAACATAGTCACTCATCATGATGCCAAGATTGTTAAATAGAAGCTTTGATGCATGCATCCTTGCATAACCCTTCTCATCAAAGAAGAGCTTCAACGTCTCCTATCTGGAAACTTCATTCAACCCATTGACTACCCCCAATAGGTCTCAAACATTGTACCTATCACCAAAGTCACTAAAGGTCTATGCATTTATGTGGAATTTCATAACCTTAACCTTGTCTTCCCCAAGGATGACTTATCTCTACCTAGAATTGACCATCTTATTGATCTTATAGTTGGTCATGAGATGTTATCTCTCATGGATGGTTTTTTGGGTTATAATCAGATCTTGATTGCTCCTGGAGATCAACATAAAACTACTTTATGACCCCTTGGGGAACTTTATACTATAGAGTCATGCCTTTTAGGTTAAAGAACATTGGTGCAACCTACCAACATGCCATGACTTATATTTTACATAATATCATCCATAAAATTATAGAAGACTATGTGGATGACCTTTTTGAGAAATCCAAACTCTGAACAGATCACTTGACCATTCTTACAATCATATTTGAATGCCTAATCCATTTTTATGTTTGCCTAAATCCCAAGAAATGAATTTTTTGGGTTCTTTTAGGAAAGCTTCTTGGCTTCATCATCTCTCTTCATGGAATTTAAGTAGATCCTACTAAAGTTAGAGAAATTTTGGACATGCCTCCTCTAACCAACCTTAAATAGCTCTGTATCCTTTAGGGAAAATTTAATCCATTCATTATTTTTCCCAACTTTTAGACTGGTGCCAACATTTCCATCACCTTCTAAAGAAGGATGTCTCTTTCAAATGGAGTAGTGATTGTCAAAAGGCCTTTTATTTTCTCAAACAATACCTTTTGTCACCACCTATCCTCACCCCTCTAAAGGATGACCACCCATTTTACCTATATATCTCTGCCATTGACCATTCCCTAGGGGAAATGTTGGCTCATCGAGATGAAAAACATAAAGAGCAAGCTATATACTACATTAGCCATACACTTGTAGAATATGAGAGTTAATATACACACATCAAGAAAATCTACATAGCATTGACCTTCATGGCCATTAAAATTCACCACTACCTTCTTAACCATAAAACCTATGTCATCACTAATACTAAACTGCTCAAATACATGCACTCTAAGCCATACCAAAATTAGCGTATGGCTAAGTGGCTCATACTTCTAGCTAAATTTGACCTTGAATTCCTCCAACAAAAGTTGATTAAAGGTTAAGAAGCTCCTTTAGAAAATAACTAACCACCCCTCTTGCCTTTCTGAACAAGTCTATCATGACTCTTTTTCATGAAGATGACATAAAATACAAAATGACCTTGTTCTTATATGGCTCAAAATTCAAGGAGGGGGTACCAAAGTTATTCTCATTCCTTTCAATGGTTAACCCCTTCCTTTCTCCTTCAAACTTGACTTTGAATGCACCAATAATATGGTCGAGTATGAAGCCCTAGTGATAGGTCTCTGAACTACTCAAAGCTTGAGAATTAAGACAATCCATGCCTTTAGTGATTCTTAGTTTGTGGTAAACTAGGCTAGTGGATCTTATTAATGTAATAATGATGTCTTGATAAAATAGAAACTTTTAGTTTACAAAATCTTAAAATCATTCAAACATTACCTAGTCCAATATGTTCCCCGATCTACCAATAAATTTATAGATATAATGGCCTACCTTGCTTCTTAGATCCCTTCTTAGCCATCCAATTTAAAAATATTTGTCACCATTCATCATTTTACCACAGTGTCTTATGGCCAATCTAACCTCCCTACCATTTTTAATGTAGAGGAATCCCTATTCTACATTTGGTATGACCAAACTTTCAACTACCTCAACCTAGGCATTATTCCTCCCAACCTCTCTAGTAATATCCAAAGATATTTTATTTAGGGTACCTCTCATTAAACTATACTAGGGGTAATCCTTTATAAACATGGTTTTGACGGTCTCCTTCTTCGTTGTCTACATAGCCATGAAGCTTCTCATGTCATCAAGGAAACACATGATGGGATCTATGGGGGACACTTTAGTGGCTTAGTGGTTACTAAGTGTATCCTTCACCTTGGTTAATATTGGTCCACTCTCAACCAAGATTGTTTTGATTATGTAAAAAAGTGTGTTAAATTTCAACAACATGCTAATTTATATCATGTGCCAGCCAATCTCCTCCAATTATCTAAGGACTTTTGGCCTTTCTCTCAATGGGAGCTCAATCTCATTAGCGAAATTAACCCCCCATTCTTTGCAGTAGCATAGCTCCATCATCACAGCCATCAAATACTTCACCAAGTGGGTGGAAGCTATTCCTCTAATCTCTACCAATGTAAAAAATATTATAGACTTTATCAACCACCATATCATCTATCGCTTTGGTGTTCCTCATAAGATCATCACCGATAATGGAAAATACTTTAAGAATAAACAAGTTTAAGGTTTATGTGATGCATTTGGCATTAATTTAAGCTTTTCCTTGCCTTACTAACCACAAAAAAATGGACAAGCAGAAGCCTCTAATAAAACCCTCACCAAAATATTAACCAAAGTTGTCAATGCTTTAGTTCGGGATTGGTACTTACACATCCCATTTGAATTATGGACCTATCACACTAGCATTCAAACCTCTACTAGTGCTACCCCTTTCTCTCTAGTCTTTGGAGTAGAGGTAGTCTTGCCTCTTGAAGTCCAAATCCCCTCTCTTTGCATATCTTTCAAGGAACTCATTTTTTAGGAGTATTTTTGTCAGCATCAGTTAGCTTAACTTGAGCTACTTGATGAGAATTTTTTAGCAAATCTCACCCACCTTCATATCTATCAAGAGCATATCACACGTTATTATAACAAGTACCTCAAAAAATGGGAATTCAATATCAGAGATCTCATTCTAAAAAAAATCCAACTTGTGACCAACATGGAGAAGAGTAAATGAGGCAAGTTTTCTTTCAATTGGCTTGGACCCTACATCATCACCCATAAGTATGGATCAGGAGCTTATCATTTGTCCTCTCTCAAAGGCAAAATAGATCCTAAGCCTCTCAATGATTCTCATCTTCATATATATTATATTAAAAAGGATCAAACTCACCTATTTGTCTAACTTAAACTCATCCATTAATTATGAGATTTTCACCTTCACCCACCTTCCTCCTCCCCTTTTGAGGACAATTGATTACAATATAGAACCATGTGATTAACCATGATAGTCATGGCCTAATCCTAAATATGGATACCATGGCTCTACCCATAGCATGGTTCTCATGGATACTTTGCATCTCTAACATGATGGAATCCCATGGTCATTATCTCTCAAAAACACACCCTTTCACATATCATTGACCTTCTTGTGTAAATTTTTTCCCTCCTAAAGGTAAATCTCTGAACCTAATTAAATTGGTTCATGTCTAAACACATTTCATCTTTAAAAAATTAATTAGGTCACTATCTTAAGCGTTTTAGACTACTCCCTTGAAGGACAACTACCCAAAAACAAAATAAAAATTGCCACATGTAAGGTAGACTGCTCCCTTGAAGGACAACTATCAAGAACATTAAAACAAAGCCAATAAGCCTAGACCAATCCCTCAAAGGATAGCTAAGTTAACTTTTTCAAAAGTAGAGAAATTTCAGGGAAGCTTCCCACATTAATCAGCTTCCCATATACAATAATAAAGCAAAAAACCCACCATCACAAAAAGATCTACAACTGTAATTGACTTTCACATGTAGAATTCTCGCATTGATCAGTCTACATCTAACATACAACATGGAATTATCTATTACCATTCTTAGGCCACCTATAGAAGGGGAAAACTAATTCACATGAGGTTATCATACATATCACCCATTACCCTTCACACCACCTATCACCTATCTCCCCTTTCAACTATCTATAAATCAAGGGATTTAGAGCTTATTTGACACCCTATGATCATGAAACCTATTTTATCAACTAATGACCACTCATGCATAGCATTTGAAGAGATTATATTCATTAAGTTAATATCACTTTGGGTCTATTTTTATTCCTTGTCAAAAACAAAGCATCAGGCCCTATTATTATCTTAATGTGCATGATTGATGTTTTCACCATGACTTGTACCATCCAAAATTGCAACAACAACAGTCATTTCATTTACATTAAATGAGATAACAACCAAAACCATACCAATCATAATCATAACCATAAAATTCATAAGTATCCCCACAACCTCAATCATAATAACATTTGACTAAAAATATCCAACACATTACCCTCCTATTCATACTAGCCCATTGCCACAAGCTCTAAACATCAAACCCCAACCATTGGTAGTGTCTGCTCAAACATGGTAGTCTTTTCTTTAATACCAACTAAGATTCCATCCATAGTAGGGGAATGATCATCTGATACAATAATATAACCAATATCTTGGACCATATAACTCTTGATACTAGGGCCTCTTTAAAATGGGACCCCACTTCTGTGGTTCCAAGAAACTAGGGCACTAGATGTAGATATGGCCACCATTTATCTAGCCTACCCATGCAGCTCTTGGGTCAAGAAAGGTCCATATTATATTTCTCACCATGCTGATAACGTCCTTACTTGTAGAATCTCCTTAACCATCAAATAAATTCTTTGTAGGTCATCACTTTGCTACTACCCTTAAAACTTAACTTGTAGTGGTGGTGAACCTTGGCCATAATGACTCTGTAGATTTGGATAGACCCCCACCTCTTAAAACTCAGCTCGTAGCAATAAACACTATCTCTAAAATCTGACCCTCATAAAATTTTATAAGGTGTAACCTCCTAACAAAGGCACCTCTTCTTTGGATTAGCTCCATTGAAGATCATTTATGGTACTTTACATTGTGTTCCCTTATAATTTATCCTACTTTTCCCATCTATATCTCTCATCCTACTAAATGTGGGATAATTATGGTAACTATTTACCCACCTACCCCATTCAATTTCATCAACACCTTCACCAAAACCCAAAACTATTATTTTACCAAACCTTCTCCCTCAACCCAAACTAGCCTATGTGGTCCATCAAATTAGGGCACCCAATTTGAACACCACTCACCCAAACCTTGTTGACCTACATTAGCCTAATGTCCACAAACTATGTAGGCACTACTCCACTTCTATGGGTAACTCAGCCACTAACAACTAATTCCCATCCCATTTTTCTTGCTTAAGACATCCTACATCAAGGAAACTTTGAATTCTTTATTTAACATCCTTATGTTTTAACACCATCTAATACTTCTTCTTATGCCATTCCCTCATTTTTGAGAGAACTACATTGAGATGAGGTCTTTTTGGACTATGTAGGTAGTGCTCAGTTACTAAGGTTAGCTCAACCACTTCCTTTACTTTATTTACCCTTCTCACCTAAAATCTCTTCCTCCACTTCTCTACCTATCTCCTAACCATCTCCCTACCTCCAGCTTGTCAATCTCTTTTAACCACTTTTCTAGTTTGTCAATCTCTTTTAACACAAGGGTTGATAGCATTACCCATTGCCCCCCCTTACCTCCCATAAAGCCACCTCCTACTCTACTTCTTTGGCCTCCCCATCACCTTTCCTTGTATATACTTCATGACCCACTTCCCCACCCACCTTTTGCATTTTATTCCTCTCTCTTACCTTATTACCAACCTTGCCCTTTATCCCCTTCCACTTCTTTCTTCGTCCTCATCATCTCCCCTCACCCTTGGCTATTTTTCATACCCTTTTTATCACTCTCTTTCCCTCACCCATTCCACATCACATTGTAGATCTTGCAAGCTTTATGTTTCTTCTATTGCTACACTTTTTATTTACATGTACCACCACTCTCTTCCTTTTTTCCACTCTTCCCATTGTACCCATTTTCCATTCTTCTTGTTTGCTTTTTTCCCCATCCTTTCATCCTTTTTATCCTCCCCTTTTTCTTCCACAACTAGTTTCTCCCTGGGTATTTATCCTTTGAGAAACCTTTCATAATTACCCTTTTCTTCTTATCTCTTTTTGCTTATGGCCCTGTTGGCCCTGTTGACCATTTTTGGTCCAGTAGGCCAAAATCATTTTCCTTCTTCCCTTACTGTTCTGAGCCAGTTTAATGGTTCGACGTCACTATCCAATGGCATGATCTTTCCAAGAATTTTGAACTTGAACTTTGAATCATTATTGGTTTAATGAGTTGGTTTAGTTTAGTCAGTGTAAGTGCTTGTTTCAATCAAATGGTTCAACAACTTGATTCAATCAGCTTGGTTCAAAGAAATATTTCAAAGAGTTGGTTCAATAACTTGGTTTATTGGCTTGGTTTAATCAAATTATTCATCAACTTGTTTCAATCAAATGGTTCATCAGCTTGGTTCAAAGGCTTGGATCAAGTAGTCAGTTTGATGAGTTGGCTCAAGCAGTCAGTTCAGTTAGATGGTTCAATCAAAGGGTTCAACTAGTTGGTTCAAATCAGGTGGTTTAAATGGTCAATTAAATGAATAGGATGCACCATTAAATCATTAAACTGTTGAACCATTATTGGTTTAACCAGTCGGTTCAATCAACAATTCAAATAGAAGGTTCGAGAGAGTCTCCCAAAGGACTAGTGCCCTTTCAGAGGGTAGTCAAACATAAAAAGGACCATTCAAATGCCCTTGTGGAGGGAAATTTTGGACCAAAGTGTCCTTATAGAGGGTAGGAAAGCACTTGGAAAGAATGTCTAAAGGGTAAGTTTTCCTTCAAAAAAGTGAATAAGGCAAGTTGGAATTCTTTCAGATTTGTTTAAGGCAAAGAGGCAGAGAATTTCTTCAGACAAAATGCTTAAAGGAATTCCTTCAGACATTTTGTTTAAAGAAATCCTTTAGAAGAAAATATTGTGAAATAAAAAGACTTAAGGCAAGAAATGATTTATTTCAGACAAAAAGTCTGAAGGAATTTAGGAAAAGCCATGGGAAAAAACTCGAAGAAGAATTTTGAAAGTCAAGGAAGTGATCGAGATAATTCTTGCAGACATGTTATCTGCAAGAAAAATGGCTGAAATAAAATTTTGACCAGAGAAAAAAGTTGAAGGAAAAGAAAAGGAAAAAAAACTTCAAAGGGGTGATAGGCCTGAAGACGTCAAGTTTAAGCACCATAAACTAGCCATTAAAATCTAGACATCCAGTGACATCCTTGAAGCTATCAATTTTAGGGCAATAAACTAGATGTTAGCTTTCAAATAGCAATAGGCTTGTGAATGTCAATTTTATGGTAATGAAATAGTTTTTTATCTTTAAATACTTGAGTGCCAACTAGAAGGGAGCCCAAAGAGCTAAGAGAGAAAGAGACAAAAGCTAGTAAAAGACAAAACTAGGAAAAGACAATGCTGGGAAAAGATAAAAGTTAATAATGAACTCAATGACCTGTTGATGAAAGAGCCCAAAGAGCTAAAGAAGTAGTAGAAGATAGCCCTCGAGGCCTGAAGGAGATAGAAAAGACAAAGCCAAGAAGAGACAAAAGAACCAAGTGTAGAAATGGACAAAACAGTCCAAGTGGCAAAGGAAGGCAACCACTCAGGAGTTATTCCAGCAGTTGGAATAGTGCCTACCAAGTGGTCATCAAGGGGTGAAAATAGTGAACATTGTAACCCATTTTTTTCCATTTTACATTAATGAGCAGACAAACCACATGAATGCCTTTAAGGATCAGTCTTCTTTGTAGACAAACAGTGCAACCTATGTTTTTAAATGCCTAAAGTCAAAATTGGAGTTGACATTGCATTATCTTTCAGTGGCTTCCTCTTCCCAATGCTCTCAATGCACATGGGCCAACTTGTAAAAAGGTGCCAAAGTCTTTTCCAAAAGGAGTGCTTTTGTTTCCCTCTTCTCTATATATATTGGAACTTCTCATTTGAGAAAGATCTGTCTCTCATATTGTAAGGAGAAGCCCTACCATTTTGCACCTAGAATCAATAGAATACACATTTTTACCTCTATTCTGGTTGGATATATCTTTGAGTGTGTCTGAGTGTTAGTCTTGTGTCCAGTCATTATTTCTTAATGCTTTCACAAGGTTGACACCAATACACTTGGTATATACAAAGTGGCATTCCTACAGGTGACAAGAAGAGTTGTATCTGGAGTGCAAAGGCAGAAGGAGGTTACTAAACAATGCACTTTTCCTATAGTGCCTATGGTAAGTCCTTTTTTTATGTGTTTCCATTAAAGCCTTCCTGTTAAACTCATTGTAGTATGGTCCTTTTACCAGTTAAAGTGTATGTTCATCTTCTTATAGTTTAGAGTGTGAGTGTGAGTGTGAGTAGATCAAACTTGTTTGGTGCATCACCCTCTTAGATTAGGTTCTATTGTTTAGTAATCCTTCTCCCTTTTCAATCCCCCATTATATATATGTATTAGCAACTTACTAGAATAAATCGGATGCATCAAAGGGAGCTAAACCTTATCTAGAGACTCTTCCCCTAGTTTTGCCATACCCACAGGCAAGAGGGGAGTTTCCATTATTGCACATGGAAGGTAGGAGCTTGGCCTCCTGTCAAGGGTGAAATCCACCTACATTAATAATTTTTGGCATGCCTGATGAGACCAACTAGTTTTTATCCAAAGAGTTGAAGAATTTTGGTGTGTCTTCAACCAACCAACCTTTGGAGGCTTTTTATTAACACCAATGGTGACTCCAAGTTGAATTAGCTAGTTAAGCAATCCTGATGCCACCAAGAAATCACATTTTTTGTATAACTTTGGTGAAGCTAAGGTTATCATGGAATCACTCCAAACTCTAGCGTTACTTCCCTCATTATTGAAGGGTAACTAGGAAAGTTGTTTGAGGTGATTCCATAAACATTTCATGCTTGATCAAAACTATATGAAAGAAAATAAAGTCCATGGTTCTGAGCAATGGGATTATACATGACAAAATACATTTTCAATTGAAGTAGCTCTTCTTGTGCATCAACAGACCCTTCCTATTCTTCCTCAACCTCCTCAAGTATTTCAATATGATCTCTAGATTCCAAGTTGGAAGAGGGAAAATCATGAACTAGCTCAGGACCCCGAAGAACATAGAGTTGTTCCTTTTTCACAAAGGGAAAATTCCAATCTTAAGGTCATGAGTTGGAAGCAAACAGTGGAATCATGGGGCAGGAAAAAGGAGGAGAAAGGTTTTGCTCAAAACATTGAAGAAGATGAAATTGCTCCTACTTATCATGATGATGCTTGTGACCTCCAAGAAAGGATCTTTCAAGAAGATCTATCCAGGATAATTATAGATTTGGAGTCTAGAGCGAGATTCCTCAGCCAACATGTGATGGATGCAATAGATTCCATGTCTGAATACATCCCATCTACACACTTCCAAGAAAGCTATCAGGCGACACTTGATATAGATGAATTGTTGGATAAATGGAAAGAGGAGAACCATTTGATTCTAGCTCAAGGACTGCCTCCTCTTCCACATGGGTTTAATCATCAACCTTACACTTCATCCCTTCTCAAAGAGGAACCTGTTTTGCAGGAGGCAAGTGAAGAAGAGAAGACCCAATTTTTAGTTTCCCAAGAGGCTATGATGGATGTCAAGGAAGATGAAATAATTATGGAGGATCCTTTTGAAGACATCATCAACAATGGAGAAGACGTGAGTCATGCATACATATAGATGTTCCAGCAATATGAAGAAGAACGTAAGCATGGTGAGCTCTCTCCCCCCTTGTTTGATAAACTTCCTTGTTGCTTCGATGAAGAGGAGGACCATTCCATGGAGCCTGAGTTGGAGGAGGATTAGATGAATGTCTTTAAACAACTAGAGACTCTTATCCTTGAGCAGGAAAAATAGAGGATAGTCCATTTTGAGGCAAGCTTTGAATAAGAGAACCTTGAACAAGAAGGTGATGTTCTGTGGGATGAGCAATTAGTTAGTGATTCCATTTCAAACATCATAATAGTCACCTTTCTTTAAGAAATCCATGAAGGATTAGAAGATGAGTTTGATAGGGTATTTAATGGAGCTAAAGGGAATAGGTCAAACCATGATGCACTAAAAAGGGACTGCGCATATCAAAGGGCTTATGGTGACGAGATAGTAGCCATCAATTCCTTGATGAGATGAACCAGCATGAAGAGCTAGCATTCGATAAGCTTCCAAAAACAAGAAGAGTAAATATATGGTGGGAGCATGTTTGACTCTAATCCACTCAAATATGAGCCAATCTAGGTCAGAGGCAAGAGGAGCAGGTCACCGAGTCTCCATCCCATTCAGCCACTTGTCTGGCATCATAATTTTTCTTGCCAGGAAGGAGACTTAAGAAATTTTCCCTTTGATCTAGGAGGGAGGCAAATATACCTGGTTAGATGTACATAGTAGTTTGCTTTCCCTATTTTCCCTAAGTGTTGTTTAAACAAGTAGTGTTTTTAGCCTTGTGTGTGTTTTCCTTTGTGTGTGGGGTAAAAGCTTCATGATTGATTCTTGGATCTATCAGGGCTATTGATAACTTTTTCAACTTGAATTTTGACTTCGTTCCCAATGGAATTTAAGGCAACTAGTTTCTAAGAATAGCAGTCATGCTTCCCTTGGGAGACACCAATTTGTTGACCATTTTTGGTCTAGCAGGCCAAAATCAGTTTCCTTCTTCCCTTATTGTTCTAAGCCAGTTCAATTTTGATTTTTCACAAGTCTTTCGACAAAAGGAGGGACTAGTTTAGTGGTTCAAAGTTATTGTCCAATGGCATGATCTTTCCAAGAATTTTGAACTTGAACTTTGAACCATTATTGGTTCAATGAGTTGGTTTAATTCAATTGGTTCAATGAGTTGGTCCAGTTTAGTCAATTCAAGTGCTTGTTTCAATCAAATGGTTTAATAACTTGATTCAGTCAACTTGGTTTAAAGAAATTGTTCAAAGAGTTGGTTCAACATTTAGTTCAACAACTTGGTTTATTGAATTGGTTCAATCAAATGGTTCATAAGCTTATTTCAATCAAATGGTTCATCAGCTTGGTTCAAAGGCTTGGTTCAAGTAGTTGGTTTGATGAGTTGGTTTAAGCATTTGATTCAATTATATGGTTTAATCAAAGGGTTCGACCAATTGGTTTGAATCAGGTGGTTTAAACAGTCAATTAAATGAACAAGATGCACCATTGAACCATTGAACCATTGTTGGTTCAATCAATCGGTTCAATCAACGGTTCAAACAAAAGGTTTGAGAGAGTCTCCTGAAGGACCAGTGCCCTTACAAAGGGCAGTCAAACATAAAAAGGACCATTTAAGTGCCCTTGCGAAGGGTAGTTTTAGACCCAAGTGCCCTTGTAGAGGGAAATAAAGCACTTGGAAAGAAGGGTGAAAGGGTAAGTTTTCCTTCAAAAAAGTGAATAAGGCAAGTTGGAATTCTTTCAGATTTGTTTAAGGCAAAAAGGTAGAGAATTTCTTTGGACAAAATGCCCAAAGGAATTCCTTCAGACATTTTGTCCGAAGAAATCCTTCAGAAGAAAATCCCACACAATAAAAAGACTTAAGGTAGGAAATGATTTCTTTCAGACTTTTGTCTGAAGGAATTTCTTTAGACAAAAAGTCTGAATAAATTCAAAAAAATCCATGGGAAAAAACTCAAATAAGAATTCCAAAGGTCAAGGAAGTGATCAAGATAATTCTTGCAGACACTTTGTCTGCGAGAAAAATGGCCAAAAGAAAAGTCTAACCAGAGCAAAAATCTAAAGGAAAGGAAAAGGCTAGAAAAATTCAAAGGGGTGATGGGCCCGAAGACATCAAGTTTAAGCACCATAAACTAGCCGTTGGAATACAGACATCCAATGATGTCCCCGAAGCCATCAATTTTAGGGCAATAAACTAGCCATTAGCTTTCAAATAGCGATGGGCCTGTGAACATCAATTTTATGGCAATGAATAGCCGTTGATCTTTAAATACTTGAGCACCAACTAGAAGGGAGCCCAAAGAGCTAAGAGAGAAAGAGACAAAAGCCAGAAAAAGACAAAACTAGGAAAAGATGACGCTGGGAAATGACATAAGTTAAGAATGAACTCAATGACCTGCTGATGAAAGAGGCCAAAGAGCCAAAGAAGTAGCAAAAGATATCCCTTGAGGCCTGAAGGAGATAAAAAAGACAAAGCCAAGAAGAGACAAAAGATCCAAGTGTAGAAATAGACAAAATAGTCCAAGTGGTAAAAGAAGGCATTGACTCAAGAGTTACTCTAGCGGTTGGAATAGTACCTGCCAAGTGGTCATCAAGGGGTGAAAATAGTGAATGATGTGACCCATTTTTCTCTATTTTGCATTAATGAGTAGACAAACCATGTGAATGCCTTTAAGGATCAGTCTTGTTTATAGACAAATGGCGTGGCCTATGTTTTTAAATGCCTGAAGTCAAAATTAGAGTTGACACAACATTATCTTTTAGCAGCCTCCTCTTCCCAATGCTCTCAACACACATGGGCCAACTTGTAAAAAGGTGCCAAAGTCTTTTTCAAAAGGAACACTTTTGTTTCCCTCTTCTCTATATATATTGGAACTTCTCATTTGAGAAATATCTATCTCTCATATTGTAAGGTGAAGCCCTACCATTTTTCACCTAAAATCAATAAAATACACATTTTTACCTCTATTCTAGTTGGATATATCTCTGAGTGTGTCAAAGTGTTAGTCTTGTGTCTAATCATTGTTTCCTAATTCTTTCATAGGGTTGACACCAATGCACCTAGTATATACAAAGCGCCATTCCTGCAGGCGATAAGAAGAGTTGTATCTGGAGCACAGAGGCAGAAGGAGGTTACTAAACAATGTGCTTTTCCTATAGTGCCTATGGTCAGTCCTTTTTCTGTGTGTTTCCATTAAAGCCTCCCTATTAAACTCACTACAGTCTAGTCCTTTTACCAGTTAAAGGATAAAATATCAATTCAATGAAGCTCTGTCAAAATTGCTTTACACTTCATCAATATTCAACCATCATCAACATCTTCAAGCCACTTCAACAACATTGAGGTAATTTACTTTATTTTGTAATTTTAGTTCTTTCTTTATTTCCCTTTGGCATTTTCTTTTATTAACCTCCATAATATTGAGCCCTTAACCTCTTCCTCTTTATCCCATTCATCCCATTTAATCCCTTTGGCTATTTCCATTTCATTTATCCCCTTTATCCCATTCACCTCTTTACCTCATTTACCTCTTTTCCCTCTTTGCCATCTTTACCTTTCTTTTTCCTTTGCCATATTTACTTATTTGCCTCATTTATCTATTCATATATTTGTATACTTTCAGACTTGACCATCTACCCAAACCAACAAAACAATCCTTTTGACCCTCACCACTTTACCAAACCAAAACCATAACCTTTACCAATTTTCAGCATTAGTATTAATTAAACTATTGCATTCATTTAGTTATCTTTTACAAAGTATTTAACTTTATTGTATAAAATTTAGTTATTTGATATTTTAGTATCATTTATTTTATTTTTTTATGTAAAATATACTTATTTTATCATTCCAACTTAAGTGTTTTGAAGAAGGTGGATTGATAGCCTCCTAGAACGCTTTCGCTTCTAGGATCTAGCTCACGCTAGGCAATCCACCCATCTACTTGTCTAACAAATAAGTTCTTTTTAGTGTTTTATTATTTTCAATTCATCATCCCAAGCCAAAGAGGAGCTCTCCACAATCACTTGGATTCAATGCATGCATTTTGAACAAGTTTTTATACACACCCATATTCCTAGTTTCTTTTTTAAAAACTTAAGAAAATCAAAAATTAGATAGAAACAACAACTTTCAATGGTGCTCCTCAAGAGGTGTTTCAATGACTATCATGATGGATTCATTGGGAAAGTGGAATGTTAGTGGATCTGTATCTATAAGGGGTTCTTCAGCAAGTTAATCTATAAGAACTTGCTCCTTGATGGCTTTCTAGTTCACATAATCTATCTAAAACTCACTAAGAAACATGATCCATTTGGACATATGGCATTGTAAACCTATTTTAGATAGTAGATATTTGAGAAAATATACTTCTAAAATGACCATGGTCTTATTACTTAACATGTAATGGCATAGTTTTTGGCATAGTTTTTGAGATACAAAGACCATAGCTAAATAGGATTTTTCAATGGGCATATAATTATGCTTATACATGACCAGTGTATGAATTAGATAGTACACAACATGATCTTTTCCATATTCATCATGTTGAGATAGAAGTACCCCTAGGGCATTATTTATTGCTTATAAATATAAGAGGAATGACTTTCCTAGTATTAGAGGAAATAAAATTGGTGGATTTACAAGATAGTCCCTTAGCTATTGAAAAGGTTTCTAACAATCATTATCCCAAAGAAATGTGACATCTTTCTTCAAAAGATGTGTAAAAGGATGAAATTTGTTAGCTAATTGAGAGATGAAGAATCTAATAGACTGTATTTTTCCCTATAAATTATAGAGCTTCTTCAAATTGGTTGGTGGTGGCATTTTTGTTATGGCTCATAATTTATCTAGGTTGACTTCAATACTCCTATGAGACATAATAGATCCAATTAATTTTTCTAAAGTTACACCAAAAACACACTTATTAGAGTTGATCTTGAATTTGTATTCATACAATCTCTCAAATATCCTCTTCAATTCTACTAGATGATCAACCCTAGTCTTTGATTTTCCTAGTATGTTATTGATGTAGTCTACAATAATGACAAGCATCATATCATGAAATATGACTATCATGGCTCTTTGATAGGTGTCCCTTGAATTTTTAAGACAAAACAACATAACTTGATAAAAAAATGTGCTATGTACCGAGGGATATGATGTATTGATGTATATAGGTTGATGGAGATGCCGACATGTGGCACACATCCCCTTATTTAGTTATATGGGTAAAATATATTAGGATAATAGAGTAACTTGTGGAAGTAGTATATTGGGTAATGGTTGGCCTACATTGGGATTAGGAGGTTATCCATCCATGGGTTAGATAGATGTATATATATAGGAGATGATTATCATGGTAAGGATATCAAGTAAGCATTAAGTCTTCTATTGTAAGAGGATATTGGAGGTTGTCCCCTCGAAGAGACATTGTGGAGCTATTCCTTCCTAAAAGAGTATTATATGGTTTTCCCCTACCTTAAGGGTATTTATGCATATATTTAATATCAAGATCATTACAAGTGGTATCAGAGCTTCGATTTGGGCAATTTGTGGAGCAAAACCCTAGTTTTTTTGAATCATCAATAACTTTTGATTGGTTGCAAATTTTTTCACAAATTTTTTACTAGATATGGATAATATTTTAAATAAGTCACATTGAAAAAATTGAGATCTTTTAATTCGTTTTGAGGGAGTTATTGCTATTCTAGGGTTTATAATAATTTCACTATATCGTCCGAAATATAAGGAATTTGTATTCAAAATTTTTACTGGAGATGTAAGAAGATATAAGAAAAGAACAGTAAAAAATTCAAAATTTTTTGAGTTGTTTGAAGTGATTTTTTGTGATTTTATGGATCAGTTTTGATATTTTAAGGTTTCATGAACCTTAATTTTTTTTGTGGATCATGGAGTTGCAAAAAATTTCAGGGGAAGATGATGTTGATGCTAGAGAATGGTGGCTCAATTTTAAGGAGAAGAATACTACAAAATTTTTATGGAAAATAGAATTATGTTTTTCTTTGTTTGGGCCTACAAAACATTGGTGGACTAATGAATTGAGCTTTGTGCAACAATATTCTTCATGGGAAGAAATGGAGAAAACCTTCCTAGATCGATGGGATATAAAAAAAAAAGAGGATGTAGAAGAGGAAGAAAATCACGATGATAAAGAAGAAGAAGAAGTAGATAAAGAAGAAGAAGAAATAAAAGAATCAACAGAAGAACAAGAAGAAGAAGTAGTAGAAGAAGCAATTGAAGAAGAAGAAGAAGAAGAATTGGATGATAAGGGTTCAAATAATTTGGCTCTAAAGAAATCTGAGTCAATTTTTCAATTTCATGGATGCATTCAAAAGAAGAAGGTGGTTGTGTCCATAAACCCTACTAGCAAGTATAACTTCATTAACATAAATGTGGCCAAGCATTTACATGTTCAAGCAAAGAATATCAAAGAGGTTCAAGTAGATGGTAAGAATATTTCAATGTTTGAAGATCGGAAACTCATTATGGAAAAATATTTTTTGCATTCAGATTTTTATGCTTTGGATATGGATGATGTGGATATAGTTCTTGGATATCCATGGTTAGAGACTTTGGGAACAATGAATATTAATATTCAAAAAAGGTTCATGAAGTTTTGGTATAAGAAAAATAAGATCACTTTACAAGATATCATAGTGAAAAAGGCACCAATAACAATCCAAGTAGATCATAAAGATGATGTATTGATGTATATGGGTTGATGGAGATGCTGACATGTGGCACACATCCCCTTAGTTAGTTATATGGGTACAATATATTAGGATAATAGCGTAACTTGTGGAAGTATTACATTGGGTAATGGTCAGCCTACATTAGATTAGGAGGTTACCCATCCATGGGTTAGATAGATGTATATATATAGGAGATGAATATCATGGTAAATATATCAAGCATTGAGTCTTCTATTATAAGAGGATATTGGAGGTCGTCCCCTTGAAGAGACATAGTGGAGTTATTCCTTTCTAAAGGAGTATTATATGGTGTTTCCCTACCTTAAGGGTATTTACGCATATATTGAATATCAAGATCATTATAAGTGGTAGCAGAGCTTTGATTTGGGCAATTTGTGGAGCGAACCCCTAGTTTTTTTGAATCATCAATAACTTTTGATTGGTTCCAAATTTTTTCACAAATTTTTTACTGGATATGGATAATATTTTAAATACCACTTGTAATGATCCAATATATGCAGAAATACCCTTAAGGTAGGGAAACACCATATAATACTCCTTTAGGAAGGAATAACTCCATAATGTCTCTTCGAGGGGACAACCTCCAATATCCTCATACAATAGAATACTCAATGCTTACTTGATATCTTTACCATGATATTAATCCCCTATATATATATACATCTATCTAACCCATGGATGGGTAACCTCCTAATCTAATGTAGGCTGACCATTACCCAATGTACTACTTCCATAAGTTACTCTATTATCCTAATATATTGTACCCATATAACTAACTAAGGGGATGTGTGCCACATGTTAGCATCTCCATCAACCCATATACATCAATACATCATATCCCTAGGTACATAGCAAAATGTTCCCCATAGAGTGGTGAATGTTATTTTGTGTTGGTATTCTAGTGTGATTTGAGTTTAATTGTAACCTAATAATTTGTCCATCCATGAAAACACCTCATAACCTACTGTGGAGTTGATAATCATTTTAATTTTTGGTAATGGAAAGTCATCCTTTGGGCAAGTTTTGTTAATGTCCCTAAAATTAGTATAGATTCTAATTATTTTTAGCTTCTTACTAATTAGTACAACATTATAAATCCATTTAGAGTAGTTTATTGGCCTAGTACATCTCATTTCCAAGAGCTTTTACAATTCTTTCTTGACTAATAAAATAATGTGAGGATGTATTTTACGCAATTTTTATTTCATTGGTTTAGCATCAGGATGTATCACAAGGTGGTGAACAACCAATACAGTGTCCAAACCAGGCATGTCAAAATAGGCCCATGTAAATATATCTACAAATTCCATCAATAGGGATGTAAGGACTTCATGTTCCTCCTTAGTGAAGGATGTGCCTAATTTGATCCATTTTGGGTCATCTAGAGTCTTGATGTTTACCTCTACAATATCTTCCACTAGAATGGTTAAACCATCTTCAAGAATAGTGGGCAGAGATTTGAACTATTTTACAATGTTAGAGTCCTTTGTTAGTACTGCTTCATCAAGTTATCCTAAGCATGATGAATTAGAATCTCTTAATGGGATGGATGACCATGTAAAAAATGTTTTTGGTAACTCCTATATGATGTAGTCAAAATTTTGTTGTTCTTCAAGACTAAATTTAGACCCATAGGCAAGTTCTCCATCATTGGTATCATGAATGATTTGATCAAAATCATGTTCTTTTTCAAGACTAAACTCAGACCCGTAGACAAGTTCATCATTGGTGGTCTCCTGATCTATATTTGAAGAAGGTTGAACACCCCCATCAAATGGCACTTGAAATAGGTTTTCACCCTTAGACTAACCTTTATCTTTATTTTTTCCTTGGTCTAAAAGTACCTCAAAGAGGTTTTCACTTTGGGACCTCAACGCTTTATTTATTTATTTATTTTTGGCTAAGGGTGTTCACCTGCTCTCCAAAATAGGCTTTAGGATCCAACTTGATTGAGAACCCTTTTTTGTGGTCTCCTAATGGAATATTATCCCAAAGGCTTAGAAAATCACAAAAGGCCTCATCATTATAAAAATCATCAACTGACACATTAGATTCTTATTGGCCCAAGTCTATTAGTTGGGGATAATATAATGGTAGTGGATTATAATGAATAACTAGTTGAAAGTTACAAATGTAATTATTATCAAATAGATTGGTATAGGTTAAGTCATCAAATTAGCTATGATAAAATTTTGATTCACTATTGGCATCATCATCACTAGTCGTTGGTAATGAAATATGAATAAGATATGTGGGGGTCACCCCAAAATGGTTTAAATCCAAGTCCATAGGATCTTTTATACTTAGTCATAGAAATTGGATCAAGTGTTCCCTGTTGATTTGGCTTGAGGCCTCCTCCTTCATAGTCTTAGTTGCCCATAATCTGATTAGGAATGGGATATTTGTAACTCTTGTAATAATCAACCAAATTGTCAGTATATAACCATGATTTATCACCTTTAATAGGGTTATTTTCTTGGCCATAGATTGGTATGAAAGTGATATGTGTTGGACTATGCATTTGGCCTTTTCCCTTTCTTTGCCATTACATGAGGGGTTTGGCTTTTGGTCTTCCAAACGACTTGGGTTTCTTTGGAAGCTTTGTGATGTGAAAGGTGGCATTGGTCAAGTATTCTTGTGAGCCATTATCTGAGATGGTGTAATGATTAGACATTTTAAGAGGTGGTAGATGGGAAAGTGAATCAAAGGTATCAAGGTCAATGTAGTTGGCCTTTGGTAAATCAACAAGTATTACTTTTCTTTTATCCTTTTTAGCAACTGGAGTTATGCCAAAATGGTAGTTATAGCTCTTCAACATAGCCTCTAGATGTTTGCAATGATTATATGGATGCAAATCTTTTGAAATAGTAACCTCCATTCTTAAATGGGATAACTTGATACAAAGTTCAACATTAATAAGATGACACAAATCTCGTGTAGCTAAGGTCTACCCAAAATTATATTATATGATAAATCAAGATATAACACATGGCAAAGTGTGCCATGGGTCAAAAGCCCAATGATAAATGGAAATCTAATGGTGCATTGTGATTCTCATTCTTCATTATTATAGGCTTTGATGGTGATTGTTTCTCCTTAGAGATCTATTATTGTGTACCCAAGAAGCTTGATGATCTTTAAAAATACAAAATTCAAGCTTGATCTATTGTTTATGAGGACACATTTCACTTTTTGCCTCATTATGTAAACCTTAATGTATAGTGGGTCATTATGAAGTGGGCCAAGGGATGATATATCACTTTGATTTAAGGTTACTTATTGGCCTGGAGCTAAGTGTCCAACCCAATTTTGAAATTTATCAAGAGATATGTCATTGGGTACTTTGGATTGGTCAAGGAATTCAATCAAGATGTTTTTATGGTTAGTAGACGTATGTAAAACATCCAAAATGAAGGTTTATGTTAGCATCTTTTGCAATTGTTCCATAATGTAAAACATCTTTTTTAGGATAGTGGTAAATGGGTTGCTCCAAGGCAGAATGGTTGGTTGGATGATGGGTGAAGTGGTGGATGGTTGTGGACATGGTATGGTAATCCTTGACCATCGAGTTATGATTACACAATTGAGATTAGGTATAGCATAATTTTTTCTAAAAAATGATGGTGGAGGGGGACCAAATAGAATAAGTCTTATTGTATAGTGTACTTGTGCATGGTCATGGGATAACAATGAGTTATTAATATAAAGTCCAAGCATGGCAATCCCTACATACTAATTCACCTGTGTGTGGTCCCAAGTCAAGAAAGGATTACTAGATTGGGTTTGATGATTGGAAATGATTAGCAGTGGTCTTGTCTAATTGGTATTTGGTCTTGGATTAATGGAAATGGTGTTAATGCAACATCTTATAATATGACCTATAATTGAGTTGTAGTCATGTTCAACTACATGGTGGGTTTGTTGGTTGTTTGCACAATTCTAACCTTGGTTCTATCCACTATTTTGATGTTGTTAGTTATGCTATTGGTTATATTAGTTTTATTGATTCTAATAGTTTGGCCTTGGCTATTGATACTATTATAATTTTTGTTACACTGGCCATTATTTTTGGTTGTTATGTTGAGGGAATGGATTCTAATTAATGCCAAGGTTTTAATTGGATGTGAAAGCTCCATGATCTAATGAGATCTCTCCATTTTCAATCATATTCTCAATGACATGTTTTATTTTCACATGATGTTGTAAATTATGGACATTCACTTGATGATATTCATAGAATTCATTTGGCCTATACCAATCTAGAATGTTGGCACCCTCAAGAATTTACCCTTTTGAAATAGGCCATCTAATCAAGTTAGCTACATCAAGTTTGTGAAACACTGATTTAATGGGTTCTCAAAGGTTTCTAAAGGCATGAGGAGTAGGCATATTTATCCTTGGAAGATGGTTTTACAAAGGCATAACTTTTTGTGTTTTTTACATTTACATTACTAGTCTTGGTTGTGGTGCTTGTTGTGCATGTTTCATCTACTGAAGAGGTTATTGGTTAGGATTTATATACATATGCAACATAGGATATAAAAATCATGGCTATACCATTTGGACATATCGTAATTCTATTATGCCATTACCAATAACATTCTTGTTGTAATTGAATTTCTTGGGTCTACCAAAATTATTGGCTTGGGTTTGATATGATATTTGAGTTTGGACTAAATTTTCAATTTGGACATTGTTCTAGTTTTTATTTGATGAGGTTAGTTTAATGGTCCCTTTTTTAATGAGGGCTCTCTCAATCAATAAACCTTTATCAATGATCTCTTTAAATGTATGTGCACACTATAATTCTAGAGTGTAAGATATCTTGCTATGTAGATTTTTGGTAAACATAATAGCTAATTGCTTATCTGGTAGATTACGAGTGAATCAACTTGCAAATGTTCTTTATCAATGCAAATAACTTTCAAATCTTTCACCAACTTTTTGTTTGGCTTGCGTTAAGTCTACCAATGAAGTCTTGTGCTTGAGATAGTAATAGAAGTGCTACATGAACTTATCTAAAAGATCATAAAAATTAGATACTAAATTCTTGGGAAATTTTAGGGACCACTCCAATTCTTGCCTTACTAGGCTTCAAGGAAACAACAACAAAAGGTAGATGTCACTATAGGCCATTGGTTGGCATGCAACAAAGAATTATGTTAGATGGGCCTTGGGGTGACCTTTGCCCTTATATTTTTCAAATTTTGGTAGTTTATACTCTGGAGGAAATGGTATTTTTAAGTACTCCACATTGAAAGGGTAAGAATACACATCATCCAACTTGAAATTTTTAGTCTATTTCCCCACTTGAATGATGAAAATTTCATCCTTCATTTGTTATAGTTGTTATGAGAGGAAACCATTGGGATAATTGGCCTGTTTAGGTAGAGGTTGTGTGGTCAAAAGTGGATTACTTTGATGGAGATATAGTGGAGGTATTTATTGGGGAATGTTGGATTGGCTAAGAAATGGACTAGGAATATGCATACGTGGAGTTGGATGTAATACATGTGATTATGTGATATTATAGTTGGGATTGGGTATGTAAGATTGATATTATAGTTAGGATAGATGAATAAATCCTTACTATTCCTCCTGAGGTTAAATAGGGACATGCTACTAATTAGTCATGCCTGACTGATTAAAAGGGACTTGTGAACCAAGGCCTTATAACTAAACTTGTGGCACATTCTGCATGAAAGGCAACTGTTACCTAATAAGTACTTAAGGAACATTAGAACCTATTTGTTATGTGAATACCTATTGGGAAGTAGGCATATGTTATATATTTATAATCTATCACTAACCAATATTTACACATTATTAGTTAGAAATCATTTGGTTTTAGATCTGCATGTTAGTTTGTGATTGAAGAGGTATGTCCTTACTACTTGGCAAGGTTGAACATTAGTTTCCTCCTATTAAGGTGGCAAGATGTTTGGAATATATTTCATAGGTAAGTTGGATGGTTCCTATTGTTATGGAATATTACTTTTCACCTATGAGGTGGAGTAATATTCATCACATTTTGTTGTGGCATAACACTTGTCAATGGCTGACTACTTAATCCTTGTTGTTGGGTGCTCAAAAAAGTAACTGGTTGAGGATTAAAAGTAGTTGGTTAAGGTTAGGAAGTGTAAACTCCTACCCCCTAAGTTTTTGAACTACCCATGGTGCTAGTTAAAGGCACATTTAGTTGTTGACTATTTTTTTGTGTGCTAACACCACTTTGGTTTAAGTTGGACGATACTAACATACTATCCACTATGCTTTGCTCACTATTCTACATAGAAATAGAAGACACTTCCTCAATGGTTGGGGTATTAAACATGTTTTCTCTTGAATTAATTTTCATAATTAGGTTGAAACCCTAATTTAACTAACTAGTCAACTCAAGTAAGACTCCTATTGAAGGGATTGACTGAATAAGAGGTGCATTTGACATGTCCATATGATTAAAGTTATGAGCTAGGTTTTCATATGTTTGGTATGCTTTTTGTATTTGAATAAAATGGTCCTATATGAGCCCTCTTTGTGTGAAAATCATACACAGATCTTAATACAACATCAGTATAATGACATTAGGGTTATTAAAAGAGGCTTGTTCATTATAAAACATATTATAAGGCCCTCCTACTAGATTTTGTAAATTGTCATGCCCTACCTTTGTGACTCTATTAGGATCATAATATGATGGCATTATAATGTAATAAAGTTTATATTAAACATTTTATATAACCAAAGGTATGCTAACCAAATATTGGGTTGTCTATTCTTGGTCTTGCTTTGTGTATGGAGGCATGCTAACCAAATAGTTGGCTAAAGGATCTTGACTTTGTCCCCCTATTTGAGTGTTGTACGGTGGATAAA
Source organism: Torreya grandis (assembly GCA_037957365.1). Taxonomy (NCBI): domain Eukaryota; kingdom Viridiplantae; phylum Streptophyta; class Pinopsida; order Cupressales; family Taxaceae; genus Torreya; species Torreya grandis. The sequence continues at coordinate 176,401 of JARHVA010009905.1, forward strand.
AATCCATCCCATAAAAAACATCATCTTGTTAAGATCTTGATATTAAATATATGAAAAAATACCCTTAAGGTAGGGAAACACCATATAATACTCCTTTAGGAAGGAATAACTCCACAATGTCTCTTCGAGGGGACAACCTCTAATATCCTCTTACAATAGAAAATTCAATGCTTACTTGATATATTTACCGTGATAATCATCTCCTATATATATACACATCTATCTAACCCATGGATGGATAACCTACTAATCCCAATGTAGGTCGACCATTACCCAATATACTACTTCTACAAGTTACTCTATTATCCTAATATATTGTACCAATATAACTAACTAAGGGGATGTGTGCCACACATTAACATCTCCATCAACCCATATACATCAATACATCATATCCCTAAGTACATAGCATTCCTTCCCTCCTTGACATGTTTCATCCTCGAAACATAGGAAGAAACCAAATAATGAGTGTGCTTCAAATCATTGCACACTTGTCTCCAATCTCAATCATCTAGCCATCCATATGTGATCTTGGTAGGTGATAGCTCTCCGAGCTTGTTTTGAAATTTTATTGTGCTCCTCTGATTTCGTTCATGATCATAATTATACTAGTTTGATGTACAAGCATAATTATTCCTTTTTTTATTACATGTACCATATTCTGATGCGCTACTCTGATTCCAACCATGACCATAGTAGGTATTCTTCCATGCATATTCATAGTGTTTTCCCCATTCATTCCATGTGCCATAGTATTTCTTCTTTGGATTCCACGCATATCCATAATGATTGGAAATTTTATTTCTTGTATAGATAAAATGATTGTTGTTATGACACTTTCTCACCTGGTTCCATGATTGTTTCCTCTCATGATGATGTGGGTGTCTATATAACTCAACCTTTTCCAATACTTTGACCTTATCCACCTTTGCTTCTACCTCTTCCACCTTTTCCTTCTTTGTCTCTTGAGTAGATGAATTGTTCATTTTTAGTGTGTCTTTATCTATATCATCTGAATCTTCGTCATGATCTTCATCACCTGTTTCAATCTCATCTTTATGATCTACCTGGATTGTTATTGGTGCCTTTTTCAGTATGATATCTTGTAAAGTGATCTTCTTTTTATTATACCAAAACTTCATGAATTTTTTCTGAACATCGATATTCATTGTTCCCAAAGTCTCTAACCATGGATATCCAAGAACTATATCCATATCATCCATATCCAAAGCATAAAAATCTGAATGCAAAACATATTTTTCCATAATGAGCTTCAGATCTTAAAACATTGAAATATTCTTACCATCTACTTGAACCTCTTTGATATTCTTTGCTTGAACATGTAGATACTTGGCCACATTCATGTTAATGAAGTTATACTTGCTGGTAGGGTTTATGGACACAACCACCTTCTTCTTTTGAATGCATCCATGAAATTGAAAAATTGACTCAGATTTCTTTGGAGCCAAATTATTTGAACCCTTATCATCCAATTCTTCTTCTTCTTCTTCTTCAATTTCTTCTTCTACTTTTTCTTCTTTTTCTTGTTCTTGTTCTTCATTTTCTTCTTCTTATATTGCTTCTTCTACTTCTTCTTCTTCTTGTTCTTCTACTAATTCTTCTATTTCTTCTTCTTCTTTTTTTACATATTCTTGTTTTATATCCCATCGATCTAAAAAAATCTATTCCATTTCTTTTCATGAAGAAAACCTTTCTGTACAGCTCAACTAATCAAACCAATCTAGTGCAGGCCCAGATAAAAAAGGAGTTAATTGTCTTTGCCAAAAAGTTTTTCTAAAATTATTCTCCAAAAGGAGCCACCATTCTCTAGCATCAATATCATCTTACCCTAAAATTTTTTGCAACTCCATGATCCACAAAAAAAAATTAAGGTTCATGAAACCCTAAAATGTCAAAACTGATCCATAAAATCACAATCACTCCAAACAACTCAAAAAATTTTGAATTTTTGATTTTACTTCTCTTGTATCTTCTTACATCTCCAATAAATTTTTTGAATAAAAATTCCTTATATTTAGAAAGATATAACGAAATTATTATAAACCTAAAATATCAATAACTCCCTCAAAATGAATAAAAAAGTTATAAAATTTTTACTACAATTCTATTATATTTTCGTACATCTTCAATAAAAATTTCAAATAAAAATTCCTTATATTTTGGAAAATATAGTGAAATTAGTGTTTCTCTCCACACAAATTGCCCAAATCGAAGCTCTAATACCACTTGTAATGATCTTGATATTCAATATATGCAGAAATACCCTTAAGGTAGGGAAACACCATATAATACTCCTTTAGGAAGGAATAACTCCACAATGTCTCTTCAAGGGGACAACCTCAAAATCCTCTTACACTAGAAGACTCAATGCTTACTTGATATCTTTACCATGATAATCATCTCCTATATATACATATATATATATATATACATCTATCTAACCCATGGATGGATAACCTCCTAATCCCAATGTAGGCTGACCATTACCCAATATACTACTTCCACAAGTTACTCTATTATCCTAATATATTATACCCATATAACTAACTAAGGGGATGTGTGCCACATGTCGGCATATCCATCAACCCATATACATCAATACATCATATTCCTAGGTACATAGCACATCTCCATAAGGGTCTTGAACAAAGTTCTCTTGTGTGATAAAATTTCCATATCCAAGATTATACATGACTCCACTATGTGTATAGTGAGACATGGTCAAATCAAATGACAAATATTTCACAATAAGAGAGGTTAGAGTTTTAAAGACTTTGAAAAGCTATGTATGAAAAGATGAAAGGCTCAAACTAGTTCTAAATGGGTTGAGGGTGGAGTTGTATCTCCAAAAGGTCTATGAAAATTTTTGGTAAAAATAGAATAATGTCAAATGTCTAACGTTAAATGTCTCACACAAACAAGGTCAAGTGGATGAACTAAAAACAAGATGCCAAACTCTAGGTCGAAAGATGTTCCAAATAGGTCTAAACTAGGAAATGGAAATTTTGTTAGGTCTTTTTTCCAAATATGGTGACAAAAGCTAGGCTCAAAACAAGGCATATGCTAGGATTTTTGGCTAAATGTGATGTTAAAAGTTAGACTTGAAACAAAGGATGATCGTTTTAATCTAATAAACTTGGAACACTTTGGCATAGACAAGGCACTTAATTTAAAGATTGAGTGATTTTCACAAATAATATAGTTTTCAAAATTTTGGTCAAAAATCAATGTAAGTTATGTAACCCAAAAAGAGAAAGATCTGTGTATCAGTGCCTATGTGTCAAGGCCTAAATGTAAATCAATCAATGTTTGGATCCAAACTTGGAAAAGTTAATTGAAGAATAAACTTAAGAAAACTTAGGATTTAATGACCAATAAGATAGATAAATTTGAATGGTAAAATGACAATAAAATAAAGATCCAATAAGGCATATGTGATTTGTTTAAATAATGATAATTTGGATGTAAGAAAAGATAAGTCTATTGAAACAATTTGAGTAGTGTAACAATGTTAGTGATATTGAAAGATGTAAATAATGCTTTATTTCAAAAAATTCTATGGCATGAAAATTAAATTGATTTAGGAAGTATAATGTTACTTTTTTTAATCAAGTGACGCACACAACATTTTTGACACAAAATTTTTATAACTTAAAGAAAAGTGTCAAATGGATAGCATAACCTCCTTAAACAATGGAGTAATGTGGACAACCAAAGTCATTCATGACATGGTATAAACAAAAAAAATAGATCCAACATGCTAAGAAATAAAAAAATAAATGATAAAATGCAACTAAGTATATCGTCCTAAATCTTATCAAGGTTTGGCAAGTGGGGTTGACTAAAACATACAAGTTACGATCATCTAGACTGATCCCAAGTGTAGTTAACACAAGAGAACCATCACATTAATTGAGTTCATACCAATCAACTTATCATCTAAGGGTCTATTCCTTTGCATGATGATACCATGTATGGACTTCTTAGTAGTATACCTTGGTTGATCAAACCTGACTTAGGCTTTCATTACTAAAGGAGAGGTTAGCTACTCAACCCCCTAGCTCTAGAAGTATGTGTTCCCATATTTGTATACCCCATCATTGAGCATGATTGAAACACTACTGGGAGATGAATCCCCAAGTTAATGCCTCCCTATAGAACCCGTAAGAGGTAATGACATCCCCTTCACAAGACAAAATGTATGAAAATAATTACTAAGTAGAAAAACTTTAGGGTTGTTTTTAGATCACCCAATACCAAGCAGGTTTTAGGGAGAGCCTAGGTAACTTTATTTATATGCCTTGGACTAGGAACCAAATGAAATGAAAAGGCACTTTTGATCACTTGAGTTCTTTATAGGAAATAGGGGGAGAGCATACACATTCTATTCTTTTTGAAAAAATAAAAAATCAATAAATAGTTTATAAGAAATTATGAGTGAATTTTAATTTTAGGCACCAAATTGAAATTTGATGATGTTCTTTGCTTATCCCCTTGGCCTAAGTGCAAAATCTTGAAAATAATCACATTAAAATAACTTAATCAAAACCATCTAGTCTATTTTAATCCCAAAAACACAAATGTTTAAGATTTAGCCTAATTTCAATTTTAAACACCAATAATTAAGTGCTCAATACTTAAGCCATTTTTTAAGCACTAAAAATGAAGTGTTTCTAATATTTAGCCATCCTAGATTTGTTTTAAACACAAACATATGAATGTGAAAGATTTAACATGTTCATTTTTTATTTGGAGAATTTTTCATCCTTCATATGATCATGACACCATATAGTGCTAAAAAGCATTCTGAGAGCTTTCCAACACCTATCAGAACACATTGAACGAACATCATATGCTATACATATATTTGGTCAAAGTTTGAATTAAAAAGGTCAACCATCAAACAATGATGTGGACGTGTGTATGGTTTCTAAATGGAATAATTGGTAAGTGACATATGGAAGTGTAGTGGTAAAAGGGTGTTTATTTTTGCCTCTAGTAGTCAACACTCATGTACAGATAAAGGGGCCCCATTATTTGTTGGTTGGGGGCCTTTAGCCATGGTCAACACACTCTTTTTATGGAGGTGTGCCTTTGCCTCTATTTCTTCAAGTTAACATTATAACATTTTTGGTTTTATATGACTCTGTGTTAATTACAAATTGCATGTGGGATTAATAATCTTGGATTATTAAATCATTCCATGTATTTTATAAGTCATGCATACCCTAATTGAGTTCAAGATATGTCCATCTCAACAATTAACCCATCATGACTAATTTCAAATAATACAGATCGAGTACCAACTTGATGTGGCAAGCTCAAGATCCACCTTAAAACTAAGCTTGAGTCAAGTCTAACTGAGTTCATCCACATAGCTCATGCCCAAACTCACAATTAGCTAGAATATTTTACCATGAAAAAATGGTGGGAGACGTGGTAAAGACATGAAGTACAGGATGTGTTCAAGGCTATTTGAAGCCTTTTATATATATCTTACCAAAAAATGTGGGATCAAATTCCCTACAAGGAAATATCATTGAGATTTGGGGATCAATATGGTGACCTCATTTTAGAAAAAGGTAAGGCCAAGCCATTAGTGTTTATAATATGGATGTGTGACTTTGTATTTGGGTAGACAAACCTAAACTTGAAAAAGAGATGCACTACATTGAAATGCCTTTTGGCCATGGATGCTAGGTGATATGTTTTCAAGGGAGCTCACCATTAGAAGATGAATGGAGAAGCTCTCTAGATATGGATGACATAGTCTAGTTGGAAAAATAGGAGAAGCTCACTGTTAGAACATAAGCTAGGCTAAGTAGAATGCTATATAATTACAAATACATTGCCCTAAATATAGAGACCTGAGTGAGAGATGGATGCTTCCATTGGTATGGCTTTGGGTAATGGAAGATGGATATACGTGGTTGTTTATTGAAATGACAAAATTAGGAATGAGAAAAAGGGTTGAGTTAGATTCGAAGAGCTAAGCCATTTTGATGTTTATGCATCAATTTTGAAAGACTCAAGACTGTGGTGGATATTACAGCTATCGTGTAAAGCCTATGGGTGCTGACATATTTGTCTAGGTTATTTTTCATAGTTCTAGATTGGAAAAGACATGGTCCTACATCTAAGAGGCGAGGCATTTATTTTTGTAAGGCTTGTTGTGCATGGCATATGATTATATTCTTACATATGCAGAACCAAGATAGGTGGGATATCTATCTATTGTGTGAAGCCTTTAGGCTACGAATGAATGTTATTAATAGACCTAAGATGAGATTACATAGACCCGAGCCATGAAGATAAAAATGGTTTAGGATGTGTTTTGAACCATGATTTTTCTCTTGTAAAAGGTTAAGTCTTGCCATTATACCAATCAAGATAGAATAGTATATATATTGTGTAATAATGTATTTGAATATTAGACAGAGCTTGAATGATATAGGTGGATGCTCCTATTTTGTAAGGCCTTTGGACATGGAGCTAATTGCATTTGTCATTATAGGGTTTATTTAAGGAGTTTTAGGTTTGATGAAAGGTAGAGAACATGCCTTGAGATTATTATGCCCATGTATTAGAGTTTTCATATACTCTAATGGATAAAATTACTCGAATGCATGGAGAAGATGAATAGGTGCTACAAATTTTGATAGATGTTATTGTTGACCAATTTTAGAGTCTTCAAAGTCATTTTCAACACTATTTATAAGTTCTCATATCCATTGGATGTAAGCTGTAATTTTTTAATATTTACATCCTTTTTAATAGATCGATTCATGATTATGAACCTGAAGATGTAGCCCTTAAATGGGTGAACTCCATTATCAAGTTTTGGAGTCAATTTTCCTTTCAATATTCTATGTTTTAGTTATTAATTTAATTTTTAAAAAAATTAATAAGACACCATTAATTATGATAAAGTTATAAATGACACAAATCAGGAGTTTTAATGCAATAAATGAGTTTATGCAGTTTCTAATTGTGAACATAGGATTGCAATAGGGGGAGATTAGTATTGTGTTAGTGAATAAACTAAATCAATCAAAAACACACTGAACTAACACCCTAAGCCTATCTCAAAGGAGGAACTTATTTAACATAACAAAAATTGAAAACACAACTAAAACATGAAAGAAAGACCATCCTTCACCTTCTTTGGATGCTCTAAAATGCCTGTTGTAGTGTCTTGCTCAGTTTGTGCTCATAGAGTTTGCATCAATGAAGTATGTCTACCTCCATCTCTCCTTGGCACCATGTTTGGATTTGGCTTGGCTTGGCTTGGATCAATATTTGGAAATTATAAAACTAAAATGCAATGATTTTTAATGTATTTGGGCATTATAATTTTGGCATAAAAGAGCTTAAAATTCACTAGGCAAGGCCTCTTATTTATAATTTTTTGCAAATGGCTAGAATCAACTTGAACCATCCATCTCAAGATAGAGATGTGTGGCTAAGGATTAATTTAATTATGCAATTAAAATTCATAAATAGGATTATCAATATTTGGGATAGAGGGGCATTAACTAGGCATGGAGGGTCCTAATGAGACATGGGAGGTATGAATCTTGATATTTATGGCCTAGGGATGTCTTCCCAAGAAATTATGTCACTTGATGATGCAGATATTCAATATTCATTTCCAAAAATAAATTATTCAACAAGTTTTATGTAATTCTTAATTAGGCTCATGATTTGGTTTAATTAGTTATTAAACATGATTAATCACTTTGATGCAAACCTTGGCTCTTTGTGCACAAATTAATCAAATTGGTTAGAATGTCTTGTTATTAGCCCAGAATTTGATTGGATTGGAATTAGGATGTGATGTTAGATGTTTTGGATCCATTATCCCATTTAAGATGATGTCAACACCAACTAACAAGGGCACATGTCTCATTTAAGATATTTGACAGAAAAGATCAATCTAGAGCACATAGGTGTGAAATTAGCATTTTGACTCAAAATGATCCAATCAAAGTTAATTGCTTCATTAATTGCATTACCCCATTTAATGATACCTTGGTGAAAATCAAAAATTGATTTTATCAATTTCAAATCTTTTAATGTGTTTTAGTGTTTTTAGGCTAAATTGTGCACTTTGGTAGGAATTAGTCAAAAACTTAGTTGGAGGTTATCAGTGGCCAATTTTAGGTGTCTATAGTTTGCCCCTATTTGGGAAGACATTACAAGCTATATGCACAGTAACATCTTCTCAAAGAATGAAAAGTTTGTGTATGCCTGCAACTGCAATGATGATGAACTAACTACATGATGCCCCCTCAAGGGAATGGTTGACACAAGGAAAGGTCAGAAAATGGTCCCTCATAAAGAAAGAAGTAAAACAAGGGGACCAAAGAAAGGAAAATGATTGGGTAAACACACAATGATTTTGAAAAATTATTCAAAATCATTGAGAATGTAAGTGGGATGGTGTAAAATAGTTTGCCCAAAGGTGGTTATAAGCATTGTAACTTGATAGTGGTAATGTGGCATGAAAACACAATGATTTTCCTAGAGGTAGTTATAATCATTGAGAAGATGGAGCTGACCTAGTTAGGATAGACAAATAAGATAACATCATGCCCTTGTATGGGAAAAATAATTAAAGCGGCGACAATATAATTATTTGCCCAATGGTGGTTATAATCATTACAAAATGTAAGTGGGATGGTGTGCAATGATTTTCCCAAAGGTGGTTATAAGCATTGGACCTCGATTATGGAAAATATGATTGATTTGGTCAATGATGAGGATAATCTGATATGGAGGATAAAGATGAGTTAGAACAACCTATTAGTAGGGAAATGCTCATCTAAACTAATAAAGGTTGAAATTATTTCATGGTTAATTACTCTATTTGGGATAACAGTGGGATTGAGTAAGGATATCAGTTCTTAAGAGATGTCGATGTTCTCATTGCTAAATAGACTTCTTGAAGCTAAGGTTTGTTGTAGCATGTGTCGGTAGGCATCATGGTATAACATCATGAGGACTTGGCTAAAATTTTCATAGGGACTGACTCCCATAATCCAATACTCAATAGAAAACAATGCACCAATGATAGAAACCATGATGCAAATGTAGATGTATGAATATAGATGGATTCAAGTGTAAGTGTAGGTAAGGAATCACCCAATGAATGCAGATAGATTGAATCAATGAAACAATATTAAAAGCAACCAAACAGGCATATAAACAAAACAATAAAGAAACAAACAAATTAAATTTAAGCCATACGAACATTACCCCTAGAAAATAGGTGACAACTTAACAAACTAACAAATTGGGGGAATAAAAAAAAAGGAAAGGGGTGGCTGAGCTATCTCCATATGTACTAGGCAAGTGGATGTTACCTACATAGTTATATGGATGTAATATCCAACAAAACTTTAGGCTAAAAATAGTTCTCCCAGGAAATGGGAAGAAAATGATAAGTGATGAAAACAACATAATGAATGTAATAGAAGAATAAGAATGGTATTGTAAAATGGAAAGTGTGTGGGATAAAAGGCCAAAAAGGATGGGGAAACTAAGTGACAAGTGATTTTCATGCAACTTAGTAAGGGTTCCTACAATTCTTAAGGCAAATAAGTGGTCAATGTTTTTGGTTTTTTCTAATGATTTTATAAATGTTTTTAGAATTTTTGGAGTATCTCAACTCAATCAAGAATGATGAGACACTAGAATGGTTCAAGCTCACAAAATGGTGAGAACATGGCTTATTTTGCTCACAAAATGGCAAGATCATGGCTTAGGTTACCCATAAAATGATGAGAGCATGGCTTAGGGTGATTGAGATGACCCCAAAAAGTATCAAGCACTACCTACATAGTCTTAGAGTAGGACCTTAAGTCACTATAGTTTTTCCCTATAGTGGAGGAATATAACTAGTGTAGCAGTCAATTCAAAGAAAATAGTCACAGTTGGGATAAAGGCATAGTATGACATAGAAAATGGTAATTTGGTATGTCAAGTCTCAATAAAAAAATGGTGCCCCTAGTTTGCCCATAGGTGGTTATAACTAGGATAGAATGACATAAAGCAATGGTACTAATTTTCCCATATGTGGTTATAATTATTAGTAAGCTGGTGATAAGAAAGGAACAAAAAAGGATGTAACTATCAAAACTTTTATCATGCTACTCCAAAATATTAGCTCTATCTAGAATGCTCGAAACAATTGCTAAAATTGATCAGATTCATTGGTGCTAAAAATGTGTAACTAATGGAAAAACCAAGGTCAAATGGGCTAGGTAGATATGATTCAAAATATACTTGGTCAATAGAATAGAATGGTAAAATAGATAAGTAATAAGCTAAGAGGAATGATAAGAATGACATTTATACAAAGAATAATAGTGATAAAGTGGCACAACTAAAATGGTCCCTATATACAATACACCATAGTGCTCAAGCATAATACCGCTTAAGGTGAATAATATTCATAAGCTCAGGAAGTTCATCTCCATCCAATGTGGAAATCTTGTATGCTCTTGATCCATAATATATATTAATGATGAAAGGCCCTATCTATTTTTGTTTGAATTTACCTTTATGCTTCTTCTCAGCCATGGTATACTTTTGGTTTTCTTTAAGAACAAGATAACCATGTTCAAATGCTATATACTTGGTGTGTTGATTGTAGTGGCCTTTGAGTTGACTCTGATATGCTTAAATATTATTGAGCATAGTTGTATTTTTTTCAATAAGTAGGTATAGATCTTGTAGGTGAGCTACTCGATAGTCATGATCATCTAGGACATGCTTGAAAGATATGTGTAGTGAAGGTAACTCAACCTCAATGGGAAGGATGGCTTTTGTACCATATACAAGTAAATATGGAATGGCTCCTAGGGGGTATGGTGATTGGTATGGTGTGCCCAAAGGGAATAGAATATCTTAAGGTGCCAATCATGATCGACATCATTGATAATCTTTTTGAGAATGTTGACAATGATTTTGCTTGATGCTTCAGCTTGGCCATTACCTTGAGGGTAATATGGCATAGAAAAATGTTGTGTGATGTTGTATTTGGCACATATCTTGTTGACATCCTTATTATTGAACTATCCTCCATTATCATATATAATGTCAAAGGGGATACCATAACAACAAATGAGATGGTTGAAGATGAATTTGGAAATTTGCTTTCTAGTCACGTAAGTGAGGGGTATAACTTCAACCCACTTAGTGAAATTTATGGTGGTGGTAAGGATATGTTTATGGCCATTAAATGAAGTGGGGTTGATCTTCCCAACGAGGTCAAAGTCCCATGTAGAAAATGGCCATGGTGTCAACATTGGTTTCAGAGTCTTTGTTGGAGCATGAATCAAATTAGCATGCATTTGACATTTGTCATACTTTCTTTACATATGCAACTACATCTGCATCCATCATGGGCTAATAATAACTAGTATGCATGAGTTTTTTAGATAGGATATCCCCACTATAATGGGCTCCACATACCCCTTCATGAACTTCCCATAATGCTATTGTAGATTCTACTAAAGTTAAATAATGAAGCAAAGTTCCATCAAAACTATGGTGGTAAAGGGTTGATCCAAGTAAGGTATAATGAGCGGTTTGGTGGATGAAGGCTTTGGTTTATTTTTGGGATAGGTTATGTGGTATAACTTGGTAATGAAGATAGTTTTAAATGTCTGAATACTTGATAGAATTAGGACCAATAATATCACAAATCATTACCATAATTAAAGGTTCATGAGCTGGTGTGATCAAATTCTTGACGAGGAACTGATACTCTCTAGTTTCATTTGTTTGTCTAATCAGAGAGTTGATAGTAGCCATGGAATCTATAGTTATATTACTATCCCTCGATATATGCTCAAATTAAATATTTGTAATTTTTTGTTTTAGAGTGTTGACCATAGCTTTGTAAGGAACCAACTTATCTCTTTAGTTTGGAAATGGTCTATGACCTAATTGATGATTAACTAAGAATCACCATAAACCTTGAGATGAGATATTTTCCACTGTACTACTTATCAAAGTCCTAAAATAAGTGCTTCATACTTAGCCATGTTGTTTGTATAAGAAAAATTGATTCTAAAAGACTTAGGAATTAGATCCCCCTGTGGTGTAATAAATAAGAGGCTTGCCCTTGATCCACGTGCGATAAATGATCCATAAAAATATAGCTTCCATTACTTCTCTTCAATAGGTGTGTCAATAATGGTCATTATTTATTCATCAAAAAATTGGAATGTGAGTTGATCTATATCTAAAAGGGGTGCTTCAACAAGTTATGTCCCTTGATTACCTTCTGATTAACATAATCTATGTCAAACTCACTAATAAGCATGATCCACTTGGCCATTATGCCTTATAAATATATTTTATATAGTAGATACTTAAGTGGATCTAGTTTTGAAATGATCATGGTCTTATTGTTCAACATGTAGTGTCATAATTTTTGAACAAATATCATGTCTAGACATGTTTTTTCAATAGGTGTATAGTTTTGTTCATATGTGACCAATATATGACTTAAGTATTATACTACATGATCTTTTCCATTGTCATCATGTTGAGCTAGAAATTCCCCCAAAGTTGTATCTATAGCTAATAGGTACAACAAAAATGGTTTTCCTAGCATAGGGGGTAACAAAATAGGTAGATTTACTAGGTAATATTTGAGATGATAAAAAGCTATCTAGCAATGATTGTCCTAGTGGAATGCAACTCTCTTATTTAAAATATGTGTAAATCGATGACACTTATCTACTAACCAAGATATGAAGCATTGGATTGACTGGATCTTGCCCTACAAACTGTGGAGCTGCTTCAAATTGGTTGGTGGTGGCATCTCTATTATAGCTTGGACTTTGGCTGGATCGACTTCAATGCCTTTGCAAGACATAATGAAGCCAAGTAATTTTTTAGATCTTACTCTAAATACACATTTTTTTATTTAGTCAAATTTTGTACTCACGTAGTCTTTCAAATATCCTATATAGCACTGCTAGATGGTTAGCCATAGTTTTTTATTTGCCTAGTATGTTGTTGAGGTAGTCTTCAACAATATCATGAATCATATCATGGAATATGATTTTCATGGATCTTTGATATGTAGATCTACAACTCTTAAGACCAAATGACATTACCTAATAACATAATGTTCCCCATGGAGTGGTAAATGTTGTCTTGTATTGATCTTCTGGTGTTATTATGATCTGGTTGTATCTTGAAAAGCCATCCGTGAGTGAAAGCATAACATAACCCACCATGGAATTGATGATCATGTCAATATTAGGAAATGGAAAGGCATACTTAGGGAAAGATTTGTTTGTCTCAAAAATTAGTACAAATTTTGATTCCTTCAAGCTTTTTGGTAATAGTTACAACATTAGATATCCATTCTAAGTAATCAATGGATTAAATACATCCTACTTCTAAGATTTTTTCCAGCTCTTGCTTTACTAATATAGAAATGCAAGGATTCATCTTGAATAAATTTTTATTAATTGGTTTAGCATCAATATTTACCACAAGGTGATGTAAAACCAAGGTGGGGTCCAAACCTAACATGTTAGAAAAAGCCCATGCGAAGATATCTATAAATTCTCTCAATAGAGGTATAAAGACTTCATGTTCCTCCTTAGTGAGGGATGCACCTAATTTTATCCATTTTAGGTCCAATGGAGTCCCAATGTTTACCTCTATTATATCTTCAACTAGAAGGGTCAAGCCATCTTCTAGAATAGTAGGCAAAGACTTAAACTATTGGACTATATTAGGGTCCTCTATTAGGACTTATTCTTCAACTTCTCCTAGGCATGATGAATATGAGTCCCCCAATGGGAGATATAGCCATTTGATAAAAATAGTTAAAAATTCTTGATTAATTCAATCAAACACTTTTTGCTGCTCAATACTAAACTCAGATCCATAATCAAGTTCATCATTGGTGGTCTCTTGGTCTAAATTCAAATAAGAATGAACACCCCCATCTAATGGCACCTAAAATAGGTTTTCACCACTAGAATGGCTTTTATCTTTACTTTTTCCCTAGTCATAAAGTACCTCAAAGATGTTTTCACTTTGGGACCTCAATGTTTTATTTATTTGTATTTGGTTAAGGGTGTTCATTCACTCTCCAAAATAGGCTTCAAGATCTAATGTGATTGAGAATCTTGATTTATGATCTCCCAATGGAACATTGTCTCTAAGGCCTAGAAAATCATAGAATGCCTCATAATTTTGAAACTCATTAATTAGTAAACTAGATTCTTGTTGGTCCCAATATATTAGTTGGGGATATTATAATGTCAGTGGGTGATTATGATTGATCAAGGTAAGGGTAAAAATGGAATGAGAGTTAAACAAGTTGGTTTTAGCTAGGTCATCAAAAAGGCTATGATCAGACTCTATTTCACTGTCAACATCATCATCACTAGTTTTTGGTGATGGAACATGAGTAAGGTATATGGATTCATCCCTAGGAGGTTTAAATCCAAGTCCATATGGTCTTTTGTACTTGGTCATGAAGATGGGCTTAAGTGTTCCCTATTGATTAGATCTGAGGCCTCCCCTTGCATAGTCCTGATTCTTCATGATCCTATTAGGAATAGGATAATTTTCATGCTCATAAAAATCAACCTGGTTGTCATTATACAACCATGATTCATCCCATTCAAAAGGGTCTAGTTCTAGGCTAGATATCGATATGAACATGATTGGTACTAAATTATGAAGTTTATCTTTACTTTTTCACTGCCATTGTATGTATGGGGTAAATTTAGGTCTTATAAAGGTCTTTGGATTCTAAGGAAGATTGGAAATATAGAAGGTATCATGCATTAAATATTATCCTAGTCCATTAGCTGAAATGGTGAAATGATTGGAAGCCTCAGGAGGTGGCATGTGGGAAGGGGAATCTAGGGTATTAGGATCTATGCAATTGTCCTCTAGAGAATCAATAAGTATGGCCTTTCCTTTACCCTACTTGGAACTTGGATTCATGTTGTATTGGTAATTATAGATTTGAAACTCGACCTTGAGATGTTTACAATGTTCATATGGGTGTAAATCTCTTGGAATATTCACTTCCATCCTTGAGTGCGAGAACTTGATACACTGGTGCAGCACTGATGGGGCTGCATGAATCTCACTCATGTAGCCAAGGCCTACCTAGAGACATATTATATGACAACTCAAGATCAAGCACATGGAAAAGTGTATCATGGGTAAAAGGCCCAATGATAACTATCAAGATAATGGTGCCTAGTGATTCTCTCTCTTAGTTATCATAGGATTTGATAGTTATCATTTCTAGTTAGAGATCTACCATTGTATACTCAAAAATATTGATGAGATTTAGAGACACTATGTTGAGGTCTGATCTATTGTATATAAGGAAACATTTCACTTTATGATGCTTTATATAAACTTATATTTATAATGGATTACTATGGAACTAGCCAAGGGAAGACATATCGCTTTAGTTGAATGTGACTTGTTGGGCTGGAACTAGGTCTCCAATTAAATCTTGAAATTTATCAAGGGATATGTCACTAAAAATAGTGGATTGGATTAAGAACTCATTCAAAATGTTCTTATATATTGTCAACATTCACAACAAATCTAAAATAGAGATTTGGGCTAGTGTCTTTTGTAATTGTTCCATGATATCAAACTTATTTTTTGGGTCAGCAATAAATGGCTTATTATAAGGTTAAATGGATAGTTGGGTAATGGGTAAAGTGGTAAATGGTTGTGGGCCTAGGATGGTAATATTTGACCTCTAAGTTGTGATTTCACAATCATGTTTGTATATAAGACTATGATTTCTAACAAATGATGGTGATGGTGTGGAACCAAGTAGGTCAAGTCTTGATTGTTAGTGTACTTGCATGTGGTCACGAGGTAAGGATGAGTTATTGGTATAAGGTTCAAAAGTGGAAATCTAGGTTTGTCGATTCACTTACATGTGGTCCTAGGCCAAAGAAAGATTATCCATGTAATTTAGCTAAATGACATTGTTTAGTAATGGTCTATATTGATTAAAATTTGGCTTATGATTAATGGAGATGGTATTAATGCTACCCCCTTCAATATGACCTAAAAATATATTGTAGTCATTTGAAATTGCATGGTAGGTTTGTTAGTTGTTACCATGCTAACCTTGGTTTTGTCCATTATTCTGACATGATTGGTTTTGTTGATTTTGTTGATTTAATCTTTAATTTTGGTGCTATTGATTTTGTTGTTGCACTGATCGTGGCTATTGTTATTGTTGTTGTTGTTTTTATTGTTAGTTATGCTATGGAAAAAGGTTTTGATAGATGCCAAGAGTATAATTAGAGGTGGAAGCACCACCATCCAATGTGATCTCCCCATTCTCCAACATATTTTCAATTAAATGTTTGATTTTCACACATCTAATTAAATTGTGCCCATTGACCCAATGATACTCAGAAAATTCATTTTCATGGTACTAATTGGGGTAAGGGATGACTTGAGGATAATTATTTAGTATAGGCCAACTAATCAAATTATCGATGGCAAGTTTGTGCAATACCGACTCAATAGGATCTCCAAGGTCACTAAAAACATGATGCATAAGCACAGTTCTCCTTGGAGGAGGGTTTTGTAATGACAAAGGTTGTGGCATTTATTGTACAAGTCTTAGTTATTGTGCTTGTAGCATTGGTTGGAGAGGTTCTTAGATAAAATTAAGCTAAAAATATGGTATAGGTTGAGATGATGATGTTTTCACCATTTGGGCATGACATGACTTAGTTACTCCATTTCCCACAACATTCTTACTGTGATTGAATTTCTTTGGTCTATCTTGGTTATTGGCCTATGTTGGTTATGATGCTTGCGCTTGGATTGGATGTTAGTTTTGGCCATTTCTCTGATTGGTACCTTGACTCTAATTATTTGAATTAAGATTGATGATCCTTTTATTAATAAGGGCTCACTCAATCAACAAGCCTTTATTGATGATCTCTTTAAAAGTATGTGCACATTGTAGTTTCAAATGATAAGTGATCTCACTATGAAATTTTTTAGTAAACACATTGGCTAATTTTTTATCTAGTAAATTATGGGTTAATATAATTTCAAGGGATCTCCATCGCTATAGATAACTCATAAAACTCTCACTAGCTTTTTGCTTTTCTTATGTTAAGTCAACCAATGAAATTTTATGTTTGAGATTTTAGGAAAAGTGCTACACAAACTTTTTTGAAAGGTCATCAAAATTTGTTACTAAATTTTTATTCAAATTCAAGAACTACTCCAAGGCTTGTCTAGCTAAGCTCCTTAGAAACAACAATAAAAGGTAAATATCACTATATGCCACTGGCTAGTAGGCAACAAAGAGTTCAATTAAATGGGCTTTTGGGTCACCTTTCCCTTTATATTTATCAAATTTTGGTGGTTCACATTCTAGAGGAAATGGTATCTGTAAGTAGTCCATGTCAAATGAATAAGAACACATGTCATTCAATTTGAACTTTTTAATTTGTTTCCCACCTTGGATGGTAGCAATTTCATCCTTCATTTGTTGTAACTCTTGGGCTAGGAAACTAAAGGGAACATTGGTTTGAGGGAGAACATTGGCCTGGGTAGATAGTTGAGCATTCATGAGTGGAACACTTTGATCAAGGTATAATGGAGATATTTTTTGGGGTATGTTGGTTTGGTTGGGAAATGGACCCAGAATATACATACACAGATTAGTGTTTATTTATTAAAACTACACATGTTACACTGTAATATTCTAGCTAGGGTTGGCTATGAAGGTTTGTTGAAGATTTTGTGGTTAGGATGGAGGGATATAACCATATTGTGACTATTGTGGTTAAAAAGAGATATGTTACTGACTAATCAAACCCTACGATTGATTAGGAACTTGTTAACCAAGACCCTACTTCTTCATGAGTGGCACATTTTGAACAAAGGGTAATTATTGCCTAGTAGGTACTTGAAAAACATTGGAACCTCCTTTTTGCATGAATCTTTGTTAAAAAGTGAATGCATGTTAAAGATTCGATATTTATCACTGATCAATATTTATATGTTATTGGTTAGACATCATTTGGTTTTGAATTGGTACACTAGACTATAACTGAAGAGGTATGTTTGCTACCACCTGATGAAATGGAATATTAGTTACCCCTATTGAAATGGTAACATGTTTAACCTCTATTACATTGGTATAGTCATTTGTGCCTATTATTGTGGAATACTACTCATCACCTATTGAGGAGGAATAGGATTTGTCATATTCTATTATTGAGGCATGACATTG
Source organism: Torreya grandis (assembly GCA_037957365.1). Classification (NCBI taxonomy): domain Eukaryota; kingdom Viridiplantae; phylum Streptophyta; class Pinopsida; order Cupressales; family Taxaceae; genus Torreya; species Torreya grandis. The sequence goes on from JARHVA010009905.1 coordinate 194,714, forward strand.
GTTATTGGTTGATTACCTGATCATGTTGGTCATGCACTTGACGAAGTGGTTGGTTGAGGATTGGAAGTAACTAGTTGAGATTGGGACATAGAAACTCCTACTCCTTAATTTTGAGAACCACTGACAATGTTAACTAAAGGCATATTTTTTTGGCTAGCCACTGGCGTATAAATACTACTTTGGTTTAGAGTTGACATTGCTTATGCATTGTCCACTATGTTGTGTAGATATAGAAGAGACTTCTTCAATTATTGGGGTGTGAAATAAGTTTTCAATTGAAGTGTTCTACATGAATGTGTTTACACCTTGATTATCTTGACTAGTCAACTCTATTAACACTCTTGTTGAGGGAACTAAATCTATAAGAGGCCTACTTGACATGGTCATCTGGTTAAAATTGCATGCTAGGTTCAAATAGGTCTAGTATGCCATCTACATTTGTACAAAGTGATCCTCCATGGGGTCTTTGCCTTTGATAAGCATAATAGGGTCTTGATACATTGTTTGTACTAGAGAAAAAGTATTGCTAGAAGAATCTTGTTGATTTTAAATGATGTTATGAGGCATTCTTACTAGACTTGGTAAATTCTCATGGGGGAAATTTACTAAAAACTTGGCCCCTACCTCTATGGCTCTAACTAAAATCTTGTCCTTATTTTCCAATAAGTGGTGCTCAAACAAAAATGGATCATATATGGAAGGTGGATTAATAGAGTATGGTTGTTCAAGAAAAGGTTCCTCAGTTTTTGGTACCATAGCTAAGTATTATGTGGTTTGTTCTTGATCATGTTCTAAATATGGTAGTGTATTAACCAAATAGTTATCCAATGGATCCTAGTTTTGTGCTCCTATTTGAGTATTATAAGAGGGATAAAGATCCATCTCATAAGTAATATTATCTACGTAGGGGTCTTGCACCATTTTTTCTTGCACAACCACATTACTAATTATTAGATTGTACATGAGTTCACTACTAGTGTAGGAATTGTTAAGCATGGAATATACTGAGATGGGGGGGTGAATCAGTATATTATATATCTTATAAATATTTCCTTTAACCAATTTCACTTAATCAAACATTCAAGATATGCAATAAAACTCAAACAATAAACATCCACACAAGATAGAGAGAGACACCAGATATAACATGGAAACCCAATGTGGGAAAAACCATGGAGAATCAATCTCAAATATATTTTTGAGAAAAACCCCACAGGAGCACCATACCCCTTTGCCAAGTACAAACCTCAACTAAAATTCATGAGCACCAACCCACAAGAGCTTCAAACCCCTTTGTCGAGCACCAACCCAGCACCTATTCATGAGCACCAACCCATAAGAGCACTAACCCCTTTGCCGAGCACCAACCCAACAATAATTCATGAGCACCAACCCACAGGAGCACCAACCCCTTTGCCAAGCACCAACTTAGCAACAATTCATGAGCACCAACCCACAGGAGCACCAACCCCTTTGTGTATACCACACACCTATCTCTCAATGTTGCTATCTCAACAAATGATAGATCAATACAACATCTCTTTCCTCTCTCTCATGTTTGCTCTTCTAAGCTAGATATAACAAATATAAATCATCTCTCACAATTGCTCTTCTAAGCTAGATATTACAATATCAAATCAACCTCTCACTTCCATATTACAAATGGCTACTCAAGCCTTTATTTATAGCTTTCCAAATGACCTTTGGCCTTCCCCCCTTGTGACCCTTCAATCCTCATGGAAAATGGCACCAATCTTGGATGACCCTTCATATTCAAGCATTTGAAAAGTCATGTGGTGACCCTTCATGACCAAAAATGTCTTTCCCACTTTTGTCCTTATCTTTGGTGACTTTTCATATTCCTCAAAGTGTCCCTTCATGAGAAATTTGGCTTTTACTATTTTGTCTTCACTTGGTGACTCTTGGTATTCCCCAAGATGACTCTTCATGGGAAAATGGGTCCCATCCTTCTTTTGTCTTTATCCTGTCACTCTTCAACTTCTCCATGGGCCCTTATTTTGTCTCATATACAACCAAAAATATATTTGTTAATATTAAATAAATATTAACTCATATTAGCCAAGATAAACAACATTAAATGCAATGGGGCCTTTATCACCAATAATACTAAACCTTTGACATCAATGACAATATTTCCAATAATCTCCCCCTTTGTCATTGATGGCAACCTCAATCTTGAAATTGCCACATCCTGTCACCTGCACATACCATCATCTGAAAACATACAATAACTCCTCCTTACTGTAGCAACCTGTACCTGTTCTTTGTACCTATTTTCTTCACTTGTACTTGTAACTTTTATTCTCCCCCTTTGACATCAATGGAAAAGGGCCTACTTGGAGCTAACACTTAGCTCCCCCTCACTTGATTCTAAACATCAATGGTAGGATGTAATAGAAATTACTCCCAACTCCTCTCACCGATCTTTGAGAAGATATCTGATTTTACCTATCCTTTGAGAATTTGCAATCAACTCATTTGAATATTTCCTTCCGTATGAAACTTTAAGGTGTATCCTTGATCACATATTTGCCTTACACTCAATAGATTATGCTTATAAAACATTCTTAGTCTTGGTTCTACCATTATCCAAAAATAAAGTACCTTTTCTGGCTATCTTGGCAGTGGTTTTATCTCTGAATCTCACTGTACCACCATTAATCTTCTTTAGAGAAATGAACTTACTTTTATCACCTATCATATGCCTCGAACATCCGCTATCAATTATTCATGGCTGATCTTTACCTCCCACATGCAGAGCTGTCTGCACCATCATAGAACCTTCATGTTGTTTCTTCTGCCATGTACATGTCTGAACCTTCTTCCTGATGAATGGATCTTTGACACTCTGATTCTTCTTATTGATGAATGGAGCTTTGAACTTTTGATCCTTCTTGACTGACTCGAACATGCTTCTATAATACCGAGCTATGTGTTCGTAGTTGTTGCACTTGTAGCATACTATGGTCTCTTCATCAAATCTTGATAAAAGAGCAAAAGAGTTGTGGCTTCTGCTTGACTCTACTTGACTTTCTTTCTCCTCATTTCTAAAATTGTTAGCCTTCCAGCCTTCTCTGTTTGGAATGTCCTTTGTATTCTTCACTTCTCCCCTTTTTGTTTCCTCTTGTGTCAGAGCTTTAGCATAGCTCTTTTTCTTTTCAAAACCAATCTTTGTCTTATCTGAATATGCTTTTTGACTTTCCAATATCTTATTCAACATGTTAGTGCTATCTTCAAATTTTGAATCACTGATTACTTTATCACTGACTACTTTCTTAATATCTTCTTTTAAAGAGGAAATTTCAATAACATACCTTTCACAATCTTGTATTGCTATTTCCAATTGTGCTTTGAGATATTATTCATTCTTCTTGGCTTCTTCAAAGTGTTCTTGTAGATCTTCAATCATTTCCTTAGACTCTTGTTTATTCTTTTTGATCTGGCGCTTTAACCTTTGATTCTTCTTCTGAACATCTTCTAACTCTTCTAGGGCACAATTGAGTTCTCCTTCCATATCTACTTCAACTTCCTCCTCTTCTTCTTCTTGATCATCATGTATGGCCATGAATAGAATCTCTTCTTCTTCTAAATTGCTGACTCCACTATCTTCAACTGAGCTAGGATCCTTAGAATACAGGCTCTTCTTTTTGAATCACTTCTTGGATTTGCCTTTGAAATTCTTCTTGTATGTAGGATTTTATTCTTCTTCATATTTAACTTTATCGGGGCATCTAGCTAAAAAATGTCCAATCTTTCCACAATTAAAATATTTAAAAGGTAATTTTCCTTGATATTTACCTGTTCCTCTTTTCGACCTGCGAATGAAAAGTGCTTTGTTGTCATCTTCATCATCACTAGAACTATCACTTGATTCTTGAATCTTAGCTTTCTCCTTCTTTGATGTATTGAAAGTCGCTTCTCTCTTTGAGGGTTTATCTTGTTCTGTCTACATCTCATATGCCGTGAGAATACCATGAAGCTCATCCATCTTTAGCTTGGCTAAATTCTTCATTTCCTCGATTGCCAAAACCTTTGCATCATATCTCATTGGTAGAGATCTCAAAACCTTTTGCACCACTGTTGACTCATCCAATTTTTCTCCAAGACCTTGAATCTTATTTATGACTTGATCAACTTGCAAAAGATAACTTGCTATATCTTCTTCTTCTTCTATCTTCAAACTTTCAAACTACCTTCTAAAAGTCTACAACTTAGCTTGCTGAACCTTTCCATCACCTTTGTAAATTTTCTCAAGTTTTACCCAAGTTTCATGAGCATATTTACATTGCATAGCTTTAACAAATTCATATTCACATAAACCACATAAAATAGCATTTAAAGCTTTAGCATTACATTCACTTGCCTTCTTTTCTACTAGAGTAATTGTAGATGTCTGTGGCTCTTCATATTCCTGCACCACTGATTTCCATATGTCAAATCCAAGGGCCATCAAATAAACCTTCATTATCATGCTCCAAAAAGCATAATTCATCCCATCAAACAAAGGTGCCTTATTTGTAGAAAATCCTTCCTGTGACCCAGCCATCGTGCTTTCCTGATCTACCTTCAAGCTGTAAAACTTTTCAAAAAGGAACCTGCTCTGATACCAATTGTTAAGCATGGAATATACTGAGAGGGGGGGTGAATCAATATATTATATACCTTATAAATCTTTCCTTTAACCAATTTCACTAATCAAACATTCAAGATATGCAATAAAACTCAAATAATAAACATCCACACAAGATAGAGAGAGACACCAGATATAATGTGGAAACCCAATGTGGAAAAAACCATAGAGAATCAAACTCAAATATATTCGTGAGAACAACCCCAAAGGAGCACCATACCCCTTTGCCAAGTACAAACCTCAGCTACAATTCGTGAGCACCAACCCACAGGAGCTTCAAACCCCTTTGTTGAGCACCAACCCAGCACCTATTCATGAGCACCAACCCACAGGAGCACCAACCTAGCAACAATTCGTGAGCACTAACCCCTTTGTGTATACCAAACACCTATCTCTCAATGTTTCTATCTCAACAAATGATAGATCAATACAACATCTCTTTCCTCTCTCTCACATTTGCTCTTCTAAGCTAGATATAACAAATACAAATCATCTCTCACAATTGCTCTTCTAAGCTAGATATTACAATATCAAATCAATGTCTCACTTCCATATTACAAATGGCTACTCAAGCCTTTATATATAGCTTTGTAAATGACCTTTGGCCTTCCCCCTTTTTGACCCTTCAATCCTCATGGAAAATGGCGCCAATCTTGGATGACCCTTCATATTCAAGCATTTGAAAAGTCATGTGGTGACCCTTCATGACCAAAAAATGTCTTTCCCACTTTTGTCTTTATCTTTGGTGACTTTTCATATTCCTCAAAGTGTCCCTTCATGAGAAATTCACCCTTTACTCTTTTGTCTTCACTTGGTGACTCTTGGTATTCCCCAAGATGACTCTTCATGGGAAAATGTGTCCCATCCTTCTTTTGTCTTTATCCCATGACTCTTCGACTTCTCCATCGGCTCTTATTTTGTCTCATATGCAACCAAAAATATATTCATTAATATTAAATAAATATTAAATCATATTAGCCAATATAAACAACATTAAATGCAATGGGGTCTTTATCACCAATAATACTAAACCTTTGACATCAATGACAATATTTCCAATAGGAATACATGTTGGGATCCATAGTGAATGTTTTATGATATAACAGTAAGAGAGTTCTAAAAAATCTAAAAATCTAATGTTTGAAATTGGTCTAGATTCATTAAAAAAATGGAAAGGTTTATGCAATGGTTTGTGATAAAACAAGCTAACATTAAGTATTAACGTTGCATGTCTTATACAAAAAATTATTAAGTAAATGGACTGAAAATCAAAATGCCAAACTCTAAGGTTGAAGTGTTTCAAATCAGTCTAATCTAGGAATTAAATAGTTATTAGGTCTTTTGGCCAAACATGGCATCAAAATCTAGGCTCAAACAAGGCATGTTCTAAGACTCTTAGCCAAGTGGCATCAAAATCTAGACTTTGAAAATAGATGAGATTTTAATCTAATGAATTTGAAACACTTCTAACAAAAACTAGGCATTTGAATCTTGGACATGAAATTGATCAAATAGGTATAGGTATGAAACAAAGGGCACATTAAGGATAGTCTGATTTCTCACAAATAATGATATAAAACTTGGTTCTTTTGACAAATAGGCTAGAAAAATGTGAATAACGTAATTATGCTAGCTAAAGATTCATAAAAGGTATACTCAGATTGGCTTGAAAAATGTATACAAACTTGAACTCTATGTAAAAATTTCTATGAAATAATGTTTGAAATGTTTTGAGAAGCATAACAATGCTAGACTACTCAAAAGATGTGACAAAATGTTTGTTAAAAACTCTCTAAGGCAAAGATGGTTTCTCACAAATTCGATAGTGTAGCACTACCTTTCCTAACTCAAATGACATACATACCTCCAAATTTTTGACAATATCTCTAAGGCAAAAAGTTATGCATCAAATGAAATCAAGGTAAAATGGGATAAAGAAGGTTTGCGTATAGACTTAAAGTGCAAGAATTTGCACAAAATGACTTAAGTCTACCAAGTGGTGATAATGATTATGAGTCTTAAATGTCCTTCAACCCAAATTGGAAATTGAGCCTAAGTTCCCTCAAGTTTAGTGAAAATGGAGAACCCCCTTAACACATCAACCCTATGAACTTATGAAGCTGAAATTTCAAATTTAAGTTATAAATTAAGGACTTAAATAATGTTTGGTAGAAATCTAGACTCAATTAGACAACATAACTATGCTAAAGTGGATGATATAACTCCAAGTTTTTGATGAAATTTGAACAAGGTAAATTGAAAGGCATAATGGCTATTTATTCAAAGGAAACTGAAGAATATGTTTTGTGGTTTTCATTACTTGTTCACACCAATTTTTGACTCCAAACAAGACTTTAATCTAAGAAAAAACCAACTACTTAATTACTCTTAGGCCCTAAACTGACAAGGTTGCTTGGTATTGTTGGAATCCGTCAATATACATCACTTGAGAGGATTTTAGTGCTCATCCAAAAGTAAATGCACATTATATAGTAAGGTTTTCACACCCCATTCTCTCAAATGATATTACTATGACATGGACCTTGAGGTGCACCTTGCACCAACAACACTTCCATAACAAGTGGGGATTTATCTAAGATCTACAAGTTTTTTAATGTTTCTAGGGGGATTAATTACACAATGTCTTTCACTTCATGATGCAAAATAAAATAATATAATTGGGTATCCGATGCACTTGGCTTGTTGTAAAAAGGTCTTGCCCTTTTTGTAACCACTACATCCATCACTTGCTTAGTTTAGTGTGATGTCCAAAGTACAAATACATCCCATGTGTAACTCCATCACTAGAAGGTGGTTTAAATGCTCAAACCTCTGATCTTAGTGGGAGTGATTTGAAGTCAATGCCAAGAGATGAAACCCTGGGTCAAAGCTTCCCTAAAGAACTTACGGGAGGTAATGAAGTCCCCCTTGTAAGCCAATTTTATATACAAATAAATAACTCAATAAAAAGACTTTAGGGTCATTTTCATGATCACCCAAACTATTGTGAGTTTTTGGGGAGTGCTTTAGATGACATTCTTTCTATGCCTTGGATTAGGCATGTTTACAACAAGGATGGTGCTTTTGATTCCAAGGGTTCCTTAAATGGGACAAATAGAAGAACATACACACATAAAACTTCTCTTTGTCAAACAAAAACTAGACTAAAAAAGTATTGAAGACAAAAAATTCACAAATGAGTTAATTTTTAAGCACTTAAAGTAAATGTTTGGTGATGTTATTCTTGACCCCTTGGTTTTAAGTTATAACGTTGAGATCATAATCAAAACATCCAACTCAAACATGTAAAAAACTTCTCTTTAAACCCAAATTAAGATTCCTAATTCATTTTAAATCACCCAAAAGAAAGTTAAAATGACTTATTTAAGCTTAAAAAATTCTCTTTTCTTCTTGGATCTTTTAACAAAAAGGTTAGTAAATCCTTTAGCTTTGAAGCACTTTGAGGATGATGCAAGTGTTTTTTTTAAAATTTTATCTTTGTTTCAATCCCACGACTGAACAAAGCAATCCCATGAGTTTCCAAGTAATCTCATAACTTGGTGAGTTGAGGTATTGTAACTTAACCACTAATGGTTTAGTTACAATACCATGACTCTATTTAGCAATCTTGCTAGTTTTAGGACAATCCCACAACTTCTTGAGTTGTTTTATTGTCACTTAACCACTAGCAATTTAGTGATAATAATGTGACTCAGATCAATAATTTTGTGAGTTGCAGGGCAATCCCATGACTTTGTGAGTAGTGGTATTTTCACTTAACTGCTAACGGTTAGATAATATCATGACTCAGTTAGGCAATCTTGTGAGTTTTAGGACAATACCATGATTGAGTGAGTAGTGGTATTGTCAAACCTACATAGAAAGGCAAATTTAGTCTAAAAAATTAGTTAAACACAATCTCATGACTCCGAACAACAATCTTGTGACTGTGTCTAGGCAAACCCATGACTTCCAAAAAAATGTGTTTTACTTAATTTTTTCACTTTTTTGGGCCTCCCACTCTAAGATTCTACATAACAAAGGTTATTAGTTTACTTGTATGAGCCTTATGACCAAATTTATGAGTCTAGGTCCCACCAAGCATTCCATTTGTGAACATAGGATTGCAATAGGGGGAGATTAGTATTGTGTTAGTGAATAAACCAAATCAATCAAAAATGCACTGAACTAACACCCTAAACCTATCTCAAAGGAGGAGCTTAGTTAACAAAACAAAAATAGAAAATACAACTAAAAAATGAAAGAAATACCATCCTTCACCTTCCTTAGATGCTCCAAAATGCTTGGTGTAGTGGCTTGCTTAGTTTGTGCTCATGAAATCTATATCAATAAAGTATGGCTACCTCCATCTCTCCTTGGCACCATGCTTAGCTTTGGCTTGGATTGGATTGGATCAATATTTGGGCATTATAACAATAATATGCAATGATTTTGAATGCATTTGGGAATTATAAGTTTGGCATAAAAGAGATTAAAATTCACTAGGCAAGGCCTCTTATTTATAAATTTTTGCAAATGGCTAGAATCAACTTGAACCATCCATCTCAAGATGGAGATGTGTGGCTAAGGATTAATTCAATTATGCAATTAAAATTCATAAATAGGCTCATAAATATTTTGGATAGAGGGGCATTAACTTGGCATGGATGGTCTTAATGAGGCATGGGAGGCATGAATCCTAATATTTGTGGCATTTGTGGCCTAGAGATGTCTTCCCAAGAAATGATGTCACTTGATGATGTAGATATTCAATATTCATTTCCAAAAATAAATTATTCAAAAATTTCCATGGAATTCTTAATTAGGCTCATGATTTAGTTTAATTAGATCTTAAGGATGATTAAGCACTTTGATGCAAACCTTGGATCTTTATGCACAAATTAATCAAATTGGTTAGAATGTCTTGTTATTGGCCTAAAATTTGATTGGATTGGAATTAGGATGCGATGTTAGATGTGTTAGATCCATTATCCCATTTAGGATGATGTCAACACCAAATAAAAAGGGCATATGTCTTATGCAAGAGATTTGACAAATAAGAGCAATCTAGAGCACCCAAGTGCAAAATTGGCATTTTGACTCAAAATGATCCAATCAAAGTTAGCTACTTCATAAATTACATTGACCCATTTAATGATACCCTAGCCAAAATTGGCACTTGAATATATCAATTTCAAATCTTTCAATGTGTTTTAGTGTTTTTAGGACAAATTATGCACTTTGTTAGAAATTGGTCAAAAACCTAGTTGGAGGTTATCGATGACCAATTTTAGGTGTCTACATTGATTAATTTAATTTATTTATAGAATATTATGCATCCAATTCTATTTTAATTAAAGAATTGATATTTTTAGTATCCAATTTCAAAAATTGTGTGATTTATCTATAGGAGTAAATCTAGTTTTTGAATCAATTTTGGTATCAGAGTAGGTTGATAAAGGACTTACTTCACTCATTGATATACTTCATTTAGAGATTTTAGATATCAGATTCTTTGTATTATTTTTCTATTGATTTGATTAGGTAGGATGACTAGTGTAAAGGAAAATTGGAAGATGTTCCAATTCACTGGAAGAAGACAAGCTTCTAACAACTAAGGTTTTGAAACCACTAGCACTACAGGATCAATATGGATGAATAACACAACACATTTTCACTTGAATGTGTGAGATGGTGTTGAGAGAGGATCAACCTTTCTATCTTGGGATGCATTTAGATAAAATGCAATGTATTTTCAATGATGCGCATCTAAGAGGAATTAGTTGCAACTTTATTACCATTATTACACAGAGGGCAGATTAAGGTATGATGGTGATCTGATTTCATATTAGTCTTGACACAATATTTTGGTCTTTTATAACAATTTATGTAGCCTTTATTTTTGGATAACTAATCATACTTTGGAAACCTATAGGAATAAGTAGAAAGACCAGCTTCATGGTAAGATATAGAAATAGAAAATAAGGCATTATTCAGGGAATTGAATAGTTTTTTGCACTTTATGGATTGAATTGTTAATTGGTTCATAAGTTGGTTTATGTTTCACAACTTTGTTAAGAGTTGTAGGAATCAAACAGGGAGTTTTTTAAATACCAATTATATGTCAAATAGTACACAATAAGTGAATTTCATAGTTTTTTTAGAGTTATAAATTATTTTTAATGTAACTATGTATGCACATTTTTTGTTTGAATCCTTTATGTAGGGTTACCTTAGAAGTAAAATATATCTTTATTTGGAATTTTTTTCAAATCATTTTGAAAATATAAAATGGATCATCTAACTCTTATAAGATAGATTTTTAAATAAGATGAAACCAGCTCCTATTCAATTGTGGATACCATAAAGAGGGAATAACCCTTATTGATCAATTGGTTTATTTGAATAGTTTTGGATAAACATGACTATGGTATTAATTAGTATGCTTTTATTCACTTCAAAACACTATTTTGAGGTAAATTCTTAACTATTGGGTCTAGGAAGGAATTTTTATAATCTTGGTGTTGTGGAAGAATATTTGCTATCTCCTATTTCAGTTTTCTATTGTGATAAACTTTTTGGGAAATGAACCCTAGATGAGTTTTGGAGGTGTGAATCAGGGAGCAGTTAATAGTGAGGAAAATTTGAGATAGGTTTAACATTATTAGTTTTATCCTCACATTTATGTTATGCCTTATAGATACTTGTAGAGTTTATGAGTTTGTGAAGAGGCTCTTATTTGTGAATTGTGCATTTATAACCTTAGAATAGACAAATTCATTGCACATTTTTATACTTGACATATACATTTAAGTCCAATTGTATCTTGGGAAATGTTTGTATTACAAAAAAATTATACACACATGTATGTTTGACATGCATGTCATGTAGATGTACTTTTAAAGACCCATAGATGGGTAACACTTGTAAATGCAAGTATACATATGTTGCAGTTGTTTATAAGTCCTATAAGGTATGTCACACATTTTGTTTTCCCTTGTGTGATGTTGATAACAAGGTGAACACCTTAGTCTTTATGCAGTTTAGGGGTTGAGAGAATCTTTCAGATGTTATAACTATTTTGAGAAATAGATCATGTTGGTAAAATGGGTAAAGAGTTTGTTTTACTCTCCAAAATTAGGTTGCAGTTTTAGTTGGATAGTTGACTTCTTGTAAGGAAGTTTTGATGATGTCTCATTTTGCTAAAGTAAACTTGTTTTTAAAATGGAGTCTATTTGCAGAGTGTGACTTCATAACACATTCATTATTCTATATTCTAGTTTGTATACTATGATGTGATGCAAAGAGTCATTTAGCAGATTTAGTGAATTATTGTGACTTTTGGATACCAAAAGTCTTTTTGTGGGGAGGTTTGATCCAGAGTATTTTTTATTCTTCATATGTTCCTAAAACTAGTATAATGTTGAAGAACATTCTTAGAGATTTCCAATGCCTATTGGAACATGTTAAATGGACATCCTATGCTCTAGATACAACTCATCAAAGTTTAGATTAAAAATGGCCAATCATCAAATAGTGACATGGATGTGTGTATGGTTGCCAAATGGACCAATTGGCAAGTGAAATGTGGTAGTGTAGTGGTAAAAGGGTGTTTGTTTTTACTTCAGTCTTTAACACTCATGTGCAGATAAATGGGCCCCACTATTTTTTGGTTGGGGGCCTTGAGCTAGGGTCAACACACTCTTTTTATGAAGGGGTGCCTTTGTGTTCATTTCTTCAAGTTACCATTGCAACATTTTTGGTTTTATATGATTTTGTGTTAATTACACATTGCATGAGGGATTAATAATCCCAGATTATTAAATCATTCCACATATTTTCTAAGTCATGCATTCTCTATCTGAGTTTGAGATATGGCCAACTAAATAACCAACCCATCATGACCAATTTCAAAAAATGCAGCTCGAGTACCAATTCAACATGGTAAGCTTGAGATTCACCTCAAAATTAAGCCTGAGTACCATCTTGAGTTGAGTCCAATTAAGTTAATCCATAGAGCTTGTGATTGAACTCATAGTTAGCTCAAAGATTCTACCATGCAAAATGATGAGAGACGTGACCAAAGCTATAAAGTATAAGCTTTATGTAAGGATATTTGAAGCTTTTTATATCTATCTTACCAATGAATGTGGGATTAAATTCCCTACAAGGAAATACCACCAAGATTTGGGGACCAAACTAATGACCTCACTTTAGAAAAAGGTAAGGCTTAGCTATTAGGCTAAACCATTGACATTTATAATATAGATGTGTGGCTTTGTATTTGGGCAAATAGACTCAAGCTTGAAAAATAGAGGGGTCTATGTTGAAAGGCCTTTTGGCTATGTATGCTAGGTTTTATGTTTACAAGGGATCTCACCATCAGAAGATGAATAAAAAAGCTCATCAAATATGGATGACATAGTCTAATTGGAAAAATAGGAGAAGCTTGCTATTGGAGCATGAGTTAGGCTGAGTATAAGAGTGTATAGTTACAAATATGTAGTCTCTAATATGAAGACCTGAGCAAGAGATGGGTGTTTCCATTGGTATAGCCTTGGGTTATGGAAGATGGATATGTATAGATGTATATTGAAATGACATAGTCAAGAATGAGAAAAAAGGCCAATTTCAATTTGAAGAGTCGAGCTATTTTGATACTTATACATTTATTTTGAAATACTCAAAGCTATGGTGGATATTACGGCTATCATGTAAAGCCTATGGGTGATGACATATTTGTCTAGGTTATTTTGCAAAGTTTTTGAATGGAAAAGACATGGTCCCACATCTAAGAGGTGAGGCATCGATTTCTATAAGGCCTATTGTCCATGGCATATGATTATATTCTTACATATGCAGAATTGATCTAGGTGGGATATCCATCTATTATGTGAAGCCTTCGGGATATGGATTAATATTGTCAATAGACCTGAGATAGGATTACACAGACCTAAGCCATTAAGAGCAAAAGGGGTTAGGATGTGTTTTGAACCATGATCTTTATCTTGCAAAAGGTTAAGTCTTACCATTAGAACAAGCAAGATGGACTAGTATATATATTGTGTAATAATGTATTTGAATGTTACACAAAGCCTGAATGATATAGGTAGATGCTCCTATTTTATAAGGCCTTTGGCCATGGAGCTAATTATATTTGTCATTATAGGGTTTATTTAAGGATTTTTAGGTCTGATGAAAGGCAGAGAACACTCCTTAAGATTATTATGCCTATATATTAGAGTTTTCATATATGCTAATCGAAAAAATTGTTTGAATGCATGGAGAAGATGAATAGGTGCTATAGATTTTGATAGACATTATTGTTGACCCATTTCAAAGTCTTCAAAGTTAGTTTTAGCACTATTTATAGGTTCTCATATCCATTATAATTAAGTTTTAAATTTTTAATATGTGCATCCTTTTTAATGGTTTGGTTCATGATTACAACTTTGAAGACATAGCCCTAAAATAGGTGAACTCCATTATCAAGTTTTAGTGTCAATTTTACTTTCAGTATTCTATGTTTCAGTTATTAATTTAGTTTTGGAAAGAATTAATAAGACCCTACATTAATTATGGGAAAGTTATAAATGAAAAAAATTAGGATTTTTAATGCAAGAAATGAGTTTACAAATTTTTTATTACTTTCATTCATTCCTAGAATATTTCACATCCAATTCTATTTTAATTAAAGAATTAAGATTTTCAGTATCCATTTTCAAAAATTATGTGATTTATCTATAGGGGTAAATCTAATTTTTGGATTAGTGTTAGTACCCAAATTGAAATGTGCAAGATTTAACTAGATTCTTTTTAAAAACCCAAAATGAAGTGTTTTTAATTAGCCTAAACATGTCAATTAGTGTTCTAATCACTCCTAGGACCTAAAAAAATAATAGAGTGTCTTTTTTATTATAATCACTTTTGATTGTGAGCAAATGAACTTTGGAAAAGGAGATCTTATATTTTAATTTTTTTGAACACATAGTGGTTGTGTTTGGTCAGAAATGATCGATACCAGTTTCAAGGCAACCATCACTGATTGGTCTCAAATAGAATTGATGTCGGTCATAAAGAACTGATGTTAGTTGATTAAGACCATCATTGATCACCTGTGAATCTGAAGTAAAAGCACAAAAGATAAACATGTTAAGTTAGGCCTTGGTTAGATAAAATTTTGAGAAATCCTACAAAGCAAAGTTTAGTGAAGGAGTTTAAATGCTATTGAAACCAAGAAATGATGAAACGGATTGATAGAAAGAATCAAAATTCAATATTTAAACCCATTTTCCCCCTATAATATTATTGACGATGGTCACACAAGATTGATCTTGATTGGGAGGAACTGTGGTTGGTTTAGGCCAAACCAACTCTAGTTAGGCCTGATCAGTACCAGTATCTATGTAGATCCAATTTAGAAAAACAATCCCAAATATGAAAAAATAAAAGGAAAATTTGGAATTTTAATTATACTCAAGGATTATTTTGATGTTTTATAAATTGCATGTTCATCTCCTTGTAATGTCAGCTGCTCATGGTCCCACTGGGCATGCATTTATGATCAAGGAATCCAAGATGGGTGGTTAGATCATATGTTAGCTTCACAATGAAAAGAAATAAAAATGAAAATGAACACACTAACAAGCATAATATTATATTACCTATATCAAAGGGTGAAACATGGTGAATAAAAAAAATTGACAGAGCAAAACTAAAATTCAAGAAAATATACCTTCCTTACCTTCTTTGAATGCCTCAAGAGATCTTTGGAAAATGGAGTTGTGTGGCTCCTTCTCCCCTTGGCACCATGGTTTGGCTCATTCTTGCTTGATGTAGGTTCATGGATTTTGATGGCTTGGCTTGTGATTCATAATTTTGGCATTATAACTCTATAGATTTCATTCTTGTCATAAAACCAATACTATAACATTACTATGTCCAAGCTCTCTAAATAAAAAGGTCTAGGCTTATAGGTTTAGAAATAAGGCTTTGAATGCATTCAAACCTTACCTTTTTGAGTTAATTTACCCCAGTAGAGTTAAAATTTGTCTAAATCTCATGATTAGCATGGAATAGGCATGGTGAGATATTTTGGGATTTTGGACAACTCACAAAAGGTAATTATAAATTCCTATGATATTATTTGATTTTTGAATTTCCTTTTTAATAATTAATTTAATTTCTCATGGTTAGTTCAATTTAGGCATTTGATTTAATTTTGCATGGTAATTGGTTTTGTTTAGGCTTTTTGACATTTTGAAAGATTTGAATTAATTTGACGTATGCATTTGTCCCATTTAATTATTTTATAAGCCAAATTTTATTTTACAAAGCCAAATTTGAGACATTTAATGATTGCTAGGATAGATTTACAAAGTTTTGTAAAAATCAATCTAAATTTTGGTATGAAGCTATTGTAGCCACTTTTAGATTTCTACACTTTATATCAACATATATGCAGTTATAGTATATCAAAATCCTGAAATAGTTTTTAATAAGGCATGTGAAGTGTAAATAGCTCAATGTAGTCTTTCATTATCTTGTGATAATATTTAAAATAAGAATGAGATTACTTATAATGTATAGCATGTGAAACAAACTCATGGTGTGGATATAATATTGTAATGATCTATGTATTATTGGGTTAATTACTTATATGCTTAAAAGAGTATATAGGTACATCTATGACTAGTTAGCTTGTACTTGTACATTGGGGTGTGTTCTATAATTATAGTATCATTGGTGTATTTAATCTATATTATATATTTATGTGTATTAGAATCTTATTTATGCATACATGCCACTCCCTTGAAAGTATAGAAAATGCTAGAATGGAATATTTTATGTTCATGTGAACTTGGACTTTCTTTGTTATATCTTGTTGATTGAATAGAAGCTTATGTTTTCATTGATTTATACTACTTAAATATGATTAATTTTGGTATTTACTAGTTATGCTTAAGAACACTAGATTATGATAATATGGGTTATCATAGGGTGTATTATATTTAGGAAACCTATTTAGGTAGGGATAAAATCTATGGAGTATTAGATTATTGAACCCCTTATCTTATAAATATCATCAATATTTTTTGTGAATAGGAAATTATAATAATTGTTAACATCATATGGAGTTCTTGACTTAGAAATATATTTGTCCATTGATATAGTATTTATATATCATATGTGTGCTTATATGTGGTACATATTATGTTATATGACTATTTGTATATAGGAAACATATTTATTCATGAACTTAAGTAACCATATGACAATGTTACATATATAGGTGTATTACGTCCTATGCCTAGGCTTGTAGCTAATGGATGGTTATATTGAGTTATAAGGTGTCCAAGGGACCGAAACTATAATCATATTAAAGTAGTCTCTAGAAATAAAATTAAGTTATTTAAATGAAAGATCATGGTATAACTTGGTTGTGAGTTATCTGATGCTTTTAGAAATAACATGATAGCTTATTGTTATATATATGCATACAATAATGAAAATTGGTGAGTGGTACATATTATAAGTATATTAAAATGTACCAATGTTTAGTCATATATAGTATATTTTAGTGCATTATGATGTGTGCCTATAATTTATGTTTATTTTGATTAATATTATGTAGTTTAAAGATAGGATATACCTGATTGATATAAACTATACTTGCTTGCTTAAATATTTAGGATTGTGGACATTTTATTCTTAAAATTGTGACATCAGTTGTTCATGATTGAGTAGTGTGCTCATGTACAATGATCTATGTTATTATGGGATGTCATAGAGTGTTTTAATTTATGCATTAAAGTCTAAACAATGCCATACCCAAGGGGTACAAATTATAATTAATATGTCTAAATTCATTCATATGTTTGATGAATTAAATGTATGCGTGTTGGATACTTCTAAGAATAGCATGTTTTATAACAATAGTAGAAAGTAATGTATTATGTTTGCTTGTCAAATATACAGGGTGATGCCTAACATATATATAATGCTCAGTTAGTATAATATAAATTTGTTTTTTTATTATTTATACTATAGGGTAGATATTATTATGAGATTCATTCATATGTTTGATTGAATAAATGTGTGTTGTTATATTATCATGTGCTTAGCATGTTATATGAGTACTATTAGGATGTAATCTATGTGAATATATTTGTTATATTATGTTAACCAAATCTCACATTTTTGATATTGAGTAAATAGTGAGATGAACTTCACTAGCTTACTAGTATCATAATGCTAGATGAAGGTAATCCGATCAAGTGGTGTGTATGAAATTGATTGATCCTTAGATCATTATTTATTATTGAAAACTTTGGCCAGGTAATGTTCAGTGATACATTGTCATTTTATGAGTATGATTTACATGTTTTTGTGATATTTTTCAATAAAATGGGTTTTCTATGATGCATTTCATGTTTAGTTTTATAAATCATACATCACATAGGTACTAACTTGTCTCTCTAGATTCATGTGCCATTACTATATACTCATATATGAAGGGAGGTCCATTCCTTGATGGGATTAGTGTAGAGAATAATTAGTCTATGGTTGGTGTGTAAAAACACTCAGATGATGTTCTTCCTCTTAAAAATAGTACTACTTTTAAGATGACACTTGAGATTGCCGCAAATACTAGAGTCTAAGAAACTATGCTCCTAAGACTAGTGTATATTATATATGTACATTATATTGTACTGTATTTATTATTGAGACATTAATCTGATGAGATGTAATTATTTAATTAATTTTACTTTGGCAATAGTAATTGTATCATTATACTAGCCATGGCTAACGTTTGTAATTACTTTCCATTTTGGTTATGATGTGTTTCATATGTTGATAGTGATCAGTGATTGTTAGATGCCATGTGATTATTTATAGTTAACATACTTAGAGTTTTATATTTGGATCACTAATTGGATGATCATGGTGAAGTATAATAAAAGAGTATGTTGATTAAATAAATAAATAAAATCAAGTTTATCTATGTCAAACTCAGTGGGGTTGTTACAAAATGATAGCCTATTCAATTTAATTAGTACTAAGATAAACCACATGACATATTATGAAATTTATTGGATAAAGAAATGATAGAACTCCATCCTAATTCACATTACCCACCTCACATATTTGAGAAGAAAAATGACAACACTTTTGCACTTATTATGGTATTAATGGACATTGAGATAATGACTATTTTACTCTTGAGTAAAAGCTTATATAATTAGCCAATCACAAAATCATTGCATATCAAAAAGACATATCTAGATATTTTCCACATACTTCACCTAGAGGCTCATTTAATAAGGTTAAGACATCTCATGCTGATCCCTATAAGGAACACATGTTTAATCGGCCTTCACAAAATATGAGCTCTAGTAAAAGTCATTCTCATATTGTATTCTCTCCTAGGATTGATCTCTCCTACACTGATCTTATTGAGGAACCATTGGTTGATTGGGTCCTTCATAAATAGACATAGGAAGAACGTAAACTTACACATCAGATATGGGTACCTAAATAGAGACATATAGATTCACATGGCATTTCAATAGATAATTCATAGATAATTACAAAATCAAAACCATTAGTCCCATTATCATATGATCATTATAGTCATGTTTTATTATTCCCATCTAGATTTCATTACATATGATGATTTATTTATTTCTAATATAATATATGCATTTGAAAAAATAAACATACTTTTTACATTATTTACCAAATCCTAACATACACCATGGAAATAAATGCAATTAAAAACTATATAATGAGAAATAGAGAATTAAACATTGAAAATCCATTCGACACCAAATAAAACCATGTGAAAAATGTCATATATATATAATGTTTATATAAATAATCACATTAATCATATGTTGGAGGCATATCCCCAAGGGTGTAATCCTCATCACTATCAACATCCATAATTCCAACACCTCTCAATGTAGACACACTAGGATCTAACTGAGGTCTGCATGCATGTGATAATAAACATACTCTCTCCTCAAAATCACCTAACCATCACATTGTATCCTCATGATCCCATCACAAAATTTCATAATGATCAATCAACATCTACATAAGATTAATGGAACTCCATTTTGAGATGTCATGCCTATCTAGCTCAATGTAACTTCTCATGATCAGTGGTTGTAGTATGGTATGATGCCAAAACTCTTGAAACATGATTGAATAATGATGCATGGATATTAGTAATTCCAACAACTCTCTAAATAGATTCATATATAGTTACATCTATTGATACACTATAAGTGAGGGCTTGTATTACCTAATCCACCATAGTCACCCACTCCTAGTTACCTATAAACATTTGAGATACGATTTTAGTTAGTGACATATATGAAGCCAAATAATTTATCTAATATGATAACCAAATAAAATTCAAAACTTAAAAATTATGGTCCTCACATGTGGCCCTAATGGCTACCTCATTCACTAGAGTTGGTCTGTAGGAGCACCATCACCTGCCTCACCACCTACCTCTTTTATGGCACCAACCTGAGCTATAGGAATTACACCTGGGGTAAAAAATACAATAGGAAATAATAGTGACCACTAGGATTTGGATCACCAATACACATAGACATTGGTACATCCTACATAATCTCCTATAATTAGGTAAACCATGGGATCTCACTCATCAGCTAGATGTAGGGCTAGATCTACGACTATAGGTGTCAACCTATCATGCAGCCTATGACCAATCTATGTCATCTAATACCATGGATACAATGTTAAGGGCAATCCTTGCTCTATCCTAAACTACCATAAAACTTGGTCACACTAGAAAAACTCATAAACACCAAGAAACCAATCAACCAATCACATATTGATATAGACCCTCTATAACTCATGTCCATCCTTAGTCCATCCAATAAAAGTCATGTAAGGATGCCATAAATCTGATCTAGATCCAATCTATCTAAAGTAATATTGTAATCCATCATGATATGAATTATACCACATGGAAATACCCATAAATCTACAAATATCAGTGGATGAGCTCATCTATTGAGGGGACTACCAACTGGCCATACCAATATAATATGCTCATAATCCCAAAAAATTAATAAAATCATAACTCCAATACCTCCACCATGATTAAAGTTACAGATCCATTACCTCCACCATGATTCTCTAATGTAAACCTATAGAGATCCCTTTACAATTGGGCTAGTATAGTGCATACCCATGAGCATTTAGTCTAATCATGTTCAATATGTTGAACTACCTAGTACATATGATATGAAATACCAATATTTTCACCTTCCTCAACCATAAATGATACTAGTAAAACATAAATAAACTTCCATAATCACATAACATCACCTCTAATAATACTATCAAAATGAATAACAATTCTTAGTTCTATATTAAGATCCCTTTAACTAATAAAATACACATGGGAACACTAAATATAGCCTCATCTACCATCTCCATCAACCTAGACTCTCTTTCCTCTAATTAGAAGCTAGAAAATATGATACACATCCTCTAAAGTGACTACCATATCACCTTAGGAAGCCAAAACATATATTTTTCTAGGTTCCACCTCTCATCTAGGGATATGAGGAGGTGGATATCATATGGGATCTATCCCAAATGGCCCACATGGCCCAATCCATCTTGATAAATGATAGCCTAATCAATTTCATCTAGACCCAGCTCCACTAAGGTAGAATAATGATGTCCATGCTAGAACTCTGAAATATGTATATCCTTATGAAAATCAAGAAAATAACAATAAAAATTTATTTATAATAATATTTTAATACATAAATAATAATTAATTATACATAAAATAATAGGACCTTAGCATTGGATGCTAACATCCATGCAAGATAGAAACATTAGATGCTAACATCTATACTAGAAAAAAAATGTTGGATGCTAGCATCTGACACTGGACACTTGCATTGAGTTATTGATGAAAGTGTACAAGACATTGATGTAAGCATTTTACATCCTAATAAAAAAACCCAAAACACACACATAAAATACAAAATTTTCTAAAATTCAAAATTACCAATAAATTAGAATAAAACCTACTTACCAACTTAGAAAAATCTTGGTTGGCTAAATCACTCTAGAGCACATCAAACCACATCAAGTGAGGGGATATTGTGCATGACATGGTTATTATCAAAAAATTAAAGATCAAATTTCACAAATGTTCAAAATGCAAATGATTTCAACTTTCTATTACAATGCATCTAATATACCACTTCTACATAAACTTCAAACATGCATATCTTGAGCCACAGTTGTCCAAATTATAAATTATAAGTTGTGTTGGGATATATATAATGATCCCTTCCATATTATACCAAATTTTTAAAAAATCAAAATTTTCCAAAAATCACTAATTTTTTTACTACACAGATATTCTGCTAGATTCCAAATACTACCAAAAATAATGTCATAAATTATGATCCAAAATATTTTTAGAATAGTATCAATCAAACTATATCAAAGCATATCATCAATTTTCCTTTTGTAAAGAGATGACCAATAGGCACTATATCACCTCCTCCCATAAGGGGGGCATCTTAGTAAGGGCATGTTTATAAACATATTCTACATAACCAAATATAGTTTTCACATTCTTTAGGTTCATTGGGGGCATGCTTTGGAATCATATTATCCACACCTATTTGACATATCCAAATTATAGTGGGGGAATATTTTGGAAACATGTCCTCCACATTGGTACTTATTTTAGTGAAAATTTATCCATATATAGTGGCACATGCCTTTAAAGCATGTTCTCCAAACTTTTTTAAATTGGTAAAAATGCATAGTATATGATTAAAATTCATAATTTTGGTAAAATTCTATACATTTATACCATTTTTTATACACAATTTTAGCATGAGACATATACAAGGTGCATATAATATGTAATATGTGCCTAATATTACAAAATATAAATCAATTTCATATTTCAAAACTCTTTTATGGACTATTACCACAACAAAAACTTTTACATACTGATACCCCAATGTACTGATACCCTAGTCAAACTTTCAATGTACTGATATCCTAGTCAAACTTTCATAGATTGTATTGAGCCTTACCCATCTATAGTTGTTTATTCTTCCCTTTTTGGTATGATTGGATGGATTACATCATCTAGTCTCACTAAGTTTATGGGTTAACTTGATTACGCCACTCACCTTATACCAAGATATACATAACATATACTTTTCATTTGAGTTGTGTTGGTTAAGAAATGACACTCTCGATGACTGAAGCACCACTCTTCATATTTTGAGTTGGAGGCATGATCACCTCCCAACTCTCCCTACTTTAGTTAGATCACCATCATGGTAAAACACACTTGACCACTTGTAAGATCACCCTTCTTCCTAGCCAGAAGATGGATGGGGTTGCAAGCCCCCAATCTACTTCTCTAGTTTCCAGCACTCTGAAACAATCTACTAAGTGACACATACATAGGTGGATTCTATCCATGCTCTTTATTTATGCTAATTTCTATTATTGCTTACATACAAATTATATACATGATTTATTTTGTGGCATATTATTGGTTGCAGGTAATATAAAAATAAAATATTGAATAAAAACTCAAGTGAAGACAAGGTGTGTTGTCTACACCATGGTATGAATTTTATTTTCCTTTAAATAGTAATTCTAGTTTTTATTTCATTACTAGATTAATAGGGGGAAATGCAGACACCCATTTTGGTACAAGGACACATATTTTTAGTCTTTTTGTATGTACATACCTTTTCACTGAGAATTAAACATCTAGTAACTTGGTCTCTCATAGACCTCTTTGGTTACATCTTATTTTACTTGATTTACCTACCCCTTGGGCCTATGTGCTATGCTTGTTTATCTTCATCCAATGTAGTCCAAGGATCCATGCATGTTGTGCCTATTTATACATGTTTTATCTACTAAACACTTATGTCCACCCTAAACACTATCATCAATGTTAGTATCCAACTTTGATGTAATTGTCTAGGATTATAGTTTTATCCTTTTCTGTATATTTCACTTTGTGACCATTTTTTTAGCCCTCTTTACCCATTTTATGGTTATATTTTCATGTGTCATTAGGTTCTAATTCAAATTCAAAAATGTATACAAATGCTATAATATAATTAAGATACCTAAAAATTTGATAAGGCAACTCTCTAATTATAAAGTACTATTTTTTTTTAAGATATAAAATTACACTACATCAATGAATCAAATATTTGAAGCATTCAAGAGGCTAAATATACTATTGCATCACTTGTACCAAGGGTTACTATGATTAAGAGCATATATTCACACTATTATAATTCCAAACACTTGTATAAGAGGGAGAACTACATGTGAGTCTGAGACCCTCTTAGGATTATTGGATATGTAGGCAACGCTTAGCAATAAACAACATTTTAGAGATAGCCTGAATCATGTTACTAACCCCTTTTTACCAGGTTATAAGAGGCACAATGCAAAGGAATTAGGGATACTTATTCTCTAGATATATCACATAGGAAGACACATATAATGATGTAAAATAGTTAAATAGGTCACAACTTAGGCTTGATATAAATTTGTAATCATTCATGTACATACCCATGTTCAAATAGTTGCATCAAAATCAAACACAAGTGTTGACTTTACTTTCCCTAGTCATTGCAACTATCCAGTAAATAAAAATAGTTAGAATATAGAGTGAACAAAGTCAAGATATTTAAGGTATCCCAATGTTTATTCCTAATCACTACCAAAATCCAAAATAGAATAACAATAATATATATGCTCTCTTTTATCCCTTAGTTTCTTATTACTTATTGTATTTATTACACATGCCTAAATGAGATATATTGTCAAAACACTATATTACATTGGTAAAATCTAAATAAAACTTGATTGCAATCAAAAAACTCTATTTCTTGTATATTTATCTTATGAATCCAAAAGCATTAAAACACAAGGTAATATAAAATTCATACCTAAATCTAGTGACCTAGAACTCATTACTAGTTGGCAACCTATCACTTTGTTAAATGCTTTAAATAAGATCCTCGATAAAGATCTTACCAATCATATACTTATTATTCCTAATATATTTATACTAGAGTAGAAAATATTTATTAAAGGTAGATATATTATTGATAACCTTATTTTTATATGGGAAGTTATATAAGTGGTTGGGGCTTCACGTCAAAGAACCATTTTTTTCAAATTGGATTTTGAAAAAACCTATGACATAATTGAATGGCCTTTTATCTTAACTATGCTAAAGGTTATTGATTTTGGCTAGTTATTTATCTCAATAGTCTAAACATTATTGGCATATGTCTCTACCTACCTCGCTTTTAATCGTTTCAAATATTATAATATTTACCTCTAGTGCTCCATCCATCAAGGTTGCCCTCTCGCTCCATCTCTGTATGTTCTTTATGCAAAATCTTTAGTATATAATCTTGCTTCTAAAGGTGAGTGAGGTAATTTTCAATGTATTATTTTACATGACTACACTTCTCAACTCATTATTGGTCACTTTTCCAATGATACTTTCCTCACTCTTGAAGAGTAGGGAAAAAATTAGAAGCTATGAAGTGTCTTGATATTTTTTATTTAACCTCTAGGTCTAGTTTTTAATGGAGTAAAACTAAATGTTTTATACAAATCATGATGCCTATCTTGAGTGGCTTCTCCATTTAAAGTATAAATGGATTAGTAGAGGATAAAAATTTAAGTTTCTAGGCACCCCCTTTGCCTTTTATAGTTCTCCTACAGAGCTTTGTAAATATGGCATTAACCATGTTGAAAATAAGGTTGAATGTTGGGTTACCAAACCACTCTTTTTAGTAGGCAGAGTTCAAGTATAATTTTAGAATCTACCCATGTTTATTAATCTTATACTAGGCTCTCTCTAAGGATTTATATGATAATTTGGCTAAATTTCTTAGGTATTTCATCTGATCTAATTCCAAACATACGAGGAGATTTCATTGATTTGCTTGGGACATCTACTACCTCCCTCACAATAAAGGAGGTGTATGAATTATTAATATTTATAGGGAAATCATAATGGGGTTGTTAGAGCCATTGAAGGTAATTAATCCTAAAAAATATTGATAAGACATTTTATATCCTCTAGAGCCCCCTATGGTGAACCTAGCTGGAAAAATACTAGCTTCTACACCCTTCTCATCATGTTGACCCTAGTCAAAATTGAAGTTTTATTTGGGGCCAAAAATATATGGAAGGATTTAAAGGATATCAAGCCCTATTTGAAATGGATTCATGATGGTTTTAACATTGGTTTATCTTTTAATGATCATAATATATGGTGTTCTCCCATTATGACATATACTAACATTATGCTAGCAAAGTTACCTAGGATCAAAGCATTAAGGCCCTTCAATAAAGGAACTCATACCATTTGATATTTGGCCTCTACCAAGGATTAGAATCTTTGGCTAGATTTGAAAACAAAATTTAATTTCAATAATTTAGAATTGTCTTATATTATTCACATTCAAGAGTCAATAACATATGTAATGTTTCACAAGTTGGGCTTACAACCATCCCACTCATGGTGGAAGGATTGGAGGTAGAATTGTAACACCCATTTTAAAAATTATTCCCCAAGACTCCTATATCAAGTTATGAGTCCCTTTTCTTATATTCTCACCAAGCTCAATAGGTGACATGGTCATAATTCCTTCCCCAAGACATGGCTTGCTAGACTCAACCAAATCTGGATGGCTCATCAAGAGCCCAGGTTGGCCCATTTCCTATGGTGTTTGATATACCAAAGTCTTCCACTTAGGGAGTGACTATCCCATATTAGAATTACTCAACCCAAGTGCCCCACCTAAAAGTGCCCAGAGTCCTTAAAACATCTCTTCTATTTTTTTTCTAGAGCTCAGTCTGCCCAGAAATGGATTTATAACCTATTTTAGCCTTATCACCTTGAACCTTTCTCTTGGTATATTTCCTTGCTTGTGGATTTGATCAATTATCCTGATAATTCTAATTTTTTATGGATTTTTCAAAGATGTGATTTTTTTCTACTTATGAAAGGCTATAAATAATGATTTATAAAATAATGTTGAATGATTTATCTCTTTTCTATTAATGATAAACTTTCCTTTATATCTTAGACCTATATGCATATTCAATTCAAAACTGAAAATGTTTCTATGGAGGTCCATCATTTACATGAGTTGATAGACCACTAGCGTAGTGTTCCCTACATAATAAGTCACATATTACCTAATGGCTTTCCCAAAGTTCCACCACTTCCACCTCCCAGGAGGCATATAAATCATTCCTACATTTGAAACCACTTCTCCCCTCACTTCTCAGGGGGGATGGAGGTTTCCAAGCTCGCATGTAAAATATGATATAGGGAAGATGCACAAGTTAGGGAACAAAAAACATGAAAAAATGGAAAACACAATTTTTTTAAAAGGATGTATGCCCTTTTTAAAAGGGTTTACACATTTTTTTTTTAAACCATAGAAATTTTGAATTGGCTTGGTTCCAAGCCTAAATGGAGTATGTCCATTTTTCAAAAAGGGCATACATCCTTGTTAGGAAAGGGTGTGTGCCATTTAAAACACATTTTTTGGAGGGAATAGTTAAAGGTTGAAAATTTTGAATGAAAGGGCATACATCCTTTGCTAAAGGGTGTATGCCCTATGAAATAGAAAGTATGTACACCCTTTTAATTTACAAAATGTTTTGTGGTTGATTTTACTTGTCAATGTTGTAGATATTTATTAATATAAAATGTAATATAAATAAAATTTAATACATTTATTTTACTAAATATAACAATTTAGGGATACTCTACATCTTTTGAAATCAATTCTAGAGTTTTAGGAGTGACCATTTAGAATTTAGTTTTTCAAAATCCATTTTGGTCAATACTTAGTTTTCAAAATTTTAGGATTGGAAACTAACTAAATATTTGACTTCTAAAGCTCTAAACTTAGGTATGGATGTCACTAGTTGAGATAGAGATAGGGAGCCATATACAGATAGGGGCTAATGTAAGGATTAGTTAAGATAGAAACAAGGATTAATGATAGAGATAAGACCTCTACTAACAAAGATGAAACATATATGTAATATGATGGGATGGAATATGCATTGATGCATTAACCTAACTCAACTAATACATCCAAACCTTGAAAAAAATATGATAACTTCATATTTACTTATTTATTTTCACCATTAACTATATAGATTTGAAGACAAATATCATCTATTAAAGCAAAGGTAAAGGAAGAGTTTGGTTGTGTAATGAACCTTTGGGTCACTTTTACACCCCAACATTAGTGTAGACCCATAGATCTTCTTTCACTAGTGAGGAGGTGGGATAGAGATATATATAAGTGAGTCACTCCATAGTCAAAACTCCAATTCTTATTACTAAAATAACATGATCAACTTGATAATATATTATTTTAACCTTCGAAATTATATGACAATATACTTAGAGTAAACCATCATGGCCCTACCTAATCTCTAGACATTAATGAGACTAATCATCCTAATACAGTCCAATTAGAATAAAATGAATCAAAACATCATTATTATTATTTCATCACTCCCTTAACATCTTTCATAATCCTTCATTATGCCTAATCACTCCCTTACCAACCCTCATCATCCTTCATCATCCCTAATCACTCCCTCATCAACCCTAATTATCCTTCATCATCCCTATTGACCAAATTTGATCTTGTAGGTCAAATTTGGACCCTTATGGGTAAAAACTTGATGTTTAAATGTTTTATAGTTCTATTTATATGTTATAAGGTGTATTATAGGTCTTTTTTGTCATTTAATGCTATATTGGCCTTGGTTTTAGTCATTTTAATCCTTGTATTTTTGAGCCATTTAGGGGTTATAAATGAATGTGTCATGGTTTTCAAGGTGTATAACTATCATAAGTTCCTTTCAAACATCCAAGAAGTCAAATTACCTATTAGGAATGTCAATCCCATCTAAAACTTACAGGTTATCTAACTGAAGATCAAGACACCAACTAAAAAGAGAAAAGTTTATCACTTGTACAACCCATGAGGGAAGGTGACACATGGGAGAATGTCATGGATTGACTCTTCAATTCCTCAGACTCATTTTCATGCTTGAATTGATTTGGAAGTACCAAATTCAAGATAAAACCATTATGTTCCTTCTTCACCCTTCTAGACACACAGAAGTGGTCAACAAGTTTGTGCTTAGTACAACTAGTTGGAGAGGTTATAGGTCAAATGCCTTTGGGAGGTGGTAGTAAAATAAAATATATTCATTTACATAAAAAGGTTTCAAGGATTGTTTAACCATGCTTTATGACTAACAAGTTGACTGTGTTTTTTTCTCACTATTTCCTATACCCTATAGGTTTTGGTCTAATTTGGATAAGTCTGTATAATCCAATTGGTGATTTTGACTCTAGATGATGTTATATATCTTATAAAATGATATTCAATATTGGTTTCATGTTTCATGGTGTTTTGATGAGCAATTTATCTCACATTGTTGGAAGGTGTCACCATTGTGAAGCTTCATTCAAGTTTTCCTTGTTGCAGAATGTGTGTTTCTCTATAGAGGTCTCACATAAATGGAATATTATGTTTCACATATCTTAACTCCATAATAATTACTCCCTTCATGTTTTATTTCATCACACAATGATTTGATCAACATTCAGTCTTGCCATTCTCATAGTTAACTCTCCACTCACTCATATTTACAGTCACATGTATAAGGCTTGCCTAGCTTATTCATGAAATTGTAATGAAGGTGTGTAAATTTGTTCAAGTCATCAGTAACTAAGGATATTTCATTTTAATGTTTTATGAATATGAAAGGTTGGTTTTTATCTCATGCACCACACAAACAATCACTAGTTATCCCTGCCTACTCTGTAACAAGTGTTTGTAAGAGGATATCACATTGGAATAGAAGGTTTTGAGACTTGTATCAATATTTTAATAATTGAAAACACTCATTTGAGGAATTTATAATTATCCTAGGCATGTTAATGATACCATTCATTAGCATACATTATTTAAATTATGTCCACTACCCACATACAACTCAGATGCAACTACATGAGTCTCTTTGATGATGTCATATTGAAATGGAGAATTTGATAGATGTTTCAATATTTTAAGATTGATAAGAGTGAATTTGAACACTTGGTGAAATAATATAAGTTATCATAAATGTATACATCTTACATAATATCCAAAGTTTATACCCACTGTCAGTATCTACAAATGCCCACCTATAGGTGGTACCACAGAGCTATGAAGATCTTTATATGGGAAAGTTGGAATATGGTAAGGCATTATCTTGAATACTAACATGTGGGTTTAACATTTTAGACCTATATGAAGTGTAAAATGGACAAATGGAAGGGTATATCATCTTTTAATAGGTGATGACTGAGTTCAGAGACACTTTCCCTTAGGGGTGAAGATAAAGTTCCAAGCCATTTTGTGAATATCTTATAACAAAATTATCATGAGATATGGTGCATCCAAATGACCATAATTTATATCCTCTATGAAGGAGAAGACCTATTAAAAAGATGGAGTAAATAAGGCTAATGAAATGTGGTTATTTAATAGCTTAAATATGGACTTTTATGTACTAATTTCAAGCAGTGATCACCTATAGATTTGATCCTAAAAGAGCCCTCTTCACCTAATATTGCAAAGTTAGATTGTGCCATAATGTTGAATGGTTATAAATAATGAAAGTGGAAATTATAATATAAATTATCATCAATAATAGTTAATGGATGGTGTTTCAAGGTCCAACCTACACCTACAAGTGTCCCATTATGCCTAATGCACACCTACAACTGACTGTAAGAGCACATAGTCTAGATAGAAGCTTGAACATGGAGTCACCAAGGTTGAGAGATGAAAGATGATTTAAAATGTTTTATGAGATTTAATAGTGATGTTTAACCCTCCAAAATATTAATCTTCTCCTACATGGTTTTACCTTTCCCAACATAGTTGATTGTGTTTGACCATAATAGGGAGTGGGCTAAGGAGTGTACTGTGAGGGTTACCAATGCATAAATATGATTAAAAATGGGAAAAAACAAACATATAATGATCCTAAGAGGATCTAAGGTGATAAATATAATTTTTATCAAGCTAATAGAGGCATTTACACCTATAGGTGTACCTCTATGACATGAAACACATTTAAGAGTTGAAACTCAGTCTTGACTAAACAAGGTGTGGGGAGGGGTATGTAAGAGTTTTAAGTGATGAGAAGACTTAAAGAACATTAATTAGTATAATTATAGCCTCTATAGGCTCGTGTAAGTGGGAAACAAGTAGAGAAAAGGTTATGTAACATGGTCTATAATCCACATGGTCAAAACCCTACATATAGTACTTTTCTCTAAGTCTGTCTTAGGTTTTAGTGATTTTGGAGGGTCTAATAATATAAAAAAGGGATAATTTTTTTTTATAGTAAATCATAATAACTTAAATAATCTCCTCAAATGATTATTTAGTTTGTAAAAATAGGTTAAGTTCCCTATGTTTTGTCTTAGATAGAGGGTACTTCTTTTGTGCATAAATCCTATAGTCTGTGAGAAAGGGAGATAAAGTATGAATCAAGAGATAAAGGAAAAAATTTATTAGGTTTTATAAGTTATATTACATATAAATAAACATGATAAATATCTCACATAAGGGATAAACCTTACAGGGAGGTCTAAACCCTCAAAAGTGCAGACAATCTTATGAGGTATGGTTATGCTTAGAGTCCAAATAAAAGGTCAACTTATAATCTAGCATTAAATGAGATTTATAATATATTTGGGCATGTTTTAAGGTAATAATAGACATTAATAATCCATTAGGATGCATGGTAAGACATGAAAAGGTCACTTTTGGTTGAAAGACAACTCAGACCTGTAGGGAATGGAGAAAGAGCTCAACAAGGCAACTTTAGAGGCTCATATCTACTTGAATGATTTGAATGGGAATCTAATAAGTTTGGAAATGTTAAAAATGGTCATTATAATTGATATTTTTTAATTATAATGCCCTATCTTTATGAACAAAGCTTAAGAGTGGAAATGGCCTAAAACCCTTGTAAACCCTTGGATAAGGACCTATTGAGAAAATGAAGAGGGAGAGATATAAAAATGGGATTAAATGGCCATGAAATTAATTGGATGATGTATGGGACTCTCCAAATATCAATCCAATATAATTGAATTGTTTCATACCTATACAAATAGGGTACAAATTTGATTTTCTTAACTATTTTTTGTATTGTCCAGGTTCTAATAGGTTTCAATAGATGAAATAAACTTTTGGAGGAATATTGAGACTTAATATAACTCCCCATTTATATTTAATACTTCATTAAAACTATTAAGTGTGCATACTAGAGCTCTCATCTTAGCCAATTAGAACTGACATAGTGAACATGATAATGAGAAGGGTGAGAACTTCAAGTGGATGCATTTTTAAGGTGTGCCTAATGATTCCAATGCCATGGAGAGTATATAAAAGTGTCATCCACTCCATTTTACTGATTTACATGATAAAATGAATCCATTTTAGAAGCCAAGTGTTAGGGGTGTGTGAAAGAGGAGATTTCTTTGAGTGTAGGCAATGATGGCTCATTTTCAAAGGATTTTAAGTGATTATGAATAAAACCAATTCATGGAGAATCATGTATGTAATCCTTAACTCTCATTCCAATAATTATACATATCCCTAGTTAGTTTTTGGATGTTGAAACAAGGGTGAATTATGAAGGAAGTTTTCTTGTGCAAAATGAGAACTCATATGCCACATTTCAAGAGTTTCATGACTTGGGGTGACACTTGTGACTGTTAACTTTGTATGATCAGTTTCATATTACCTTATCATTCACATGTAACTCATTTTATTAGCTTTAAAAGTGTCCTTGTGATCTTTGGACTTATCTTTTCTCTTCTCTCTTTTAAGTTCTATAAGAACTAGTTATTTTGGTCATTGTAAACTATGTTCCACCTAAGTATGGTGAAGCCATACTTATTTTAATACCATGGATCAATAAATACTATTTATTTTTACCTCTTCTATGACTATTCATAGTGTGTTCACTTGAATGATTGATCTTACTTATGTGAGTATTGTTGTTTCCTTGCATTATTGTCTCATTATCCCACCTATTTGCAGCTTGAAATATTATTATTGCAAATAATGTGAAGTGTTTTATGATGTGTCAAGGTTGAGTGAGTTAGTATCTTTAAATAGTTTCATTCTAGGCCTCTTGTCTAGTCATCCTAGCCTAAACAGTCATCATAACCTCTTAATGAAATATTGATGTGAGGGGATTCATATTGAAGTGTATGTTTAGTTATTCTCTTCATCTCATGTGTGATATACAGTTGGTTTTAGAAAAGGTGACCAAACAAAGCTCTCTAAACCCTGTATACATAGTTAAATGGGTGTCTATAGGCTTGCTTTCCCTCATGAAAGATATTTGCTTGTTTTGAGAGAGTTAAAGGTATGTGAGAGTTCTGAGGGAAGTTAAAATATTTTAATATAGTTTCATGGTAATAGGGTGACTCTATAATACCCTCAGACCCAATAATAAAGCTGATAATGCTAAAAATACTATTTAGGCTTGGTAAGCCTAACACTACACAGGTAGACCTCCAAATATAGTCATAGAAAGGGTGTCTTGTTGGAGGTAAAGAGAGAGTCTAAGAATTTTGAGAAATTCATAAATATAACACATACCTAAAAGAGTCATCCATAGGTAAGGGAAGGAAAGTAAAGTGTAATTTAAGCCTATAACATCACATTGAGCTCCTTTCATGTAGAACTACAATTCAAGACCCACTTTCACTCACTTTTTGAGACCTTGACACATTTCATGGAGACAAATGGATTTCATGGGTGATAAATAGGTATTTATACTTCAATATTATGATATTGTCTTTTGGATTGGATCCATCACCTTCATGAACAATGCCTAAGACTATTAACTACTCTCCAATGGCATTACAAAGACCTGAGAGCCAACTTTTTATTCTTGGATCTATATGGATAGGATGGATCGGGACTTGATCTCTTAGTTAAATTTTAGTGGGATAATAAAATTTAATACTTTGGCATTGGTTTATGAGCTAATGACCTAGGGTTTATGAATAATCTTTAAGAACCAAAACTAGTTAGAACCCTCTTAAAACCCTAGTAAAGACCTAATATGAGATATTGATCTCTAAAGTGAATAATATGACTTGGAATAATCCTAAAACTTGATATAAATTATTCTAGACTCCAATTTTATTCTTAAGGTGTACTTTATTTGTACCTACAATTGTACAGATTGCATTAAATGCCTTATATTGTAAAGATTTTAGGTGTTTTGCAAGGTTTTGAGTAGTGGAACACTTGAAAAATATTATAGAGGGTAATTTTTTGTATGTATTATACCTTTTTAATCCCAAAAATACATACATATAATCCTTGAAGTTCCCAAACAAGTCTAGTTTTTCAAGGCAATCTTAAACATGCTTAAAAAAAGACTAGGTTTTGAGACCATTTCATGGTTATCACACTTTGACAAGGTATAAGGACCTAAAATTTTAAATTAAGGTTTTTTATAGGCTTTGGAAACTTAATAAAATTATTTTTGGTGGTTTCAATTGTTTTTGAGAGTAGAAAATCAGTCTTCTAGGCAAGGAGGCCTAATTGGGAGAAGAGAACAATAGAAAAAACACACTTCCACTCACTCTCAAGACATAAGACTTGTCATGGAGTTGTAAATACATAATTTTTCCTCAAATATATATTCAATTTCCAATTATCATCCTTAAATTATTATACACAAGGAGGTTTACTTGATTTTAGGGTTACAAGGGAAAAAGGCCTAATGAGAGCTTGGGGAGCAAAATGGAGTATTAAGAGTTGTTTCATGAACCAAAATGGATTTATTCAGGTATAATAAGTTATTTTAATTAATTAAATGAATATATAGTTCATTTATGAATTATAATTCAATTTTTAATCCATTTAGACAAGGCTATCTATGGAAGATGAAGGGGTTTCAAGACACCTAAGTATATGGATGATGAATGCCATTGAAATGTCAAATAAAAGGAGTTTATAAATGTATTAAAGGTGTAAAATGAGAAGTTATGAAGGTATTAATGGTTAATTTATGATTAAAATATCCATTTTTCATTTTTCATATGTAAAGAAGGGTAGTTTTGAAGAAGATGACCAAGGTGTCAAGTAAGTAGTCTAACTCCTTCACCAATTGGATGATGGAGCATCTTCAAAGGATAGAAATACATCCTTGGAAACATGTTTAATATTATTCTATAACTCCATTATTATTTTTAACTCATGTGGACACTTGGTAATCTCCCTCCTCTTCACCCCTCTCTCTCTTTCTCTTCTTCATTTCTATATATACAGTAGCTCTTTTGGCATTGCAATACATCCATTTTTGGTATGGAAAATCCATGATAATTTGAATACTAATTTTTACTTTGGAATAAATATTTAAATCTGGTTTTATTCTCTCAAATTATTGCATAATTGTGTCAATTAGTTTATGGTTGAATGGTAAGTGATAGTTATCTCTCCTTGTGTTCATCTCACTCTTTCATGCTTTGTGTGATTAATTTATCTTCTTACAGGTCTCATGATGTGTAAATGGTTTTTTATGTGTATTTAAGTATTAATAACACTACTAGTGTCTATAATAATACCTAATATTCATCTACCCTGAGAAATACATTTCATTATACCTTCATGTTGAAACACTTTTATTAGGACAACCTTGGGTTTTGAGATCAGTTTTGTAGATTATATTGCATAGTGCAGGTTCAATTAGGATTGTGAAATTCATATTGGTGCATCACATATATTATATTAGTGTTTAATATCCTTCTATTGATCTGAGTAACAATTCAGGTGACAGGTCCACTCCAATTGATGACAGAACTTTCGGGAGCCATAACTTTTGCACCATAGCTCCAATTGACTTGCCATTTGAACCATTGGAAAGATAATAATGAGGGGAACTTCATGAGATGTCATGAAATCTGATAAATTAATTTTGACCCCAAAAAACCCAATGGAAGTGCCCCAAATTTCAATTTTAGTAGTGTAGTCTAAAATTAGTAAGTTTCTAAAAATAGTAATTCCTCAAATTCTATATTGTTGTAAATCATGGAAGTAAGTGGTTTCCCTCAAGATTGGTGACCTTCCACATCCTCCTCACACCTTCAAAACATGTATAAATTAATATGCAACCTAAAATAGAAATCAGACATCTCTTCTTAGAGATAAGGATATGTTTGGGTCTACAAATTTGATCAATAAAACATCTCTTCTCAGAGATAACATTATTTGAATTGTTTTATTCTTATTTATTGAATTATCTTTCAACCAAATCTTTCTAATGTTGGATCTTTAATCCATTTTTCTTCAAAACAAGTAGGTTAGTGATTCAATGTAGGTGTTGTGCAAGGGAGATAGCCCTTCAATCTAGAGACTCACCTTTAACAATTATCACCCACAACATATGAGGTGTTTAAATGTTATTCCAAATTTAAAGAGGCTAGAGTTTCCCTACATATGGTGAAATTTTGGTTGATAATAGTTTTGGCACGCCTAGTGGGACCTCATGGTCTAAGAAGTTGTCAAAGGTGAATGTTAATCTTGATAAATATGAAGTTTTAAAGCTTCCTCCATATAGTATCTAGTGACTCTAGCACTCATTGGCTCTTAGTTGTAGACTAGTGCCTCATTTTCATTCCTAAGTTAAGGACAATGTATTCTACTAAAGGCATTTCATTTTAATTTTAGAGCTACCTTACTATTTAGTTAGAAGAAATAGGTTTGCTAACACATATCCATATTCAAATAAATCTTTTGTTGATCACATACATATTAGAAGACTTTTCTCAGGCCCAATTTACAAGATGGAATCCCCTAGGAACATACCCTTTGTTTCCTTCAATTACCATATTTATTTATCACTTGATAAATATGATGTCATTCCTATGTCAGCCCTCAAAATTATGCCTTCATACAAGGGAGAAGTTACCACTACTCCTATTGAACACATAAGAAACATTGCTAACTTTTGCAACATTCACAACATACATAATATTGCTAAGCAAAATGTTTCCACCAAGTTGTTGGTTCTTTATTTCAAGGGGAATTCCCTTGATTGGTATAGTACTTTGGCTCCCAACTCTATCACTACATGGGATGGATTAGGTGACTCTTTGAGAAGGATATTTGAAGATAAATTTGAGCACTTATCCTTAATCAAGCAGTTGACTACAATAAAGCGAGCACCTCAAGAGGCCATAAAAGAATTCAACATAAGATTTCAAAATACTTGGGATAATATCCCAATCTTGGTAAGGCCTAATACACATCATGTTTTTCTTTATTACCTCAAAGCTTTTAATAGTGACATATATATGATGATTCAATCCATGGGAGGAGATACTTTGCCTAATGCTTATGAGACTATTATAAGGGTTGAAAATTGCCTTATACAAGCTAGGAAGATAGCTCATAGACCCACCATGCCTTTGTTTCCTAATGTGCAAACTCTTACACCCACTGTTGCTCATATCCCCACACCCAAGTATAAACAAACCCCTAATCATCCAAGCAAGTCAAAAGAGGAAGATATTATCAAGGATCTTAGAAAAGAGATTCAAACTCTTAAAATACAAAAATAACAACAATAACAACAACAAAAATAATGGATGTCTTTTCAAGGTCCTTACCGGCCCTACCAATCTTATCAAGATCCTAGATAACCTTTTCAAGGTTACTATAAAGGACAAGGGTAGCTAACTTAAGTGAAACAACACAATGGACAAAATCAAAATTTTCTTTATACTTCTAAAACAATCTTGTATAAGAAAATGGAGAGTGGCCTTCATAAGACCAACCTCATGACTCTTCCACTTATGCAAATGAGACATTCAATCAAGCCTATATGGCTCAATGGGGAACAATGCCTTATGTCACTAAAGAAGATATTCCTAGTGGAGGAGAGAATAATGGAGGAGATGCTCAATCAAATTATACCTTAATGAAATACTATCAAGAGGACTCATGTGTAGTCAACTACCAAGGTAATTTGAATATAAGATCAAATTCTCTAACTACAAATAAAATGTCAAAAAAGAGAGCGATGAAAGAAGTAAAAGTGACAAGTATTGGTCCAAACATGAATTATAAATCACCTTAAGGATTAGGTATGTCAAATAAAATCCTTATGGCTTAAGTAAATGAAAAATTATAGAATGATAAATTTTCTTCTATACATCATCCTATGCATCTAGTGACATAAGGTAATGTTAGTGTTATAGCTCCTAGAGGACATGAAAAGGTTGGAAGATCTATAATTAATATTGTTTAGTAGATGAAGAAGGTCCATGTAAACATACCAATGTGGGAAACATTTTCCATTATTGGATAAAGGTACTTGTTCCAAAATGAGCTCTCCAAGCTCAATGCATCACCTAGTCAACCTAGTGAAAGAGGGGCAATTTTGATAAATGAATTGAAAACTAAGGATGGGCAACCAATCAAAACTAAAATAAGATATAAAAATCCTCCATTTTACCTATATATAATAATTGGAGATTCATTGGTCCATAATTATTTTATTTATAATGGATAAATCACATCATTCATGCCCAAACAAGTATCAAATAAGCTAAATTTGAAATATGAGTCACATTCCAAGGGGGTACTGTAGCTAGATGGATCAGTTGTGAAAATAGTTGGCATCATCAAAGGTTTGTAGCTCACCCTTAATGCTTGTACTAAATTCTCCATCTCTTAATACATTATGGTTGTGGATGTACCACCTCATTTTCCCCTTTTCTTGTAAAGGGACTTTAATGCTAAGATTGGGGGTACTTGACTTCAGATTTGTCCTATATGACATTTAGAACTAGGTATAGTACTAAAATATCTATCAATTCTAAACCTTTGTCAAAGTTTTATGTGGATCCATATGTACCAAACACATCAAACATGAACTTCAATATCAATGAGGAGGGAGACTATCCTAATGACCATGAATATTTGACACCTCTTGAGGGCATAGATTACCTCTATCATGATGAATGGGTAGCTGATCACTATGGTTTTGATCCATACAAGCTCATTGAAAAGATAGGTATGGGAACAAAGATCATTCATGAATAAAATGATGAGTTTCCCAAGGTAAGTTTTGATGATGCCTTTGAAAAAGCTACATGGGGTAATTATTTTTTTCATATGGATGATAATAATGATGTTTCAAGTATGCTAGAGCATGATAGTCAATAATATGATGAAATTATACCTTCTAAAAAAGAAGATATTCATGAACATAACACTCAAGAATAATGTGATGATATATGTCAGTAGTACCATGCCATAATGCAAGAGTTTGAACAAGTAAGTGGGCATGCTCTTCTTCAAAATAAATATGGGATTAATTATGAGGCCAAGGATGGACCTAATGAACACAAAGAAGAGTGTGAGGTCCAAATCAAGAAGAAGGTATCCTTGCATGAATGTGATTAGTTCAAGGCAGAATTTTGTGAGAGTGAAGAGTAACATAGACATCAATATGATCTTGATTTAATTACAAATGTTTTTGATCACCTTCATAAATAAGAATGCAAGTTTGATGCCTTTAAAAACCTACCACATCATAGTTAAAATGAATGTGAAGCTGGGGAGAGTTTCATGATACCTAAAGGAAAAATTGACAAGTGCCAAGTGACCATAGAAGAAACCAAGTAGGTTGCAATGTTAATCAGGCCTCAAGGAGAGCTAAAAGGATCATTCAAAAGAGTCTCAAGTGATGCACTTGTAGCTAGTAGAGGTTCCAAGAGTGGTAAGTCATTTCATCACCTTCATAAGCAAGTTTTATTTGACAAACATTCATCATATTATGGTTTGTTTTCATGTATAAGTTGTGACTCTAGAAAAAAAATTAACCCTAGTTGAATCAAGAGGAGCTATTATACCACCTCAAACTTATTTTGAGGTATTGTACATAATAGGTTAGGTGTGATTTTGTTGTTATTTTTTTTTCCATAAATTCCTTTTTCATAGTGTGTTTTCTAATTTTTGTGTGGTTTGGTATGAGTTTGGATCTTTAA
Source organism: Torreya grandis (assembly GCA_037957365.1). Classification (NCBI taxonomy): domain Eukaryota; kingdom Viridiplantae; phylum Streptophyta; class Pinopsida; order Cupressales; family Taxaceae; genus Torreya; species Torreya grandis. The sequence continues at coordinate 234,583 of JARHVA010009905.1, forward strand.
GAGGCACGTCAGTTTTAGTTTGTAGCATAAAATTGACTCCACTACCCAATGGGAGGATAAGACCACTGATCTATTAACATTGTAGGCATTCTACCCCTATGAATCACCAATTTTTTGACCAATTTTAACCTCCAAGTCAAAATGGTCAACCTTATAGGTAAAAACTTTTCATAAAGTTATTCAAACTTGTATATGGTATTGCAATGGTCTTGAAATGGTGTGTAATGGTCTTCATATGGTCACATCAATCATTTATAAACATTGTTTGAGTCTTGGTATCATATGTAATTATATAATATTTTTGTAGGAGCATCTTTATGCTATGAATGTGTTTTTCATGTTGTTGGTTGAGTTCTAGAGTGTTTAGGTGTGTGGAATTATTTTCCCTCCAAATTTGTGATATTCAAATTTTCAAATATGTATTTCATGAGCATGTAATAAGGCCAAATATGTCCAAAGGCCAAGATTATGTAGATTTCACCTAAATAGGTTTATATATAATATTTCATGTGATCTCAGATCAGTTGGGTGAGATTTAGAGTGGTTGAGATCTTATTTGTTTGGAAAAGTTGTTAATTCCATTTTGGGAGTTTGTTGTATGAGTCTAAGAATAGAGATTTAGATTTTAAATTGGGTTTTCAATTTTTTTGAGTGATTAATTAGACCAAAACATATGTAATATGATGATTTGAATTTGAAATGAGGATATGGAATGTTGAAGGACAAAATCTAATGTTATGTTAATACTTTTCTCTAAGATTGTAACTGCAACCAGACAGGGCAACAAGCATGTGTTTGATAGTCAAGGTTTAGATAGATAATCTCTTCACTGTGAGTAACTAGACCTTTAGAGGGGATAAAAATAATCTCAATGCAATTTATCTAGAGTCTTGAAACCCTATGATGTGTTTTGTAACTCCATTTGTATGCAAAGTAGACCCTAATTAGGGCTTCCTCTTTCTAGAAATTGGTATGGTGAAAATTCATAAAACTTTAAAATACGTGTGTTCTCAATGTCTTCATCCACTGTATAAAGTCTTAATGTTCAACTCCATGGGTAAGTGTAGTTTATAAACCCTACTTGCTTTTAAGCCATGTATACTCATACAGACTAAGACAAAGTGTCTAAATGATGTTTTAGAGTTAAGAAATGATTGAATGTTAGTTTATAAAGTCATCAAATGTCATTTTATACTTATCATGTGATTTTAGGGCTTTTTATCATCTCTTTACTCATTATACCTCTAAAATAGAGTAGTTTAGAGACCTAATTAGGTCTACCACAATTACCATAGTCATATTCCATACAAAGTAATAATATCTGCATTACACATATGTTGTGTAGTTCCTTAATGGGTATTTGGATCAATTTAGAGTTTTGTATTATCTAGACCATAAGAGAAGTTATGGCCAAAAATAGGGTCAATAGGGATACAAGCCCATTAGCCCATCAACAATGCAAGTATGGACTTATGGCCTAGGGTGTGTGTTTTAATCATTGAAAGGTATCTAGTTAGGTGTAGATAGCTTAGGTAAATTGTATCTAGTGTTCCTAGGTTAATAATTGTTGTATATGAATCTTTCTATGTAGTTCTATGTGGTGACTCTAGTGTAAGTGCTCATGTATTATATAAACATCTTGTCATGAACCTATATGAATGAATAAAGTTTCAAAGAGGGTTTAAGAGTGATATTGGGATTAAGATGGTCTAAATGTGACACCAATTTTGGTATTAAAGCTAAAGGATTTTCTAAGATCCAATAAAAGGAGAACATAGGAGAGAGATAAGACATTCAAGATGGCCATGAGAGTGAGGAATAGAGATAAAGCTAGAAGAAGGAGACCAATAGGATAGATGGTAATAGTAGAAGAATTTAGGAACCTACAAGCTAGGTTACAAGACCTAGATATGGCTCAAAGGAGAGGTGATGACATGGGTGAAGTCAATGATAGAGAAGAAGAGCCACTAGAGGAAGAATTTGTGTTAGAAGATGATACAACTAAAGAGAGGCTGATCAGAGTCATTATGAAGGTGAATGCAAAGCCAAAGATGGAGGTTCTAATGTATGAATGAAACTTAAATGCATAATAATTGATTTATTAGATTAGTGCATTAGACAAGTACTTTGAATATGAAGGGATAGAAGAAGATGACAAGAAAGTCAAATATACTATGACCAGATTGAAGAGCCATACATCCCTATGGTGGGATGGAGTGCAAGAGGAAAGGAGGAGGAAAGGAAAGCCAAAGATCAGAAGCAAGGAAAGAAGGTAGCAAAAATGAAAGGTAAATTCATGCCCTTAAATTATCAAGCAAATATTTTCAAGCAATTACAAAATTTGAAACAAAAGGACATGCCTGTAAAGGAATACACTAAAGAGTTATATAGGCGAACCATAAGATCAAGCCATATTGAGGATGATATAGAGAAGGTATCAAGGTATACTAATGGTTTGAAGCTTGTCATCCAAGATGAGATTAGCCTTCTCACACCCAAGATAATTGAAGAGGCATACCAATTTGCCTTGAAAGTTGAAGACAAGATTGTAAAGAAACAAAATTCCTGATCAAGAGGAATGGGAAGATCCATCAGAGATAGAGGATCACAAGGAGGTATAATATAGATTAAAATCTCTCAAGAAGAGGCTATCAGCACACAAATTTCAAGAGGTAGCTATACACCAAGAGGAAGAGGCCATACCAAGGATAACAAAGAGGAAGAGGAAGATTCATGGGCAAATGTTTTAGGTGTAGCAAATATGTAGGACATAGAGAATATGAGTGTCCATATAAACCTTATACCATCCATGTAATAGGTGTACACATGAGCCAAGGTGAAGAGAAAGTTGAAGGACCAGCAACAACTCATGAAGATGTTCCAGAGGAAGGTGAGTCTCTTTTAATGAAAAGAATCTTATTAAAGCCTAATAAGGAAATTGTGGAATTACCACAAAGGAAAAATTTCTTTAGGACTAAATTTAAGGGAAATGGAAAGTTTTGTAAGGTCATCATAGATATTGGGATTATAGACAATCTTGTGTCAACTAAGATGGAGGAGAAACTAGGCTTGAAGAAAGAGGTACATCATACACCTTATCAAGTCTCTTGGCTGCAAAAATGACACAAAATCTAGGTGAGTGAACAATGTAAAGTGGATTTTTAGATATGAAAATATAGAGATCAAATTGTATGTAATTTTATGTCTATGAATGGGTGTCATATCCTACTTGGAAGGAGTTGGTAGTTTGACAGGAAGGCCATGCATGATGGAATGCAAAATACATACACATTTGAGAAGGATGGTATCAAGAATACACTTAAACCTTTGAAAGAAGAGATTTTTTATAGTTGAGGATAGAATTATAAAATTTTTATAATGACTGTTAAAGAGTTTATACATCAAATGAAGGAGGAGGAGGTAAACTTTGTTATGATTGGTAAGCCAAGAAGTGTAGTCACTAGCACTAAGTTAATTGATTTACCTCTAGAGATCCAAGAAATGTTGAATGAGTACATTGACATTGTATTAGATGATTTTACTAATGAATTAACACCATTGAAAATAATTATCCATCATATAGACTTGATTCTAGGAGTAAATCTTCCAAAGAAGGTTGCTTACAAGTTGACACCAAGTGAAAATGAAGAAAAGCAACAAGTCCAAGAATTGTTGAACAAAGGAATGGTAAGAGAGAGTATAACTCCTTGTGTTATTCCCACAATATTGAGTCCTAAGAAGGATGGGATTTGGTTTATGTGTACAGACTCTAGATCAATCAACAAGATCACTATCAGGTATATGTTCACATTGCCTATAATTGATGATTTACTTGATTGTTTGAGTGGAGCTGTATATTTTTCCAAGATATACTTGAAAATTGGTTACCATAATATTAATATAATATAAGTGGATGAATGGAAAATATCATTGAAGAGCAATGATGGACTCTATGAGTGTTTAGTCATGCCATTTGGGCTAACCAATGCACCAAGCACCTTTATGAGGCTGATGAATGAAGTAATTAAGGAGTCCACTGGTAAGTTTGTGATAGTGTATTTTGATGATATTTTGGTGTTAATTCAAACTAGTGAATATTATTTTAAACATTTGAGGATGGTATTGAGTAAGCTACGTGAAGAGAAATTACTAATCAATGTGAAAAAGTGAAGTTTCTTAAGGGTAGAATTGATCTAATAGGGATTTGTGATTTCAAACAGAGGATTGAAGATGGATAAGGAGAATATCAAAGCCATACTTGAGTTTCCTACACCTAGGACCACATTTGAGGTAAGAAGCTTTCATGGTTTGGCTAGTTTCTATAGGAAATTCATAAGGAATTTTAGTGGAATTATTACCGCAATGATAGAAACAATCAAGGGTGACAAAAGAAGTTTTTTTTAGACTGAGGCTACTAATAAGAGTTTCAGGTTATTGCAAAAGAAGGTAACTAAAGAACCAATCCCAACCTTGCCTGATTTCAATAAGCTTTTTCAAGTGGAATGTGATTCTAGTGGGACTGCCATAGGTGTTATCTTAAGCCAAGTTGGGAAAGCTATAGCATAATTTAGTGAGAAACTAAGTGATGCCAAGAAAAGGTACTTAGCCTATGATGAATAATTCTATGCTCTCGTATAATCTTTGAATAAATGGAGGCACTATCTTTTTCCTAAAGTGTTTTTTTTGTTCACTGACAATTATGCATTGTAGTTAATTAATAATTAAAAAAAGTTGAGTCAAAAGCATGTCAAATGGATTGAGTTTTTACAAAGTTTCATATTCAATATTAATCACAAAAAATGACAATATAACAAGGTTATATATTCTCTAAGTAGGAGGATCTTAATCATGCAGGAATCTCAAGTATGCATCTTGGGATTTGAAGATTTGAAAGAGATGTATAAGGAAGATCTAGACTTCAAGGAACCATATGAAGCTTGCATTAATATAGTAGGGGATGATAGGAGTCCTTGGATTTATTTCATGATCCAAGAAGGTCTATTTTTTATGGGCAATCAGCTTTGCATACCTAGGAGTTCCATGAGAGAGAATTTGCTAAAGGAAAAGCATAGTGGCAACTTATTAGGACATTTTGGGCAGAATAAGATACTAACACAATTGAGTGCTCATTAATTTTGGCTAGGTATGGGTGTTGATGTCAAGAATTTTATTTAAAGGTGTAAAAAATGCTAACATGCCAAGGGAATTAGTCAAAACATAGGTTTGTACCAGCCACTACCAATTCCCAATAGGCCTTAGGATTCAATAAGTATGGATTTTATACTTGGTTTGCCAAGAAATAAAAAAGGTCATGATTATATATTTGTAGTGGCTGATATGTTTTCAAAAAAGTCTCACTTAATTACATGTTCAAAAACAAGTGATGTCACTAACATAGATAATCTTTTCATCCAAGAAATTGTAAGATTGCATGGGCTCCCTATGAGCATTGTTTGAGACAGGGACACCAAGTTTGTTGGGAAGTTTCAGAGGACCTTATGGAAGAAATTAGGCACACATTTTAGCTTAAACTTGGCCTACCATCCAAAAACTGATGGTTAGACTAAATTTGTTAATAAGATCCTTGAAAACATCTTGAGGAGTTTGGTAAGTATGCAACCAAAATAGTCAGATCTAGTACTTGCACAAGCTAAGTTTTACTCTAATGATTCTCCTAATAGAAGTATAGGAATGAGTCCATTCCAAGTCTTTTATGGAATACATACTAGGGATGTATATGAGTTAAGATATCTAGGCAAGATGGAAGCAAGGAGTGTTGATGCAGAGGAGTTTGCCAATGTAATGCAAAATTTGCATGAACAAGTAAAGAGGAAACTTGAAGAAAGAACCATCAAGTACAAGCAAAGGGCATATCAGAAAAGGAGAGAGGTTAGTTTCAATATTATAGACCTTGTTCTTGCCCACCTTAAAAATTAAATATTCCCTAAGAGAGAATACAATAAGTTGAAAGTGAAGAAAATTGGTCCATTTAAGATAGTAAGGAAGTTTTCAAACAATGCATATGAGATATAATTGCCAAAAGGGATTGGAAACTCTCTAATCTTCAATATTGTAGATCTATATCCATACAAAGGCAAGGAATAAATAGTTGAAGGAACTGAAATAGGGGTTTATAAGGACATTCAATGGGAATAACAACTACCAAAGGAAGTATCAAAGGAGGTTGAGAGTATTTGGGACAAGAAAGTGGTTAAGAAAAAAAGAGATAAAGAATATTACTAGTACTAGACCAAGTGCAAGAACCTACCAGCTAAAGATGCAACATGGTTGACTAAAAATGACATCCTAAAACTATGTACAAGTGTGGAAGAGTTGATGAAGAACAAGTGAAGAATGCCTCTTTTACTCCTTGGAATAATAACACAGGAGTATCTTCATGCTATGAATGTGTTTGTCATGTTTTTGGTTGAGTTCTAGAGTGTCTAGGTGTGTGGAATTGTTTTCCCTCCAAATTTGTGATATTCAAATTTTAAAATATGTATTTCATGAGCATTTAATAGGCCAAATATGTCCAAAGGCAAAGGTTATGTATATTTCACCTAACTAGGTTTAGAGATCATATTTCATGTGATCTCAGGTCAGTTGGGTGAGATTTAGAGTGGTTGAGATCTTATTTGTTTGCAAAAGTTGTTAACTCCATTTTGGGAGTTTGTTGTATGATTTTAGGAATAGAGATGTGGAGTCTAAGTTGGGTTTTCAGTTTTGTTGAGTGATTCCTTAAAACTAAACATATGTAATATGATTATTTGAATGTGCAATGAGGATATGGAATGTTGAAAGACAAAATCTAATGTTTTGTTAATACTTTTCTCTAAGACTATAACTACAACTAGATAGGGCAGGAAGAATGTGTTTGAAAATCAAGGTTTAGAGGTATAATCACTTCATTATGAGTGCTCAGACATTTATAGGGGAAAAAAATAATCTCAATGTAATTTATCTAGAGTCTTGAAACCTTATGGTGTTTTATGTAACTCCATTTGTATGCAGACTGGACCCTAAATAGGGCTTCCTCTTTTTGGAATTTGGTATAGTAAAATTTCATAAAACTTTGAATTCCTTGTTTTTTTGATGTGCTCATCCACTATCTAAAGTATTAAGGTTCAACTCCATAGGTAAGTGTGGCTTCTAAACCCTACTTGCTTTTAAGCCCTATATACTCAAACAGGCTAAGACAAATTGTCTAAATGATGTTTCAGAGTTAATACATGATTAAATGTTGGTTTATAAAGTCATAAAATGTCATTTTATACTTACCATGTTATTTTAGAGATTTGGATCATCTTTTTACTCATTATACATCCAAAACATAATAGTTTAGAGACCTAATTAGGTCTACCATAGCTACCAAGTCCTATTCCATAGAAAGTAATAATATCCACATTTCACATATGTTATGTAGTTCCTTAATGGGTATCTAGATAAACTTATATATTTGTGTTATCTAGAGCACAAGAGAAGTTATGGCCAAAAGATAGGGTCAATAAGGTTACAAGCCCATTAGCCCACCAACAATGCAAGTATGGCCTTATGGCCTCAGGTGTGTGTTTTAATCATTGAAAGGTATCTAGTTAGGTGTAGATAGCTTAGGTAAATTGTATCTAGTGTTATTAGGTTATTAATTTTTGTATATAAATATTTATATTTAGTTCCATGTGGTGACTCTAGTTTAAGTGCTCATGTATTGTCTAAACAACATCTTGTCTTGAACCTTTATGAATAAATAAAGTTTCAAAGAGGGTTTAAGAGTAATATTAGGATTAAGATGGTCTAAAGGTGATACAAATTTTTATATCAAATCTAAATTATTGTGCACAATATAAGATCCAATAAAATTATAAGAACATAAGAGAGAGAGATAAGACATTCAAGATGGCCATGAGAGAGAAAAAAGCAAAGCTAGAAGAAGGAGACCAACATGATAGATGGTAATAGAAGAAGAATTTAGGAACCTAAAAGATAGGTTAAAATACCTAGATATGGCTCAAATGAGAGGTTCTAACATAAAAAGGCATGATCAAACCATAGACCCCAACCTCTATGCATAAAACCTTGCATATAATCTGACTGTATAAGCATATGCCTGCATATACAAATAAACAAGTTTGAGACGGAATAATGATTATTCATAGGTCCTTAGGATTATTTATCGGGTGATATATAATTGGATAAGAGTTGATATAATAATAAAAGTGTAAAAGTCTTGAGAAGTTATCTCAATAGTCACCTAAGCAAAAGGCAGACCTACCGATTTTAAACTTGTAAGTCCTCATTTTGGACCGAAACCAATTATCATGAGAAGGAAGTTTGGTTTGGAAACTTGATTAAGTATAAGTAAGATATAAATCATAAGAAAATTGACACCTAAACCATTTGAAATCCAAAAGAGAGTTGAGATGAAAGAATCTATAGGCTTAGAACTCATACACAAGTCTACTTATGAAGGTAATCAGATAAAAGTTTGTAAAATGCCATGAAAGGGGTAATAAGATTACATATAAATTAAAAGAATTTTCAAAAAAAAATATTCACTCTTAAATGTCTATATCTTATTTGGGAAGACCATTTCTCAAAGATCATGTCCAACTTCTTTTCAACAATCACCTATACACATGTCTACATATGGAGGCAAGAAGATAGAGGTTTAGAAATGTTATAAGTTAAATGTAACTTGTAGTACAATGAGAGATAACCTCCCATGAAGTTTTAATACTTTCAAGATGCAATGATAGATTTGAGAAGATAAATTCCCAGGCTCATATTCAAATTCTTCTCTAATGACCACCTACAACCACACTTTGATTTGGTGCAAGGAACAATTATGTATTTTTGAAAGTGAAGGATTTTTGTCAATTTGAGATGGTTATAAACTATAAAATAATATCAAAAAGTCATTGATATTTTCAATTATTTTCAATTGGAATCCTACAATACAAAATGCATTCCAACTATCCTAATGACCACCTACATGTTGCTTTAGCAAGCATGCTAGTTATGAGCTTGAAAAGAAGATAAAATGCATAGTGATTGGTCTAGGTTTTGAATAATTAATGAAAAAAAGAATATATTCATTCAAATTCAAAAATAAATAAGTAAATTTTAGATAAGGTGACCAAATAGAGCTCTCTAAACACTGTGTACATAGTCAAATGGGTGTTTACATGCCTACTTGCCCTCATGAAAGATATTTACTTATTTTGAGAGAGTTAAAGGTATGAGAGGTATAAGGGAAGATTAAATATTTTAATATGGTTTCATGGTGATAGTTGACTCTATCAGACCCTCATACCCAATAACAAAGGTAACAATGTTGAAAATCTTGTTTAGGCTTGGTAAGCCTAACACTATAGAAGTAGACCCACAAATACAGTCAGGGAAAGGGTGGATATTTGGAGGTAAAGAGAGAGTCTGATAATTTTGAGAATCTCATGAATATATCAAATACCCAAAATATTCATCCATAGGTAGGAGAAGGAAAATAAATTGCCATTTAAGCCTATAACATCACCTTAAGCTCCTTTCATGCAGGAGTGTAATTCAAAAACCCAAGTTCACTCACTTATTGAGACCTTCACATATTTCATGGAGACAAATTTATTTCATGGGTGATAAATATATCTTCATACTTCAATCTCATGGTATTGGTTATTAGATTAGATCTATCACCTTCATGAACAATGCCTAAGATTGGCCAACTACTCTCCAATAGCAATGTAAAGACCTAAGAGCCAACTTATTTTGCTTGGGTCTATATGGATAGGATGCATGGTGACCTAAGATCTTATGTAAATTTGATGGGGATACCGTAGGGTGAAAATTTGGTTGATAATAGTATTTAGAAGCATTAGGAGAATAAGATACCATATTCTTATTTTTATATAAAAGGAGAAGAATTTGGGAAACATATAAAATGTCAAAAGTAGAAATATCGTAATAGAAATAAGATCTATGTTTTTGTAATACTTTTCAAAAATTTAATGAAGTTTTGTAAGTTCCTTAAAGGTTGATTTGATTCAAATCATGTCCAAGGGAGAGAAAGGACCCACTCACCTAAGGAGCCAAGATTCTTGTTGGTATTTATTTGTTTTCCATGTCATTTGTTATTTAATTTTGTTAATGGCATTTTAGATTAATAATGTGTGGGTGTGTTTTAACATGCAAGTCTCCTTTATAATTTTTTTATGTTTATTTACTATTTTTAGTATTTATATCACTTTCATTTCATTACAAGTAAATTCAATTCTGTAATTTCATTGCAAGTAAATTTAATTTTATAATTTCATTACAAGTAAATTCAATTTTGCAATTACATTAAAAGTAAAATTCAATTCTACTATCAGATTAAAGTGTGTTTCCTTATGATTAGAAATTGTGTATTTTCCTTTTCATAAGCAAAGAGTGTTTTCTTCAAAGCAAGTGTGTTGATTACAATTAAATAGATAGATTAAATTTTAGTTGAGTAAATTATAAACTTAGGATTAGCTATTTTACACCCCTCCCAAAAAAAACATAAATTTTTTAGCAACTAATTGTACATCATATTACATATAGTCATTCGACACCAACCCTAGTTTTAATAACATCAACTAATAATTTGATTAAATGAAAAGATAATGACACCCATCATTTTTGACACTATTTATGAGGAAAAATTTAGGCATTAAAAAGGGTACAAAATTATAACCTAACAAAGAAATAACTTCCATGTATTCACCAATAATGTATGGGTAGATATAGAGACTCAAAGGAAAGATTCATTCCAAAAATTCTCAATAAGATACCACAAGTGCTTAAAGAGAGGCTCACTTAGAAAGAGTGTAAAATTTTCAAGAGGAGTTAAAAGGATATTTTAGAGTTCTTGGAGAAGAAATAAAATTTGCCCTACACTAAAACCTTCGGATCAATCTCAAGAGGTAAGTGCATCATTTAAATGAAAGTTGAAGCTAAAAAAATTGTAAACCAAACCAGTGAGTCTCAGTTAAGTATCCTTCTAGCCACCTCTTATAACTTACCACTTCCTAAGAACACCATCTATAAAATTTATTAGGAATAAATGGTATAAAAAACATAGGGAATGTGTTGAATCCTAATGGAAATTCTCAAAATAAGGTTAATCCACATGGAAGGACTTTCACTTATCCCAATTATATTGAATGATGATGATAGGTCTACCATGAAAAATATTTCCCAGATCCATCATACCCACATTTTAGAGGGAAACTTATTGAGTATCATGATCAGCTACTCTTTGAATTTGAAGTTTTACGTCAACCTTATGACTATAAAACTAATATTCAGAAGTTAAAGTTGTTTCCTTATACACTCAAAGAGTTTAGTTATGAGATGGTTCATGGGATTAAAAATAAAAGTAACTTGCATCTTGGGATAAAATGGAGATTGAATTCTTAGACAAATATCAAGACTATTGTAAAATAAGGGAAAGAAAAGAAGAATTCTTTAGGATAAAGAAAAATATGAGGATGAAAAACATATAAGACTACCTTGACTATTTTCAATTCATTCACAGAAAATGTGGATATAAATCAAGAGAATAAAAATGTAAAAATAGTTTTATTTAAAGGACTTGATGATGATGCTAGATAATACTTGAACCTTAATGGGTAAGGGATACCTCAAAAATCTTGTTCTCAATGATATAGCCAAATTGTGCAAAAATTACTCAAGAACAAGAGGAAGTGTTAGGAAGATAAAAATAGGAAAAAGTGGTATTGATGTTGAGAAAACTCATGGAACTAATTATCTAACATGAATAAACACATCTTATTGTAATTAACTACTATGGTATATGTATTTTAAGCCAAGGCTAACTGCTAATTACTGAGCCACTAGCCATGTATTACCCCAAGTGTAGGTTAAAAGCATGCTCTTAGAGACTACCCCTCTACTTAAGACATATGTGTGTAATATGTGACACTAATGATCATGATACCAATAAATTGTTCCCTTATAATTGTCCTAATGAATATATTGAAATATGCAACCTAGCTAACAAAAGAGCTAAACTATATATAAAAGACAAGGAAACCAATTTTCCCATTATCAAAATTAGAAAACATTTTTGGTCCTAAAGCCCCTTCTAACCCATTTATGATGCCATGGGATAAACATAAAAATAAATATCCATGGGTACCCTCTATCATGGGGTACATAGGACTGGATGCCTTCCAACCTCATTAGTATCCTTAGATGCCCTAGCCTTATTCTTAACCATGGGCAAACCAAAAAATGGGTTTCCCCAAAAAAAACTCTAATCAACAAATGATATTTCCACAATAATAAGTATTGATGCCTCAACCTACCACTCAACCACCATAAATAGGAATAATAGTTCAACTTTAAGTACCTACACAACCTATATCAAACCCAAAAAATAGACAAGTAACTCTATGTATATAAAAATGAGTAAGAGGGTAGTTTATGAGTTACTCTAATTGATTGTGGAAGCATACATTTGAGATTAGGTAAGACATTAAATAATCCTCCAATAACCATAATAGAATTCCCCAATGAGAAGCTAGACCCTCCTATTGAGTCAATTTAAGAAAATAAAAATTAAAGGCCTTAATAAATAACTACATTTCCTCCAACCATTTGATTTCCTAAGAGACTTAAGGAAATGAGGGATAAAAGTAACTATGATCTAGTCATAGAGTTGAGGAATTTTAAACATATAATAATCCATTTCTACAAGACATTATATCTATTACAAAACTTAATAGAGTAATCAAGGGTCTATTCATAAAAAATCTAGGTAGGAAAACACAATATCCTAAGACTATAAATGTGGATTGAAAACTTGATGATCTATTGGCAGTAAAACTACTTCTACCAAAAATATGGAGACCCTAGAAATCATGCTATCATTATCTCCATAGGGAAGAAGGAAATACCCAATATATTAGTGTACGTAAGGATCTACCATCAATGTGATGATAATAAACACCTTACAAGACTTGTCCCTTACATGGGTACAACACCTACTTATATGATTTTGTAGATGGCAAAGTAGTTTATTTCCAAACCTAAAGGAACCATAGAAGATGTACATGTGACTATGGAATCTTTGTAATATACCATGTATTTAGTGATACTCTAACCTAAGATCAAGAAATTAGGATATCCACTCATTTTAGGGAGACCCTTGGTTAGCCATAGTTGTATCTTAAATAGACTATAGATCAAGAAACATGACTATCTCAAACATAATTAAGTGTAAAAATAATTTATTTGCATCTATGTATAAAACCATATATAGATCTCTCATATCACTTTTGGGTTGATGAATCCAAACAAGATAGTAATATCCTCTCCTCATTATCCATGGTAACTATCAAAGATCACATGGAAGAGTTAGAAGATGAATGAATAAGGAATTTAAGAGAAATTAGGGTTATCTCCAGAGTTTAATAGTGAAGATATAGAGTTTGAAAATAAAGCTCCAAACTCTATAAAAAAAAACTCCATAATTTATCAGTAACACTTTAGAGTCTATCAAACCAACTCTAGAGATCAAAAATGAAGCTTTAGAGCCTATCAAACTAGCTCCCAAAGTTTGAGTAGAGAAAATATAGAGTTTAACATAACATCTCTAGAATTTATATTATCCTCCTCTAAAGACCCAAACATCTATGTTCAACCTCCTGATGTCACATATGACCACATACACCTTTAGTAGAGCATAATTAAGGTGGGCACAAAATAATCAAGGCTCATTTTTGACATCTTTTCATTGTCCATTGGCAAAAGCAATTTCAAATGGGATAATTTACTTAAGGACATCACCACATTCCATATGTTGTTACCACATGCATGCTCTCTAAACTCTCTAATGAGTGACTTTAGACCAATAAATTCCATCTATCTAGAGACCAAATAAATAGTTATCCAACCAAATAAAATGTTATACATAAATAATTGGCTAAATGATGAACAAGAAGTAAAAGTGTTTGACATCTTAAGGATCCATACAAAATCATTTTCATGGGATTATAGTGACATGAAAGGTATCCACTCAATTTTTTGTACTCATCACATATATATTGAAAATACTAGACATGCCAAGCAACCTAAAAGAAGGATTAATCCAACATTAATGGATTTAGTTAAAATTGAGATAGGGAAATTCTTAGAGGTGGGATTCATTTATCGAATATTTTATAGTCAATGGGTCTCCCTAGTTTTCACATTCTCAAATAATAATGGTAAGTGGAGGATATGCATAGACTATAGAGAACTTAACTAAGCCAGTTACTTCCCCTTACCTTTCATAGACT
>JARHVA010009906.1:0-82500 GCA_037957365.1 Torreya grandis
TGGTTTTGCATCCTAACACCCTATAATGATGTAGTAAGAATATAAAAGGTCAAGTACACTAAGAGAGGATTCCTCCCATGGTACTTTATTGTACAAACATGGTACAAAAATGTCAAAATATTTTCTTTTGATGGATTTTGAGCATAAATGAGGTTTAAGAATTATTTGAGGAGCTCCCAATGGTTGGAGATGATGGTTTGGGACTTGATCTAGCTCCTCAAGTCATCATATTCCCAAAGACCTATATTTAAATGCATCTACAAATGCATTCAAAACTACCAATCTACCAATCCTTAAGGAAAGTGAGCTAATCAAATTAGAGAAATGGTTTTTAAGTGCCTAAGGTTTATGCAAGCATATTTCATGGTTGAAGATGTTGATTTAGGTTTGATAGAAATCACTCATAGGTTTTAAATCTCCCTTATAGGTCTCAAATGGATGGAAATCACTAGCATTTAGACCTAATTGACCTAGTTAGCCTATTTGGTCATCAAAAGAGCTAAATTTTGGAATTGAAGAGATAGTGTAGTGAGTCAATGTAGGAATGTAACAACTAGTAACTGATCATTTAATAGAAAATAATGCACTTTTTGGGCCATTAATCAAGTTTGGAGTATTTTTAAGGTTTGATCTCTATGAGAAAGGATAGTGGGTTTCTTAATGCAAGTTAAGGGGCCTAACTACACCCATGAATGCTACATAACTACCATATAAAGTAATAAAAGACTATTTTAGGCATGGTAAACCTTTTTACAAAGTAATTGAAGCTAAATCAACACGGTCCACTTCATTTTCAATGCCAAAAGGAGCCTTTAAGGAATATTAATGCATGGAGAAGGTTGAAGAGGGACTATATAACTATTGTAACTGCTATAAAGGGCAAGCCTTTGTCATTTATGACCTCTTTCTCTCACTTCCATGATACATTACCCTCTCCTTCTCTCCATTTTTCTATATATTGAAGGATTTTTTCCTTGGTTTCTATCTCTCAGGCTGGTATGAGGAGACTCTACTAGTACTTGTAATTATACACGTCTTTGATGAATGAATAAAATACTTGTAGATATTTATTCATGATCTATACTTAGTGTTTCATACTTATTTGATATGAACAAGTGATTTCATCTTCCCTTTGTAGGTCCAAGTTACACCTAAGTGCTAACAAACTTTCCTTATAGGTCATCTAGTGTGTCTTGACATTGATGTCTCATGTTTGAAGTAGATTAATAACTATAAGTGATTTTAACTAGGCTTTATCCTCATTTCTCTCTAGTTTAGGTCAATCAAACTAACCTCTAGGTGAAACACTATTTCTTGTAAGTCATTAAAGGCATGTGTTAGTTCTATTCATAGTCTATTAGTTTGATGAAGAGTCCAAGCTCAAAGAGTGGATAAATGAATTCATGGTACATTAACATACTTCAGAATAGGTAATCATTCCTATATAATCTTATTGACCATTTTCATCCCCATATAGTTTAGATCTCATAGAAATATCATTGAACTAAAAAATTAGTGAAGATAACCCCTTAAAATCTAGAGGTTTTGCCTAACATTAGGTGACCCACAACATAAGGCCATTCCCATGATGGACTAGTTTTTGAGGTTGGGAATTGAACACTCCTCTCCTCATCTTGGGTGTAACCTAGAACCTCCAACAATTATTTGATTGAAATATCATATCTCTCTCTCTACATTTAGAGGTTGATATGAAAAAGGTACAACCTAATGGTTCTATAATCATTAATATAAGTATTATAATTAATGTGCAATACATTCAAATAATAAATGATTTGTCTTGAGAAATAAGATACAAAAATTATTTTAGAATAAGACCATTGAGTTCAATGATGTGAGCACAATTAATAATGTTATAGTTGCAAAACCTAATTCTAAGATTATGATATTTTTAAAATCCATTTCCAAACATGAGTAAAAATAAACCAAGGCTAATATTGAATTTCATATTACATACATTGGGATCCCATTCAAATTCTTATGATCCTATAATCGAGGATATCATCCTATATAAGATATTATTAGTTAACTTTAAAATACACAAGTATAATGACCTGAGATTACATTTTATGACCATGGAATTATTGACGATGAGTATAAAATGTGATTTTATTCATACATTCTTTCATTAAATCACATCCTACACATAATGTCATGGTGGATAAGGGCCTATTGAAAACATATGCACTATGCCATTACTTACTAATCTTGGGTATTGACATACAAACCAAATTGATATGATGTTTTTAATGAAAAGAGATAAAATCCACTTGTATCGATCATGTTACCACTTATTTTAGGGTCTACATAATTTCCTACTTGGTTCTAAATTTTTAATAATGCTCATCCATTTTATATACTATTAGGACAATCATGGATATATAAGGTACATGCAATCCCATCCTTGATACATCTATTATTGAAGTATATCTGTGAACTAGAGTGGTTAAATTTTCAATATTTCTTTATGAGTATCCAATTAAATCAAATACATTTTATCCCATGCTTCCAAAAGAACCTATTATACAACCTATTTAGGTTCAACCTTAGAAAACAAATTAGATGTGACTTGTGGATTTTCCTTGATGAACAATTATTCAATGTTGTTTAAATCGATAATATATTCAAGTT
Organism: Torreya grandis; assembly: GCA_037957365.1. NCBI lineage: Eukaryota > Viridiplantae > Streptophyta > Pinopsida > Cupressales > Taxaceae > Torreya > Torreya grandis. The sequence continues at coordinate 2,650 of JARHVA010009906.1, forward strand.
TAACAAATGTTAACCACTTTGTCACATCCTATGATAGTTTCACACAATCCTTCTGATAATATTCTCCAGAGAACATTAATGCATTATATTAACATAAAATAAAGTCCATACGTTAGTATGGCTACTAGAGCTATGAATAACATACACAATCTTATATATTATTATTACATCACTATAAATTTTATAGCTCATGAGAATTTATATGGTTCAAAAAATGATATATAATATATTCCTCTCTTATTGCATGTAACACTTGTAATATTAATATATGACCTATAATCAAGCATACCCTTGATGGGATCAAAGGTTAGTTTGGTCATAATTCAAATTCAAAAATATAAGACAAGGACCTATGCATAGAAAATTTTATAGGGAAAAATAGTTGATTTATATTAGTCATCATATACATGGTGAGTTACATATTAACTTTCAACACACATCATTGTATAAATGAGTGGATTGCAAGACATACATGTCACATGATACACATGAATAAATATGTGTGACATTACTTAAACCGATGCATAATATTTATACATTGGGGGCATACCTATAGTAGGGGCATATTCATAGATTTTTAGGTTATATATCTATATATCAGTCTTTTGATCATATTATAATTTATAAATGACTTTATATTTCTCATGAATTTTAAAGTGATATATCCTATAGATATTTTTATTTGTGATATCAAATGATGACATTGATTTTCTATGGTCACTAACATTATTTAATTTTTGAGTGACTCATATTTATGATTGTGGCATTTATTGATCATTTATGTGTATTATATTTATTATTCTATTGGTACATTAACTGTGTCTTTTCATGTTGTAATCACATGGTTTATGTAATCATCGTGTCATTTTAGAGTTATGCCATGCCTTGTATGGTTTTTTGCTTCTTGATCATGATATTGTCCTCTTTTTTCATTATTACATATATGAATATTACTATGAGATTGGTTTTATGATTTATCTCACATATTTATATTGTATGTGTTTCCATCATTTATATCATACATTTATTGTGAATTTTATCATTTCATGTTTGTAAAACTATATATATTGAGATTAAAAGTTGAATATTTGTTTCTTCATGGTGTTACTATGTAATAGAATATTGTTTGAGTAAATTGTGCTTTAGTAGAAGAGTGTTTTACTAGGAGTAATCACCTGAATATGTATTAGAGGTCATATAGAGTGGAGCCATTTATTTGAAAGTGATCTTGTTGTTATATAGTTTTCAATGATATCATTATTATGTCATGGAGGTGTCCAAGTGAATGGATGAAGTGTATTTATAGTTCATGTGAAAATGACAAAGTGTGAAATGTGCTTATCTTAGTATGCTTGGTTGATCTTTAGTTTTTGCATGGTTTGAGATGTTGAGGGACGAGTCTAAAGTTTTGAGCATGTGTAATGGGTCCTATAAATGGTTAAGGATAATTTGAGAGTTTGTTTACATGATTGAAATTCACCTGATTCATCATTGTTCTCATCTAGACATTTTGGGTCCAATGGTACAAAATATGAGTAGGTAATTTGATGACATTACCATTGCCACATGTGAATGAGTTATGGGGATTTGGTCATATGTTTTTTATCACATTAATCCTAATTTCTTATATTATAAATATTATGGAATTATCCTAAGCACTTCAAAATATATGAAAGTGCAAATTTAGGCTCCTAGGCATTTTGGTAGTGTTTTCCCATACTTTGCCAAATTTGTAATGTGGCAAGAAGAGCTAAGTAATAATATTTATGAAGTTATATCTCACATATATGGATGTTTTAGAATAAGATGATCATAAGGGTTTGTTATTTTTTGCCTTGTTTATTTACATTAATTTTTAGGTTAAACATTGAAGTATGGAAAAAGATATTAATGTTCAAACTTGGTATTCTAGATAAGTTTTTGACACAGTTGCCTCTATGGTATAAAAATTTGAGTGAGTATTTTAATGTCATTATATCTCACATGTGTGAGGATTCCAAGAGAATTTTGATACATGGTTAGATTATCCTATGAGAGGATATCATATGGTCTAAATTTGATAACATTTGAGTGAGTGAGGTAAAATGTATGACTATGCAAAGTTGGACTTCCAAGAAGATAAGAAAGGTTACCATACTTATTCATTTTTACATAGGATAAAGTTAGAGAAACATCAATAAATCACATTTATCCAAGAAGTCAAGAAGAAATTAAATGGTTCCAAGTTTCATGATCATCATTTTTTTTATCAAGATTGAATGGTGAGCACTATTTGATAAGGACCTGACTGATCTGTAGAGATTAATGGTGTATAATGAGTCAACATTGCTAGATTGCATGAGATGAGGTCAACATGTTCAAGGTTTAACATTTGGCATTAGAAGCCTATATGTAAAATGTTTATATTCATACAATAATATCAATGGTTTATATTTAATATGATTAGTGAGGACTTGAGATGTGATCAAAGTGTTTGAGGTTTAACTATGACTATTTACATTTAAATATTCAAATTTAACAAGGGAAAAACTAGTATGTGGTTTTTAGACCATATAATTTGATCGAGAACAAATTTTTGCATAATATAAATATAAAATATTAATATGAATCCATGGAAAATTTAATGAAATTATTTTTAAGATTTGGAAGTGTGTAAATTCAAAGATATTAAGGCTTTAAGTTAATTATGTGTTCATGCATAGACTGTAAGTGACTTGAGAAGATTGTTCAAGTTTATTTTGATATTGTTTCTATATCTCTTGATGAATTAACTATTGAGGACTGATTTATACTCCATGAGGATGATTTATGTGCATTATAAATTCTTTAAAAATCATATATAGTATGAACAAATGTTTAGAAATTGACTGTGTATTCATTCATGGTGACTGTGTGCACAAAATGTTGTTTAAACAAATTATGCTTAAGAAGAAGGGTACTATGTTGGTTGTTGGAACTTAATGGGGACTTATAGATCATATGGAATGGTTCAATGATTTTTTTTGTGGTTTTGTGTCTTTATTTTGTTTTATGAAGTGATAAAGGAGTGAATGGGATCACATGAGACCTATAAGGGCTACAAGGGCCTAATTGAAAGGTGCAGTTCCTTAAGGGTGACCCATAGATGTTATGTTATGGCCAACCTATGAATATTATATTGAGATATGTATTAATATGATATATTTATTAAGAGATAAGGCATGCTTAATGGCTGACCAAGGTGTTGATTATCAAGTATGCTCTTTAAATAGTGGAACCAAAGATGATGGTTTCTAGACTTGAGTGAGAGACTTGGGAGAGATTAGAGAGAGGTTTATGTCTATGAATTATGGAGAGGACGAGGGGTATATTTAATTTTGGATTATTTGAATATAAGAATAGATTGAGGACTATTTATATGACCTATAGGTCATAATAATGTTGGCAGAATATTGCTCTTGTTGTTTGAGTATGAGCAAAGGTGAAGAGTGATAATTAGAGTTTCATCATTAGGTGTTAAAGACATAAATTCATAGGTGGATGTGTTTATAGATTTTTTTGTGTCATATCATAATCTAAGGTAGTTTTATCCTCCTTACAAGATAAAACATTCTAAAAGTCTAGTTGTTATTATAGATCAGCTAAACAAGTGTTGTAGCACCTTATGGGATTATAGTCTTACTAAATATGGATTATAGTTCCTTAATTAATTGTAACTAGTATAAATTAGTTATTTTTATTATAGGATAATATTACAATTGTAGGTTTTAGTGGGTTTTATCTCCCATGAGGATTTCCCACATATGTCTTATGTTATGTGATTGATCTTGCATTGTCTCTCTTACTCATTGCTATGAATGATGTGTATGCCTCATGAATGCTTATGGTAAATTTTTAAGAACATGAAATATTAAAATTAAAGTAAAATTATTTGGGCTCATTAATTCACCTACCACTTAGTTATTCTACCTCTAATAATTGGTATCAGAGTTGGTCCTTTGGTAAAGGCTTGAAGGCTTGAAGTTGATCTAATGTACAATATGGGTAGTCATCAAGGAGGTTTCTTTACTAAGAAAGCACCAATGTTTAGTGGATCTAATTATGATTTTTGGAGTGTAAGGATGAGGAAATATATTATGTCCCTAAGGTTTAATGTATGTTAATCTATTCTAGATAGTTATGTTACTCCTACTACTCCTCTGTCTAGTGTGATGAATAAGAAGTTGTTTGAGGATAATTATAAGGCAATGAATGCCATCACTTATGGGCTTACAAAGATTGAATTCACCAAAGTAATATTTTTTAAAAATTTACTAAAGAAATATGGGACAAAATGTAGATCATTTATGAAATAAATTCAAAGGTCAAGCTTGCTAAGTTGTAGACTCACAAAAGGCAATTTAAAAGTCTCAAGATAAAGGAAGAAGATGTTGTGGCATATTTTTTGTAGAGGGTTTATGAGAGTGTGAAAATAATCAAAGGTCTTGGAGAGAACCTTGAATAGGCTATTATGGTACAAAAAGTATTGAGGTCTTTATCTCTCAAGTTTGAGCCAAAAGTATCTACTATAGAAGAGAGTCATGATCTTAATCAGTTGAAGATGGATCAATTACATGGCACCCTTACTATATATGAAATGAGAGTAAATGATGATATACCACCAAAGAAGAAATATACATTCAAGATAGAGATGAATCCTTAAAATAAGTTTCAAGGTAAGAAACAAAAAAAGGATGACATATCTGACATTGATGAGGATGAACTAATTATTTTGATTACTAGGAAATTAAACATAGGCTCAGGGAAGTATAAGGGTAAACAACCCTTCAAATGTTTCAACTATCGATTGATAGGACATTTTACTCGTAAGTTCCCTCATAAGCATGAGAATAATTTTGATGAAGATCATGATGATGACCAAGATGAAGGAAAGATGACATAAAAGAAGAAAGGATTTAGATAGTATAACAACAAGAAGATGTCCTTCAAGAATAAGAAGAGTATCTACACCAAATAATATTACATCTCATTAGATGAGAGTGAAGATAGTGACTCAGAATGTGATCATGAATATGATGATCATGTTGAAGATGAAGCTCTATTCATGGCTGAGGAAGGAATTTTCTCACATCAAAATGAGCCTACTTGGATTGATTTAGATGATGATGAAGATCAAGTGGACTATGAGACTGTATTGATGAATGATCTTGAAGAACTAAAGATTAAGAAGAAGATAAATAAGAAGATGAAATCTAAACTCAAGGAATATGAGGAGTAATTTAGTGTGTTTGATGCAAGATTGGTTGAAGACTCTAGGGAGCATGAAGGTGCTATCATGTTTCTTAATTCTAAATTGGAATCTATGTTTGAAAGTTTAAGAGCCAAATAAGAAAAATTCTTAAGGTATGCTTCTCTCATTAATGTCTTTGAAAGATTAGTTAGAGAAATCTGTAAGCAAGGTGAAATCATTTGTCAAGTTTGATAAAAGTTCTAATGATCTGGATGATCTTCTAAAGAGTTAAAAATTAGCTAGTGATAGATCTAGATTGGGTTTTAATGAAGATCCCAAAGTTGATACTCAAGTTGACATGAATATCAATAAGAGAAAGGTAGATCAAATTTTTAAGATAAATCATTAGACAAGGAAAGAAGGTGCTAGTCAAATGAATACAAATGGGATCAGACAACCTAATGTCATAAGGTATGTAAACTTCAATGGTTATTATTACACATGTAATCAATTTGGGCATAGAGCTATAGAATGCAAGAGACCTATTATAAATGAGTTTGTATGAGACTATGATGGGCATCATCAATAAAAAAGAATGAAAAAATTTAAGTGCTTCAACTGTCTTAATGTGGGACACTTTGCAAACCATTTTCTACATAAGATTAGACAAGGTGAGTCCTCTTCAAAAAGGTGAGGTTGTTTTGTTTTTCATGACAAAGGAAATATTACAAGTTTCTATCAAAATAGATAAGATAAACTATGTTTCCGTCAAGGAGTTTGGTGTGCTATAATTGTGAATAGAAAGGTCACATTGCTAGGTTCTACAAGTTAGAATAGGTTTAATTAGGATCCTAGAATGTAAGAAAGAAGGCATGTTAACACATGGAAACCAAAGGTGAAAAATGTGAGTCATGATGGGACTACAGGTCCAAGTAATTTATTTTCTATGGTGGAGAATGTTTTATAAGTTGAAGAGTTATAAGGGCTCTCATTATTTTCTCATGTTCTGAGTGAAGAGGCCAAGCTCAAAGAGAAGACCAAGGTGGTGGTTGAAGCTAGTCTTGAGGTATGTATGGATCCAAGTGAACATCCTACTATTTTTGAGCATGTATCATGCAAAGAATATAAATTGTTTGTTCCTAATGATGAGGTTCTAGGCTACAAGGAAGATTATATAGATGAAAAGGTATATCATGAATATTTGTTATCTTCGTGTATTATCAATTCAATTCTAGAAGGAAAGGAGAATGTTGTAGTAGTTGAGCATGTTTCTTCTCTTAAGCCTAAGAAGAAGAATAAATATAGGTGTCAAATAACCAAGGAGGAGAAGAAACAAGAAGATTTGTGTGCAACTCCTAGTTTCACATTGTTTTAGGATATTATGAAGTAGGGTGTCTCTACTTATGTGTCTTAGGAGACATATTGTCTTATGGAGAGGCAATTTTTTGTGCTCAAGATGATAATAATATTTAGAGAAGGTCTTTTGTTAAGGGGGAGCAACAATTTCATGAGCTTACTCTAGAGATATTTGAAGGAGATATAATGCAACATCAGAATGGGTATATCCAAATGACATAATGATATTGTTGAAATTTCAATAATTCTTTGATGCTCAAAAGGGTCTATACACTTATTTGTGATGTGATATAGGTGCTTTTGTGGTCTAAATGTATGTTTGTGCCAATTGAATGTTTTTGAGTGCTCTTAATTTTCTCAGTTTTTGGCTTATAAGGCAAGCAAGCCTGAAATGGGTTATAAGAATTATATGTTCCCAAAGGCATTATGGCTCAAGTTTTTGGTCCAAAAGTTGGTGATGACTATCTATAGGTGTTCAAGAATTTTTAGAGGTATACATTGACAAGAAGGAGGTTTGTTGACCTTGTTGTCTTCAATATTCTAGGGTTTTAAGCTATGATAAAAAGTGGTTTTCATTGTGAATTGAGGTATTTGGATTATAAATAGGTATACTGGTCCAAATGGGTTTCCAAGTCAAGCTTCAAAAAGATTTAAAGGTTTGTGGTTCCCAAGTTATTGAATTTTTTGTCAATATAGAGAGCTAATTGGCTAGTAGGTTTGTGAAGGAATTATGTTGCAGAGAATAATCTTAGAGATGATAATTGGTGTGATTAAGGGAGAAATTTATAGTGATATATATATATATATATATATATATATATATATATATATATATATATATATATATATATATATATATATATATATATATATGAATTTTTAGGTCTTGAATATTTGTCTACTAAAAATTGTGGGCTCTTCAAGTTCCAAGTAGGCTACAAAGAGGCAAGATAGGCCTAGTTTGAAGAAGTGATTTTTTCTCAATTAATCCAAAATAATAAGGTATGTTTATTTCAAGATGATATATCAGGTTGGATTAGTGAATATTTAATATTTTGTGAGTTTCATGAAGTTATATTTGTAGTCCTTGAGGTGGTTTGGTTGAGGAGGCTAGTAAGCCTGTATGTTGGCTCTTCATGGTGTGTGGAGATCTGAAGATGCTTAAAAGGTGAAATAAATAATATATATTAACAAGAGTCCCTCTTAAATGTTTCTTGGTGACTTAAGTCATATTTATTAGTTTTTTGTGCTATTTATTCATTGGTTATAGTGCTTGGTTGAAGAGAGTGTTGGCATAGAGCAAGAGGAAGTTGTCAAGACAAGAAAAGGTAGGCTCAACATAAGGGGGAGTTTGTATCATCTTTATAAGATGGTAATTTCCTATTTATATTAATTTTAGGTCCTAAATATCAATTGGTGATCACTTTGTCATTATGTCAAAGGGGGAGAAATTTCCTATTGTGGGAGTGTTCTCTTGAGTAGAAGAAAGTGAGCTATATATTGCTATATATGGTAGTTATTGACATCAATGACAAATTGGGATACATTTGGAGAGTTTTAAATGATTTAATTATGATGTCATTTGTGTTTATAGAGGATTGGATGAAGTGAATTAATAGTTTATGTGATAATGACAAAGTGTGCAATGTGCTGGTCTTAGTATGCTTGAAGTATACTTCATTGATCTTCAATTTTGGCATGGTTTGAGATGTTTATGGATGAGTCTAAAGTTTAAGAATATAAAATAGGTCCTATAAATGGTAAAATAGGATTGGAAATATTTGTTTCATGATTTTAATTCACCCAGTTCATCATTATTCTCATCTAGACATTTTGGGTCCAATGGCAGAAAATTTAAGTAGGTAGTTTGTTGATGTCACCATTGCCACGTGTGGATGAGTTACGGGTAGTTGGTCATATGGTTGTGATAAAATTAGTCCCTAGTTATTATGCACTAAATATCAGGTCATTCACCTAATTGAATCAAAATATATTCAAGTGCAAAGTTGGGCTCTTAGGCATTTTGGCATTGTTTTCCCATACTTAGATAAATTTATAATGTGGTAAGAAGAGCCGAGTAAGCATATTGACAAAGTTATATCTCTCACATGTGGAAATTTTAAAATAATATGATAATATGGGTTTGTATTTTTTTTTTCTTTTTTTCTTTTTTATTTTTTTATGTCAATAACTAAATCACAATAAAAGATATGCATGTTCAAAGTTGGCCTTACAGATAAGTTTTTGACATAGTTGGCTTTGTGGCAGAAAAATTTGAGTGAGCATTTTAATGTCATTATATCTCATATATGTGAGTATTAAAAGATAATTTTGATACACTTTTTGATTATATTATGAGAGGAGATCATATGGTCTAAATTTGAGGACATGCAAGTGATCGAGGTAAGAGATATGACTATGCAAAGTTGGCCTTCTAGGCAGATAAGCAAGGTTTCCATACTTAGTCATTTTTGAAAAATTTAAAGTTTGAGCAACATCAATTAAGTAAATTACTCAAATAATTTATGAATAAATTATATGGTTCCATGTTTCATGATCATTGGGGTTTTTTATCCAGATTTAATGGTGAACATTGTTTGATAAGGACTTGACTAATCTACAGAGATCGACTATGAGTGTAGGTTTTTATTTTTCCATATTTTTTAATTAGGGAAATTGTATTTCTTATGCTTACATGGAGTTTTCCTACATTTGTGGGATATACTAGCTTATGTGGAGATGTGTGTCATAGATGTGTCATAGGTGTCATAAGAATGTCATAAGTAACTCCCTTTATGGGAGTTACTTCTCTAGTCTTAGCACCTTGTCACCACCTTTCATGGAGGAGTTACAGTATATTCTTGGGGTGCCTTGGCCACCTTTTGTGGAGGAGTTACGTGCTCTCCTATATGTATTCTTCACTTTGGCCATCTCATGTTAATCAGATTTTGGTTTTCTCCATTTTGTCTTGTGCAATTTATCTTCTTGTATAATTTCAAATTACTTTAGCATCTATGTGGTGTGCACTTGCTTCATCTCATGTGATCACATCTCCATTGCATTCGCATTATCTGGAATCTAGCAACAATTCCGATATGGTATCAGAGCCACTCCAGTGATCATGTGTCTGGTTATGCTATTAGTTTACTCTAAAATTCTTACTTTGATTTCTTAGTAGTTTTTTTGCTTAACTCCATTGCATTTTAGAGATTTGGTAGAGTTTCTTGAAAAATCATGCAAATCCATATGGAAACTTGTTAAAAAAATTACTTATGAGTTAAAATTTGCCAAGACATCTTATAGATTTGTTGTGGCTTTAGCAAAGGTAGTAGAATTCCTTTTCTTTTGGTCATTCTACAGGAAAAGATAGATCTCTACAATCTGGTTTCTATTCTTGAATGCCACTTTCAATGTTAGGCATCTGGTAGGATGAGGAGTTTAGGTTTGATCACCAGTGCATGCTTACCATACCCTGGGAGATGAGCATGTTCAAGCAAGTGCTGCAGCTGCTAGATAGAAATGATCTAGCCAGCCACTAGAACTTGAGCTTTGACATCTTCTGTTGAAGTTTTATTCCAAATGTAGGTTGGAGGCATATGTCAAAGCCCTGTAAGAGCATAGTTTCACTGTGCAAAAATCCTTCAGGTGAGTGCAAAGTTTCAGGAAGGATCTCTCGCCCATCCATGAGGCCCAAAGGGTTAGCAACCAACCTAGCGATGTGTGCACTAGTTGACTATTGTCTGACTATTTCTTCCTGGGTCGAGACCCTCTCTGACAAAATTTTGCTATTGTCCTTGCCAAGCATCAATCACAATGTCTAGCATCTATTTTTTTAAATGGCAATCCCTTTTTTGGTTTCCAACGCCCATGTGGTGGGCCCTCTCTCTCTCTCTTGCTATTTGATTGATAATTCTGCTTTTGGCCAATAATTTTTATAATATTCATAAGTCATTAATTTGATTTTTTGAATTAAAGACAAATTGGAAATTAGCATTAAAAAAAATAGTTTAGAAGTTTTTTTCAAACTTGTATCTTCGACTTATGAAGATGAAGGGTGAGGCCTGGGTTGGCAAGAGGCCAATTCCCCCTCAAAAAGACCTCCTTTGGATTCCTCACTCTATGAAAAATAAAATGAGTGGTTGGAAGGCCACTTTCTCTCTCGAAACAGGCATTTTTTTAATTTTTTAGTGTTTTTTTTGCAAAAACACTAGTTTACGGAAAAATTGAACCTTTAATATCTTGAAAATGGTAGCTCGGATTTGGGTGCCAATTTTTTGAAAAAGTGTTTGTAATTCAATTATCTACAATGTAGGCTTGTTATTTTTTAAAAACACAGTATTATATAAAGTGCCTAAAATTTGGGTCTCTCGAGACACATTTTCGACTGAGTTTGATGTCTTGTTTGCTTATAGTCTTGCACTGATTACTCTAAGATACATTCTCAGCTGAGCCCAACATATTTTGAGCATGAACTTGAATATTTGGGGGGGGGATCAATATTTTAGGGGGGTGTGATTTCTTTTCACAACTTGCAAATCTTTGCTTTCATTCTCCTTTTTGCATAATTTCACAACTTGTAATCAACACAACCTCACCTAAATTCAGTTTAAAATGGATTCTTTTCAACTTAAACCCTTAACACCCTTCAACTATCATGAATGGAAGGTTAAAATTTCAATCATTCTTAGAAGAAAAGGGTTGTATAGGATCACCATGGGTACTGAAGTAGAACCTAACACTGATGCTAAAAAGGTCAAGTGGTACAACTGTAGTGATAAAGCCTATGGATTACTAAGCTTGTATGTGTCTCCAAAACTTCTCTTCCATTTATAAACCTCCAAGACTCCCAAAGACATATGGGACACCTTAGAACTCTTATTTGGGAAGCTTGATGAGATGAGAGGATATGAGCTTGAAAACGAACTCATAAGTCTAAATCCTAACAACTTTGACACCCTACAGGACTTCTTCACTAAGTTTAAGGCCCTTAGATTGCAATTGAAATAATGTGGGATAGAGAAGAAATATGATCAACTCATCCTTTCTATTCTCACAAAGTTAGGTCCAAGCTATTAAGTCTTTGTCTCCACTTTCCATGCCACAAAAAGTGCCCTTGGCACTACATGGAAAATGCCTTCTTTGGATTAATTCATTGCCAACTTGACTAGGGAGCAAGATAAGCTAATTCAAATGGGCATAATGAAGTCTACTCAACCCCAAGCTTTGATAGATAGAAATGGTAAGGATAAGACTTCAACAAAGGAGAAAAAGAAAAAGAACTAGGACCAGGAGAAGAAGAAAGAAAACAACAATCCTACCAAAAACAACACTGAGTCTTCCTCTTCCAATGCTAAACCTAAGAAGGAGAATGTTAAGTGTGCCTATTGTAAAAATATAGGGCATGATGAAAAAAAATGTATGGATAAATAAATAGATCACCTAACTCATCTTTTAGAGAAGCACAACATAGGTGTTTCTAAGTCCATCAAGCATAATTCATCTACCCAAGATTCTACCAAGGCAAAAGGCAAGGGTAAGGAGAAAGAAAAGGGCAAGGCCCTTGTAGCTACTACAGCTTCTACAACATCATGGGTCATTGATTCGGGTGCTTCTCACCACATGGGCTCTTCACTAGTTGAGTTTTCATCTTTAGAGCCTTGTAGCATGACTTCAATTAGTTTGGGTGATGACACATCAATTTTTGTTGTAGGAAAAGGGTCAGTTGAAATGTAAGGAGGAACATTCAATAATGTTCTAAGTGTTCCTTCTCTTTTAACCAATCTCCTATCAGTGTACCAAATCACTCACATTGGTCAGGGCATGAGAGTTGAGTTTTCACCAGATTTAGTGGCTATCAGGGAATTACATAGTGATACTACAGTGGTAGTGGGTAGGGCAGATCACCAAGCAAGGTTATACACCTCACATTTTTCACCTGATTCTTCTCCAATAGCATTGCTAACTCATTCAGATGGAGTTAACAAATTTTGGCATGAGTGGTTTGGCCACCTTAACTACTGCTACCTTGATCAACTTTACAAACATTACATGGTCATTAGCTTGCCTCGTGTCCAATTCTCAAAAGGACTTTGCAAGGGCTGCTCCCTTGGGAAGCATCTGGAAGCAAAATTTGACAAAGACAAAGCTTGGAGGGCTTCACAACCTTTGGAGTTAGTCCATAGTGATGTATTAGGACCCTTTTCCAAACCATATTTCATAAGGGCCAAGTACATCCTCACTTTCATTGATGATTTCTCTAGGTACACTTGGATATATTTTCTGAAACAAAAGTCTGAAGTATTTGAAAATTTTCTAGACTTCAAGGATCTTGTTTAGAAATAAAGTGAGAAATCCATCAAGGTTCTTCAAACTGATAATGGAGGGGAGTATGTCAGCAACAAGTTTGAGCAATTTTGCACCACAGAGGGGATTGATTTGTAGTGCATAGTCACTTACAGTCCTTCACAGAATGGGGTTACAGAATGTAAAAATAGGTTCTTAAAAGAGATGGGTAGCTATATGATTCACTCTAAATCCTTAGCACCAAAGTACTAGGCTAAAGCCATCAATTATGCTTGCTACATTTAAAACACGGTTCCTCAAAAAGCTTTGAAAGGGATAACACCCTTTGAAGCTTGGCATAAAAGGAAACCTGATGTTGAGCACATTAGGGTTTTTAGATCCCTAGCCATAGGATGCATTCCAAAGAAGAAACACAAAGCTATGGAATGTTAGTCCAAGCCTTCAATCTTTGTAGGATATCCAGATGGTATTAAGGGATATTTCCTTCTAGATCCAATCACTCATGAGTTGCTCATCAGGAGAAGTATCCATTTTTAGGAGAGTCCTAGAGACTCAATACTTGACACTTCTTCTCCCTCATTAGATCTACTTCTTCATGATGATTCCTCATCAGATTCAAATCAGCCATAGTAGGTTCTTGAGCCAGAGACATCTTCTTCTTTGAGTTCAGATAGTGAGGATAGTGATGCAGAGTCATCCACCTCTAGTTAGTCAGAGGATGAGGAGTTAACACCTGACTCGCCCACTTCTGGGCCACTTTGGGCTAGACAGACACTTGAGAGTGCTGACACTTGGGTAGGAGATCCCATAGATGATAGATGTACTAGGGGGATTTTCAGAGAGATCCACATTCCTTCTTTACTTTAGTTTTAGATCCACAAACTTTTTGAGAGGCATTAGGAGTACCTTATTGGGATAGTGCTATGGAGGAAGAATATTCTTCCTTAATCAAAAATCGCACTTGGGATTTGAATTCACTTCCTAAGGGAAGAAAAATGGTTTGATGTAGGTGGATATATCAAACCAAGTTTGTAGTAGATGGGTCAGTTGATAAGTACAAGGTGCGACTGGTCGCCAAGGGTTTCTCACAGGTGGCAGGCATTGACTACTCAGAGACCTTTGCACCCATTGCAAAGATGACTTCTATCTGACTCACCTTGGCTATTACTGTAGCATATGGTTGGGATGTGCACTAGATGGATGTGAAGAGTGCCTTTCTTCATGGAGACCTAGAGGAGGAGATCTACATGGAGCAACTAATAAGATTTGTTTAGGATTATTCCTTAGTATGTAAACTTACAAAATCTATCTATGGCCTCAAACAGGCCCCTTGGGCTTGGAATGCCAAGATGGATTCCTTCCTTCTCACAGTGGGTTTCACTAGGTGCCATTCTGACCCCAATGTCTACTTCTTATGGCAGGATGATTCGCTCCTAATTTTGATTCTATATGTTGATGACCTTTTAATCATCGGGAGTTCTTCATCAGCTATTACAACAGTGAAGGCATCTCTCCAAGATAGATTTGACATGATAGACTTGGGTTTGTTGCACTACTTCCTTGGCATCAAGATATCACAGTTAGATTCAGGGATTTCTCTTGCATAGCCTAAGTATGCTCTTGACTAATTGGCTCAATTTCACATGGCTGATTGTAAGACATCTCTAACTCCCTTTCTATCAGGAGTCAAGCTTGAAGCTGATTGTTCTTCACCATTGGTTGATGCCACTCGGTATCGACAACTTGTTGGTAGTCTCATCTACTTGACTCACATCAGGCTTGATATATCATATATAGTGGGACTTGTCTCCAAATTTATGCAAGAACCTCATGAGCTGTATTGGAAAGTAGTTAAGAGGATCTTGCATTACATATAGGGTTCACATAGATATGAGATTCATTATAGATTTGGCATAGAGGTTGACTTGGTTGGATATACAGATTCAGATTGGGCTGGCAATTCATAGACTCGCAAGTCCACTTCTGGTTATAGTTTCTCTATAGGTTCTGGTCCTATCAATTGGTCTAGAAAGAAGCAAAATGCTATTGCTATATCATCCATAGAGATAGAGTACAGGGGAGATGTTAATGCAGCTACTGAGGCTATTTGGCTTCAGGGGATACTTTTTGAGTTTGGCATTCTTATCAGGCAGCCCACTGTCATTTATTGTGACAACCAGAGTACCATTCAAATTTGTAGGATTCCAGTTCAGCACTAGCGGACTAAGCACATAGAGATTCACATGAATTTAATTTTGGAGCTTATTCATAGTTAGGTCATTAACTTGATATTTTTCTAGTCTTCAGATTAGGTTGTAGACATTTTCACCAAACCTTTCACCGAGAGAAAGTTCATTCATCTACGAGTTCTTCTTGGGGTGTGGTCTACATTTGCAGCAACATCATCTTCAAGGGGGCCTTCCAGCCTCTTCATTTCTTTTATGTCTCTCTTTTTTTTTGGGGGGGGAGTTTTTTCCTATGGGTTTTCTCCTTTTCTCTATCTTACGGGAGATTGCATTTGTACATGGGTACCTCATCAGGTCTAGTTATTGAGACCCATTTTATATTTCCACACTGCCCACCTAAGCTACACTTATGGGGGGGTATTAGTGTAGGTTTTTATTTTTCCCTATATTTTAATTAGGGAAATTGTATTTCTTGTGCTTACATGGAGTTTTCCTACATTTGTGGGATAGGCTAGCTCATGTGGAGATGTGTGTCATAGATGTGTCATAGGTGTCATAAGAATGTCATAAGTAACTCCCTTGATGGGAGTTACTTCTCTAGTCTTAGCACATTTTCACCACCTTTAATGGAGGAGTTACAGTCTATTCTTGGGGTGCCTTGGCCACCTTTTATGGAGGAGTTACTTACGTGCTCTCCTATATGTATTCTTCACTTTGGCCATCTCATGTTAATCAGATTTTGGTTTTCTCCATTTTGTCTTGTGCAATTTATCTTCTTGTATAATTTCAAATTACTTTAGAATCTATGTGGTGTGCACTTGCTTCATCTCATGTGATCACATCTCCATTGCATTCGCATTATCTAAATTCTGGCAACAACTTCGATATCGACTATGCACGATGAGTCAACATTGCTAGATTGCACAAGATGAGATCAACATGTTCAAGGTTTAACATTTAGAATTGGTATAATATGCATTAAATTTTGAGTTTCATAAAATAATATTTATTATTCATATTTAATCTAAGTTTTGAGGACTTGAGATGTGAGAAAAGTGTTCAAGGTTTAACTGTAACTGTTTGTATTTAAATATTTAAATTTAACAAGGGAAAAAATAGTCTATGGTTTTTGGACCATATCTTTTGATAAATATCAAATTTGATCATGATATAAAAATAAAATATGAATAATAATCCATGTTAATCTAATGAACCTATTCTTAATATCTTAAATTGTGTAAAGTTAAAGATATAAAGGTTCAAATTTGACTATGTGTTCATGCATGGACTGTAAGTGACCTGAGAAGAAATTTTGAGTTTGTTTTGATATATCTTGATGAATTGGATATTTGGGATTATTTTATACTCCATGATACTATGAAAATATTTAAAATATGTAGTATGAAAAAATCTTTAAAATTTGTCTATGTATCTGTTGATGGTGACTATGTGTATAAAATGTTGTTTGAGCAAATTGTGCTTAAGCAAAAGGGTACTACGTTAATTTTTAAAAATTTAGGGGGATTTATAGATCATATGGAATGGTTAAATTATTTTTTATTGGTTGTGTGTTCTTGTTTTATTTTTAGAAGTTTTAAATAAGTGAATGGATTCACATGAGACCTATAAGGGCTACAAGGGCTTAATTCATAGGTGTATTTCCTTAACGGTGACCCATAGATGCTACAGCCAACCAATTAAGATGATGGTTTCTAGACTTGAGTGTGAGACTTGAGTGAGAGACTTGGGATAGATTAGAGAGAGGCTTGTGTGTGTTAATTATGGATTAAAGGATTTTTATAGTTAAATGTGGATGATTTTAATATAACATTATATTGAGGACTATTCCTATGACCTATATGTCATAATTATGTTGGAAAAATAGTGATTTTGGTTTTTGAGTATGAGCAAAGGTTAAGAGTGATAATTAGAGGTTCATCATCAGGTGTTGAAGACATAAATTCATAGGTGGATTTTTTTATAGGTATTTTTATGGGAGATAAACATCTAAGGTGGTTATATCCTCCTTCCAAGGTGAAATTTACTAAAAGTTTGGTTATTGTTACAACTCAGAGAGATAGGTGTTGTAGCACTTTGTGGGATTGTAGTCTCACTAAATAGGGATTGTAGTTCCTTGATCTATTATAGCTGGTATAAATTGATTCTTATTATTATATGATAATAGTTCAATTTTAGGTTGTAGTGGGTTTTCTCCCCCAAGAGGGTTTCCCACATATGTCTTGTGTTACATGATTGATCTTGCATTGTCTCTCTTGCACATTACTATGAAAGATGTGTATCATTCATGAATGCTTATGGTAATCATTTAAGAACTTGAAAGATTGAAATTGAAGTTGGATTATTTGGGCTCATTGATTCACCCCCCCTTACAATGATTCTACCTCTAAATTTTGTGTTGCTTGATGAAGTGCGAAAGGGGTAATAAGTCTCCATGAGACCTATAAAGGCTACTAAGGCCTAATTGAAAGGTGTAACTACATAAGTGTGACCCATGGATTATATGTCTTACCTGTAAGAATGGTATTGAGCTATGTTTTAGAATTATATAAGTATTAAGGGTTAAGGCAAGTATTATGGCTGACCTAGAAGTTGATATTCATGAAGACTTTATAAAGTGGAGACAAAGGCAATGGTTTTTAGACTAGAGAGAGAAGAGTTGAATAGATGTGATATTAATCAAAGGAAAAAACCATTGAAAGATAAGGTAAAATTTACTGAGGACCATCAGAGAGAAAAGATCAGTCATGTTTATCTGATCAAGGTGATGAAGGTAAACACATAGGTCATTAGACCTAATAAGCCTAAAATAGGCAGATTGAATGAGTAAGCCCTAGAGGCTGGTTGAGTGAGTGTGCGTAGTGTATGGATTAAAGATCAAAATAGGTTTAGGAGTGTGTAGATGAACTATAGGTCATGTTTTTGATATTGTGAAAGATTTTTTGTAGTCTTTTTTGATTTTGTATGTGCCAAAAAATGAAGAGTGATCCAAAAGGGTGTTTTGGATGCATTGCTCATGTGTGCAAGTTTTTGAGAGTGTAAAGGGGAAAGAGTGTAAGTAAGAATTCCATCATCTAATGTAGAAGACATCAAATCAATGGTGGAGATTAGATCAAGGTAGTTGAGTGGGTACTTGGTTTCCTAGGGGGTTAGTTCCTTCTTATGGGATGGGTGTCCCACTAAATTAAGGGATGGGTGTTCCTTGATTAGTTGGCATTGGTATAAATTTAGATCTTATTTTTATAGGACTATAGTCCATTTTTCAAGTTATATTGGATTTTATTTCCCAAGAGGGTTTCCCACAAAGATCTTATGTTATGTGTGTGATATTGCTTATATTTTTTGTTCGTTGCTATAAATGATGTGTATGCTTCATGAATTATAATTCTATTTGGTTAAGGGTTTGAAAGGATTATAATTTAAGTTTGGATTATCTAGCATAACTAGTTCACCCCCCATCTTAGTGATTATACCTTTAAAAATTAGTATTATAGTAGGACCTTTTGTGCAAGTTTAACCACTTGAAGGTGATCTAAGGTACAAATATGGCTAAGCAATTAAGGAAATAAAATATTGAGTTGAGATCAATGGTCAAAAGTCTTGAAGAATAGATTAGCCATTTTGAGACTGGGAAGAGTAATTCTAATTCCAAAGATGATGAACATGAGATGAGGCCTAAGGAGATTAAAAAATAGTTAATGAAACATATTAAAAAGATAAGTCATCTTCAAACCAAGTTTGAGAGATTAAGTGAAATATTCAAAGAAGACAAGATGAACATGCAAGATATTGAGGATCAATTAAGGATTACGCAGAGAAATCTAAGTTCAAAATAGGAATAATGTAGACATCTCAAAGCTTAGTTAGAAGAGAAATGCCAAGTTGGGTTCAAATCTAGGTGAGCATGATGAGTTGAAGTCCAATATTGATTCTATAAAGATTATTGAAGAACAAGCATGTAGATTGAAGGATGACATGGCTAAAGAATCTAAGAGGGATAATGAGACTATCCAAGTTCTCAAAATTTAGTTAGAGGTTGTAAGTTTAAGTATGAGAGTTAAAGAGGAAGAGAGAATTAAATTTAAGACTAATCTAGATTCATTGAAGGATGAACATGAGCAATTTGGTGTCAATGTTGAGGATCAACCAACAAAGATTACACTTGTGAAAGCAATAAACGTGGAAATAAATCAGATAGATAAGTAACTAGAATGATAAATAGCACATAACAAGAGATACAAGAAACCACCCTGAAAACTTGTATTAAAACTCTTTACAAAAGGAATACAATTGAAGAAACTTCTTTCTTCCACACCTCTCTCAGATGCACAAGATCTCTCACTAGATCTCTATTCCTTAAGAGCTCTCTCTCTCAAGTAAAATCAATTCCAACATCCTGGATTGATACAACTCTGTACTGTCCTTCAAACATTCACAATGTTCTACTCATACAATTCAACATATTCAACATACTAAGCTAAGAAGATCTTTCCTACATATAGAATTAGGAAACTCGAGCATGCACTTACAACAAACAGTTAAGCCTCTTGAACAAGGGCTCTAAAAATAATATTGCTAATAATAGAGACGTGAGCTCAAGTCTACAACTCAAACTCATCATGCAAACACTCGCTTCTGTCCTTGGAAATCACTTTTTGGACACACAGGTAACCGACATCGGTTCCTGCCTATTCGCCTATGATCATCGCCGGCCGACCCACTGCCGACATCGGTGCCTCTGCAACTGCACCTGACCGACGTCAGTCACTCCTGATCGATGCCGGTGTCTGTGTAGACTCGAACCTACTAAAGTGTGCTCCTTGGTGAAGCTTTTAGCTCCACACCCTAACAATCTCCCACTTGGAGATAAACAGCTGTACTAGTACCTGTACAACAACATCTTCTAGCTCCTCCATCTTCAACTCAATCATGAAGACCAATAGAAGTTGAATGAAGATTCAACTTCTCCTTTGTAACCGGCTTGGTTAACATATCAGTAGGATTCCTATCTGTATGGATCTTCTCTAGCTTCAACTCACCATCTTCCAATACCTACCGTATGAAGTGATACCTTAGATGTATGTACTTGGTTCTTGAATGAAAGGCTGAGTTCTTAGCCAAATGGATTGCACTCTGACTATCACTATACAATTTGCAACTCCCATGCTCCCTTCTAAGCTCTTCCATGAATCGGGTCATCCATATCATCTCCTTGCTAGCTTCTGTGGCTGAAATATACTCTGCTTCTGTAGTTGACAAGGCAACAACCTTCTGTAACTTAGATATCCAGCTAACCGCCGTTCCACCTATAGTAAAAACATAACCTATGGTGCTCCTCCTGCCATCCAAATCACCACCATATCTGAATCTACATAACCATGTAGAGAAGTATCTGAACCTCCATAGCACAAGTGTTTACTGGTGGTTCCTCTCAGATATCTAAGGATCCACTGAACTGCTTTCCAATGTTCCTTACCTGGATTGGCCATGTACTTACTTACAACTCCCACTGCTTGGGCAATATCTGGTCTAGTACACACCATTGCATACATCAAACTCCCTACCGCAGAAGAATATGGAACCTTACTCATGTACTCTACCTCATCATGTGAATTAGGACATTGTTCTTTACTCAACTTAAAATGTCCAGCCAAAGGTGTGCTTACCGGTTTAGCATCCTGCATATTGAAACGTTTCAACACCTTGTCCACATAATCCTCTTGAGACAATATCAACTTGTGATTTTTCCTATCCCTCTTAATGCTCATGCCAGGTATTTTCTTTGCTGCTCCCAAATCCTTCATAGCAAACGTTTGAGCTAATTTCACCTTAAGCTCAGAGATATCCTACATGTGTGATCCTACAACCAGCATAGCATCTACATACAACAATAGAATAATATATCTACTATTATCAAATCTCTTAAAATATACACAATGGTCAGATTGACACCTACTGTAGCCATGCTCAGTCATAAACCTGTCAAATTTCAAATACCATTGCCTAGGAGCTTGCTTGAGGCCATACAAGCTTTTCTTCAATCTGCACACTAACTTCTCCTTACCCTTGACCTCAAATCCTTCTGGCTGTTCCATGTATATTTCCTCATCCAAATCTCCATGAAGAAACACTATCTTAACATCTAGCTGCTCAAGATGCAAATCCTCAAAAGCAACCAAAGACAATACAATCCTTATAGAAGTCATCTTAACAACAGGAGAAAAAATCTCACCAAAGTCAATACCTGGCTTTTGTGCAAATCCTTTCACTACCAATCTGGCCTTGTATCTCATCTGTCTATCCTCACCTTCCTTCAACCTGTAGGTCCACCTGTTCTTTAGTGTTCTCTTACCAGCTGGAAATTCAACCAAATCCCATGTTTGGTTCTCTCAAGGACTCCATCTCCTCAACCATGCCACGCTCCCACTTACTCCTGGACTCCACCTATAATGCTTCTTCAAAACTCTCTAGTTCTCCACCATTAGTTAGCAATAAATAGTATAAGGAAGGATAATATCTAATTGGAGGCTTACTTACCCTTTTTGACCTCCTGATGGGTGTCTTAGACTTGTTTTCAACACGCTGTCCACCCAAATTTTCTAACAGTGACCGACCTCGGCCACCTGTAGACCTGTTAATGGCCAACGCCGGTTCTTCCTGACCGACGTCGGTGCCTGTTCTGCCGACGTCGGTCTCTGTATGACCAACATCAGTTTCTGTACTGCCGACGCCAGTTCCTAACCTACCGACGTCGGTCTCTGTGTTTTCGTGTAAGTGATTATTTATTTTTCCTGCGAGCTCATTTTGGACCATAACTTCGTCTAATTCTCCATTGCTCTGTCTAGATTGATCCAGATTCCTTATCTGATCACTATACATCACTTTTTCATTGAAAACAACATCACGGCTCCTAATTACCTTGTTGGTTCCTAGATTCCAAAATCTGAAACCAAAATCATCTGAGCCATAGCCAATAAACGTGCACCTCATAGACTTAGCATCAAGCTTCTTTCTATTTTCCTTATCTACGTGCACAAAGGCTTCACAACCAAAAACTTTGAGATATGAGAGATCTACCTTTTTACCTATCCATGCCTCTTCTAGAATTCCACCATCCAGAGCTGTAGAGGGTCCTCTATTAATCAGGTACACTATGGTGTCAACTGCTTCTGCCCAAAACTCTAAGGGCAACCTAACATGCAATCTCATACATCTTGCATGCTCCATGATTGTTCTGTTCATCTTTTCAGCAATACCATTCTGCTGAGGTGTCCTTTGAACCATCCTTTGACTATAGATTCTGTGTGTATAACAATACCAGTTAAACTTAAGACTACAGAACTCACCGCCATTATCAGATCTCAAGCACTTTAATCTTCTGCCTGTTTCATTCTCAACCATAGCTTTCCAAATATTAAAAGTCTCAAAAACATTAGATTTCTTTTTAATACAGTAGATCCATACCTTTCTTGTGGTGTCATCTATGAACGTAACATAGTACCATGATCCTCCAATAGAGGCTACCTGAGCCGGTCCCCACACATCTGTGTGAACAAGCTGCAACTTATGCCTTTTCTTAGTAGACCCAGTCTTGAGAAAACTAACCCTTTTCTATTTTCCAAATACACAATGCTCACAAAATTCTAGATCCATACTTTTCAAATCTAAAAGCATACCTTTAGACTTAAGAATTGACATCCCCTTCTCACTCATGTGGCCAAGCCTTGAGTGCCACAATTTAGCATCCACATCTGAAGTAGATAATACAGAAGGAGATTTGTTACTAACACAATTACACAAATAGAGAGTACCTTCTCTCTTACCTCTGGCCATAACAAGTGCACCCTTGGTCACCTTCCAAGAATCTGCTGTGAGAGTTACTGTACAACCCTCATTCCCTAGCTTTCCTGCAGAAATCAAATTTCTCTTCAAACTAGGAACATGCATCACATCTCTCAACACCCATGTGTTGCCATTTTGCATCTTCAACTGCACTTTACCTTTGCCAATAATCTTACAAGGCTCATCATCCCCTAAGTACACTATTCCAAAATCTCCATGGATATAGTCACAAAAATATTCTCTGTTAGGGGTAGCATGGAAAGATGCACCAAAATCTAATACCCAAGATTCTATATTATTATACAAAGAGAAAATTAGAGCATCTTGTGCAATACTTGCAACCTTTGTCTCTTCCTTTCCTTCGTGTTGATTGTCCTCCTTCGGCTTTGACCAACAATCTCTGCTTATGTGCCCCAACTTTCCACAGTTCCAGCATTGTGGCCTTCTGCCATTCCTGGATTTGGATCTGTCTCTTCCCTTAGACTTAGATCTTGATCTCCTCTTGCTCCTTTCTTTTTTCCTTCCCCTGCTCTCGAGATTTAAAGCGTTCCCAGATGTCTCTTCTGTGCTTTTCCTACGAATTTCCTCATTCAAGATAACACTAACAACATCCTCTACTTTTAAAATATTTGAAGCAGAAGCAGTATTAGAAACTGCCATTACCAAGCCATGCCAGCTTTCAGGCAAAGAACATAATATTAAAAGAGCTTTTATTTCATCATCAAATACAATATTGACTGAACTTAACTGATTAACAATTCCATGGAAATCATTCAGGTGATTAAATACAGATCCACCTTCTTGCATATGCAAATTAAACAACTGCTTCATAAGATATACCTTATTAGAAGCGAAGGGTTTTTCATACAAATTTGCTAACGTAGTCATTAACTCTACCGTTGTTTTTGCCTGTGACAAATTAGATATCACAGTGGAGGCCAGACTCAGTCTTATAGACCCCAGAGCCTTTCTGTCAAGAACTTCCCATTCTTCATCCTCCATGTCCTTGGGCTTCTTTGCAATCCCACCTAACGGTAAGTAAAGATCTTTCTGATACAGATAGTCCTCTATCTGCATTCTCCAATGTTGATAGTTCTTGCCATTAAACTTTTCCATTCTCAATTTACTTTCTTCTGCCATTGCTTCTCCCCCTCAAATAGAAATCCCTGCAGAAACCCCTGTTGGCAACCTGTAATCCAAACACACTACACAGATCTGAACCACCTGCTAGTGAACTTGAGCTCTGATACCACTTTTTGGGGATCAACCAACAAAGATTACACTTGTGAAAGCAATAAACGTGGAAATAAATCAGATAGATAAGTAACTAGAATGATAAATAACACATAACAAGAGATACAAGAAACCACCCTAAAAACTTGTATTAAAACTCTTTACAAAAGGAATACAATTGAAGAAACTTCTTTCTTCCACACCTCTCTCAGATGCACAAGATCTCTCACTAGATCTCTATTTCTTAAGAGCTCTCTCTCTCAAGTACAATCAATTCCAACAACCTGGATTGATACAACTCTGTACTGTCCTTCAAACATTCACAATGTTCTACTCATGCAATTCAACATATTCAACATACTAAGCTAAGAAGATCTTTCCTACATATAGAATTAGGAAACTTGAGCATGCACTTACAACAAATAGTTAAGCCTCTTGAACAAGGGCTCTAAAAATAATATTGCTAATAATAGAGACGCGAGCTTAAGTCTACAACTCAAACTCATCATGCAAACACTCGCTTCTATCCTCGGAAATCACTTTCTGGACACACAGGTAACCGACGTCAGTTCCTACCTATTCGCCTATGACCGTCACCGGCCGACCCACTGCCAACGTCGGTGCCTCTGCAACTGCACCCGACCAACGTCGGTCGCTTCTGACCGACGCCGGTGTCTATGTAGACCTGAACCTGCTAAAGTGTGCTCCTTGGTGAAGCTTTTAGCTCCACACCCTAACAGTCAAGGTAAACAAGACTGAGAAAGAGCAAGAGATGTCAACTTAAGAAAATAAGGATACAAGCACCAAGATCAAAAAGAAAAGATCCATCAGGTAGACAAGTGCCATAAGGTATGAAACATTTTTTAATGGTAGTTGTTATGTTGTCACATGTTTGGTCATAAGATAAGAAACTATAGATGGAAGATAAACTAGTCAGCTAGAGGTATGGATAATGTAGTTTGTTATAATTATTATGAAATGGGATATATTGCTAGATTCTACCCCAGAATGCATGGAAAAAGATTAAACTAAGTATGGAGACCAAAGATAATTAATCTCGATCATAATGAACCTAAGAGACAAGATGGTATGCTTGTTAAGATTCATGATATTCATCAAGTAGAAGGTATGAATGATCTTATTTGTTTCAGTTGTCATCAATTTTGATCATATTGCAAGATATTTTACAAGCAAGCTCTCAAATCAAAATAAGGAGCATGGACATCCTAGTGTGCTAAAAAAAGGTCAATCCTTTGTATGGAATATTTAGTAAGTGAAGACCAAGAAAATTGATTTAGTTAAGTTGAAAAATCAAGGTAGACTTCTTGCTAAATTAAAAGAGGAATCATATATGAAGAAGATTTAGGAATGATAAGAGAATGTGTCATCTATCCAGATATAAAAGGAGAATCAAAAGTCACTTTAAGTCAAGATCAGAGAAAATACCAAATTTATAATTGAGGATAATTTTGAGGTATATATGGATCTAAGAGAACATCCTATTCTTTTTGAGCAAGTTTCATAGAAAAAACATTAGTTATCAATGCCTTATGCTGAGGTTCTTTCTTCAGATGAAAAGGTATGTCATAAATATTTTTTTTTGGAAATATTGTCATTGATGTTAAAGGTATAACATTATTGGTGATAAAGGCCTCATAGCATTTAATGTCTTACAATGTTTTTAATGTTCATAGTTTGGCTAAAGTGTGTTGATATTTATTTAATATTAATGAATATATTTTTGGTTGCATAAAGTCAAAAGAGGGCCCATGAATAAGTCAAAGAGTCATGAGATAAAGACAACAGAGGGAAAGGATGCATTTTATCATGAAGGGTCACCTTGAGGAATTCAAAGAGTCACCAAGTGAAAACAAAAGATGGAAGGGTGCATTTTTCCATAAAGAGACACCTTGAGTTGTTCGAAAAGTCACCTAGATAAAGACAAAAGGGTAAAGGATAAATTTTCTCATGAAGGGTCACCATGTGACTTTTAAAATGAAAGGATTTAAAGGTTCATGCAATTTTGGCACCATTTTCCATGTGGATTGAAGGGTCACAAAGGGTGAATGCCAAAGGTCATTTGACAATCTATAAAAGGAGGCTTGGGAAACCATTTTAAATATGTAAAAGTGTGCATGGTTTATAATTTTTTAATATAAGAAAAGAGGAGAGAAGAGAAAGAGATATAGTATAATTCTATCATTTATTGAGAAAGCAACATTGAGAGATAGTTATGTTTTATATAAGAGGGGTTGGTGCTCCTATGGGTTGGTGCTCACAAATAGTTACTATAATGGTGCTATAAAAAGGGTTGGTACTCCTACAAGTTGATGTTTGTGAAATTTATAATTTGAGTTGGTGCTCATTCATATGCTTGAGATTTTTCTCCATGGTGTTTTCCCGCATTGGGTTTCCATGTAAAAATCTGGTGTCTCTCTCTTCTATGGTACATATTATTTTAATTTTATTGCATATATTGAATGAGAAGTCATATTAAATAAAATATTTAAAAGATATATGATATATTGATTCACTCCTCCCCCTCAGTATATCCCATGCTTAAAAATTGGTATCAGAGTAATTGCTTTTAGAAACAGTTTAACAGCTTGAAGGTATATCAGGGAAAACACGATGGCTAGATCACATGAAGATTTTTATATAAATAAGGCACCTTGTTTTGATGAGACAAATTATGCCTTTTGGAGAATAAGGATGAGGACTTACTTTATGGCCCTTGGATTCAATATTTGGCAAGTAGTGGTGGAGGAATATGAAGAGCCACTAACACTTGTAAATATTCCTATGAAAAGGAAGGCAAGTGAAAATAATGTTAAAGCTTTAAATGCTATTTTAGTTGGTCTATGTGAATTAATTTTTTTTAAAGTTATGTAATGCAAATTTTCTCATGAGACTTGGGTAAATCTTGAAAATATTTACAAAGGTGATGGAAAGGTTCATCAAGATGAGCTCTAGAATTGTAAAAGATACTTTGAAATTTTTAATATGGAAGAAGAAGAAAATATATTAAGTTATCTTTTGTGGGTTGATCAAATAGTTAATCAAATTCAAGGTCTTAGAGAAAATTTAGAAGAGTCAATAGTGGTACAAAAGGTTTTGAGATCTCTACCATTGAGATATGATGCAAATGTTTCTACAATTGAGGAGATGAAGGATCTAGACAAGCTAAAGATGGATGAAATACATGGTATTCTTATAGCATATGAGATGTGGACTAAATAAGATAAAACCTCAAAGAGGGAAGCTGCTTTCAAGACATCAAAAAAAGACAAGGCTAAGATTCATGAATCAAGTGATAACACTAGCGATGAGGAAGATGATAATATAGCTCTATTCATCCACAAGCCTAAGAAGGGCATAGGTAAATATCAAGGAAAGTTACCATTTAAATGTTTTAAATGTGGTAAGATTGGACATTTTGTAGCTAAGTGCCTAGATAAGAATAATAATGACAATGAAGAATGAAAGCCTACATACAAGAATAAATTCAAAGTCAAATTCAAGAATGGATTCGAGAAGAAGAGTTTATACTCTAAAGATCCTAACTCAGTTGAAGATAGTGGAGTCAGTGACTTAGGTGAATAAGATATTCTATTCATGACCATACATGAAGATGCCTCCACAAGCAAAAGTGTAGATGATGAAGAAGAGGAACATGATAAAGATGAGGTGAATTTTGAAGGATAACTCATTTTTTTCTTAGAATAATTAATATCTCTTGAGAAGAAGAATCAAATATTGAAGCTCCAGATCGAGAAAAATGAAAAGGAGTGAAAGGAAATAATTGATGATCTACAAGTACATATTGAAGAAGCCAAAAATATTGAAGAAAATCTAAAAAATCAATTACAAAAAGTAAGTGAAGAATGTGAAAATTATGTTGTTGAAATTACCTCTTTAAAACAAGATATTTAGAAAACAAATATAGCAGTCAATGATAAAGCTGTCAATAATTCAAAATTTGAGAATAACACTAACATGTTGAATAAGATATTAGAAATTCAAAAATAAATATTAGATAATATAGGTATCAAATTTGAAAAGAAAAAGTGCTATGCTTAAGCACTTACAAAAGAAGAAATAAAAGGGGAAGAAGTTAAGAATGTAGAGGACAACTCAAACAATGAAGGCTAGAAGGAATAGAGTTACAAAAGACAACCAATTCAAAGATACACAAATAAAAATAGGTTCTATTTTCATGGTTATGGTTATAAGAAAATAAAATATTGGAAAATAGCTAATAATTTTAGAAACAAGGAGAAGGAAACTCATGCAGAGTCAAGCAAAATCCACAACTCTTTTACTCCTCTATCAGGATTTGATGAAGATGCCATAATATGTTACATGCACAATAATTTTGGACAGATACCATGACATTACAGAAGTGTGTTTGAGTCAATCAAGAAGGACCAAACTTTCAAGTCTCCATTCATCAAGAAGAGAGTTAAAATAGGTTCATGGCAGAAGAAACAACCTAAAAATTCTATGTTAGTCCAGACAACTTTGCATGAAACAACATTAAAAAAGCCATGGTTCATTAATAACAAATGTTTGAGGCACATTATAGGAGACAAGATCAAGTTCATAATTCTAAATAATATTAATGGTGGCATAGTGAAATTTGAAGACAATACCACTATCACAATAGCCAAAAAAGGTACATTAAGTTTGGATAATGGTAGAACTAAAACTAAAAATATTATGTATATAGAATGTCTTAATCATAATCTGTTGAGTGTAAATCAAAGTTGTGATTAGGGACACATATTAAATTTTTATGTAGAAGGTTATGAAATTAGGATAAAATATTTATATGTATTGATTGTAGATGTTTATAAGATATATAACAATCTATATATGTTATTAGATATCAAAGATGAAAGATGAAAGATGTTTGAGTCCAGTTGAGGAAAGTTGGTTGTGGTACAGGAGAATGAGACACATAAATTTTGAAAATCTTGTCAACATCAGGAAGAAGCAAGCAGTTAGAGATATTCCAAAGATTGAAAATCCCTCCAACACACTTTGTGAACCATGTCGACATGGGAAGCATGTCAGAAGATGGTTCAAGATAAAATAATACTAGACCACTCAGATGTTAGAGCTTGTTCACACTGATCTATGTGAACCTACTAGAACTCAAAGTACTCAAGGTGAGAAATACTTCATGTTTATTATTGATTATTTTACATGTATGAATTGGGTGATATTTTTGTAGAAAAATTAGAAGCTTTCAACCACTATAAAGCTTTCAAGGCTTTAGTTGAGAATGAAACTAGTTTGAAGATTAAGTGCCTGAGATCAAATCAAGGAGGATAATTCATGTTAGATAAGTTTAATAACTATTTTGAAGACCATGGGATAAAGAGACACTATTCATTAGCAAAAAGTCCACATCAAAATGGAGTAGTTAAGAAAAAAAAATAGAATAGTTTAGGAGATGATGAGGATGATGTTAAATGAATCCAAGATACCAGATACATATTGAAGAGAGGCAGTAGGCATAATAGTGCATATCTAGAACAAAGCATTGTTAAGATTCAATAGTGACAAGACTCCCCATGAGCTATGAAAATATAAACTAGCTATTATTGATTGTTTTAGATTTTTCCTAGTAGATTCTTCATAAAGATAATCGATGAAAAATTGGGTAAGTTTGAATCTAGAACAAATGAAGGTATATTTATTGGATATTCTTGAAAAAGTAAAGATTATAAATGTTACACCAAAAGAACCAAAAAGATAGTTTAAAGTACAAGTGTTAGGATAGATGAAGATGCAACACAAAGAGATAGTGATTTAGTAAACACTCCTAAAATCATTAAAGAAGAAGATTTTAAAGAATCAGATGACGATGAGAAGAATAATCAAAAGGACACCAAAACCCCATCCAAATATGTCTAGAGAAATCACAATGAAAGTGACATTATTTAGAACATAAATGAAGTAGTTTTTACTAGAAGAATGATGGTAAGTAAATCTGAGCAAGTTAATGTTTCTTTATTATCCAAAATTCAGCCTAGAACATTTTCAAAAAGTAGACATGATGAATATTGGGTTAAAGCAATAGATGAAGAATTAAATTAGATATAAAAAATGATACTTTGGAATTAGTGCCTAGACCAAAATATTAAAATGTGATAGGAACAAAATGGGTTTATAAAAATAAGTTGAATGAAGATGGTGAAGTTACTAGGACTAAAGAAAGGTTGGTATGTAAAGGATATGCTTAGATTGAGGGTATAGATTTTGAAAAAACTTTTACATTAGTGGAAAGGCTAGAGGATATTAGAATTTTTATTGCATATGTAGCATTTGAGAATTTCAAAGTGTTTTAAATGGATGTCAAGTCTAGTTTCCTAAACAATAATCTTGAAGAGGAGGTCTATATTGAGAAGCCTAAGGGATTTCTTCTTTCAAATGATAGTATCCATGTATGAAAATTGAAGAAAGCACTATATGGATTGAAACAAGCTCCCAGATCTTAGTATGTAACTCTTGATAAGTACCTATAGGATCAAGGTTTCAAGAGAAGTTTTGTTGATAGTAATCTCTATATCAAAATAAAAGGTAAACAATAGTTGATTATTGTGGTATATGTTGATGATATAATATTTGGAGGAAACATTACAAAGATGAAAAAAGAATTTTTTGACAATGTGAACAAAGAATTTGAAATGTCTTTGCTTGGAGAATTATCATTATTTTTATGGTTGCAAACATTTCAATCAGATAAAGGAATTTTCATATCTCAAAATAAATATGCAAGGAAGTGTTGAAAAAAAATTGTTTTGAATATTTTTCACCAGTTGACACACCAATGGGTATAGGAAATAAGGTGAGTAAGGATGAAGATTCACCTATTATAGATCAATATTTGTATAGATCTATGATTGGTAGTATTTTATATTTGATAGCATCGAGGCCA
The DNA here is from genome assembly GCA_037957365.1 of Torreya grandis. NCBI lineage: Eukaryota > Viridiplantae > Streptophyta > Pinopsida > Cupressales > Taxaceae > Torreya > Torreya grandis. The sequence goes on from JARHVA010009906.1 coordinate 33,743, forward strand.
AACATCATGCATGTAGTAGGCATGGTTGTAAGATATCAGGTAGCCCCAAAGGAGAGTCATATTCAGTTGGTGAAGAGAATATTTAGATATGTTAAGGGGACATTGGATTACACATTGTGGTATCCCATAAGAAGAGATTTCACTTTGATTACTTATATAGATTCAGATTGGGTAGGTTTTTTAGACAACAAGAAGAGTACAAGTGGAGAAGCTTTCTTCCTTGGTGATAGCTTAGTATCTTGGATAAGTAAGAAGTAGAACTCAGTATCACTCTCTATAGTTGAAGTAGAATATATTTTAGTAGTGTTGTACTCAAGTGATTTAGATGAAGAAAACTTTAGAAAACATCAAGGTAAAATATGATGAACCTATTTCTATTTTTTGTGACAACACAAGTGTTATTAATATTTCTAAGAATCTAGTGATACATTGAAGAATAAAATATATTCCTATTATATATCACTTTTTGAGAGATAAAGTTTCATATCAATAGGTTAAGATGGAATATATTAGTACTATAAAATAGATTTCATATATTTTCATAAAGGCACTACCAAAGGACACTTTTGATTATCTATGAGAGAAGTTGGGAGCAATTTCTTTTACTTCATACCAATGAAGATCAACATCAATTGAGGGGGAGCTAAGTGTTAGCTCCAGGATAGACCCTTTGCCATTGATGAAAAAGGAGGAGAAGTATAGAAATAGGTATATAAATAGGTACAATAATAGGTATAAGATGCTATAATAAGGGTGAGTTACTGTATGTTTTTCAGTTGGTAGTATGTGTAGGTTGGCATGTGTAGTAAAGGTTTGAAGATGTGGTAGTTTTAGTTTGAGGTTACCATCAATGACAAAGGGGGAGATTGTTATAAATATTTTCATTGATGTCAAAGGTCTAACATTATTGATGACAAAGGCCCCATATCATTTAATGGTTTAAGGTGTTTTCAATGTTCATAGTTTGCTTAAAGTGTGTTTATATTTATTTAATATTAATGAATATATTTTTGGTTGCATAAATTCAAAATAGGGCCCATGAAGAAGTCAAAGAGTCAAGAGATAAAGACAAAAAAGGGAAAGGATGCATTTTTTCATGAAGGGTCACCTTGAGGAATTACAAGAGTCACCAAGTGAAGATAAAAGAGAGAAGGGTGCATTTTTCCATGAAGAGTCACCTTGAGGAATTCAAAAAGTCACCAAGATAAAGACAAAATGGGAAAGGATGCATTTAATCATGAAGGGTCACCATGTGAATTTTCAAATGAAAGGATTCAATGGGTCATACAAGTTTGGTGCCATATTCTATGTGGATTGAAGGGTCACAAAGAGTGAATGTCAAAGGCCATTTGGAAAGCTATAAAATGAGGCTTGGGAATCCATTTTAAATATGCAAGAGTGTGCATGGTTTGTAATTATTTTATATAATAAAAGAGGAGAGAAGAGAGAGAGATATAGTAGAGTTCTATCATTTATTAAGAAAGAAACATTGAGAGTTAGTTTTGTTTTACATAAGAGGGATTGGTGATCCTCTGGGTTGGTGCTCATAAATAGTTACTATATTGGTGCTCAGTAAAGGGGTTGGTGCTCCTAAAACTTGGTGTTTGAAAAATTTGTAATTTGACTTGGTGCTCATTCATATACTCGAGATTTTTCTTTGTGGTTTTTTACCACATTGTGTTTCCATGTAAAAATCTGCTCTCTCTCTCTCTCTCTCTCTCTCTCTCTCTCTCTCTCTCTCTCTCTCTCTCTCTCTCTCTCTCATATGTGGTGCATGTTATTATTTCAATTATATTGTATATCTTGAATGTATGATTAAGTGGTTAAAGAAAAAAATCAGATTAAGTAAAATATTTAAAAGATATATGATATACTAATTCACCTCCTCTCAATATATCATGTGCTTAACAGTTGTTTCCATGTAATGTCAATTCATTCTTTGAAAAATGGAGAAAATTATAGTAGATGAGCATGTTGGTTCTCTTAATCCTAAAAAGAAGAAGAATAAATAGCATTATCAAATGACCAAGGAGGAGAAGGAATATTATGAGTTGTGGGTAACTCTTGGTTTCACATTATTCTAGGACATTGTGGGTTAGGGTGTCTCTATATAGGCTTCAAGGAGACACTTGATAGAAATAAGAAGCATGGTGGATTCTAGTTGAGCTTTGGTTGATGTTGAATGATAAGAAAGGTCATAAAAATATTTGTTGGATAATTTTGGAAGGAAATGATAAGATATCTTTAGAAACAATGACCCTAAAGTCAAAGTTTTGATCAAATCTGAAGGATGGTCTAGTTGGTTAAATGCTAAAGAATGAAGATGTTGGTTCTAAAGGTCTACAAACATAGAGTGGAGGTTTCCCAGTTTATGATCAAGAATGGTGTGTTATCAAGATATTATATCACATATAAAGTTATTTTGATCTTGTTCAAATGTGCTCAAGGCATGTTCAAGGTTTTTGGTCCTAAAGGTAAGATCTTGTCAATTGCTTAAATTGATTGATCAAATAATGAAGACTAAAGACAAGGTTGATATGGAGTATGAGGAGAATGTGTTGTAATATCTTTGATATCATGAATAAGGTCTTAGATTTTTGTAGATGACAAGTTGTGAATTTCATGGAGTTCAAAGTGTTATGAAGATGAGATGGTTCTATGAGAATGCTTTGAAAAGGTTCTAAACCATGATGGCTTGTAGAGGACAAAGGGCAATTGTTTTTGTTGCTATGAGATCCATATGAGAGTTATTCATGTCTAATTTAGATTTTTAAGTTCACCTAATAAATATATGAGATATTTTGGTGTTTTCACAAGAGTTTTGATTGAAGTGTGGATAGTTTTGAAGAATTATTGATAGAACTCGCTCATTGAGAAGACTTGTTGAATATATCATGATTTAGGTGAAGCATGGAGTTAGGGGAAGCTAACTCAAATAGTTTAAAAGGCTTGAAGAATATTTTCATGATGTAATGGGGAGCATATGTGAATATGCTTTAGTCATTATAGAAGTGCAAAGATGTCTGCTATAGTTGTGAATTCAAGAAGATTGATATGATGACTTGATCAAACCAAGTCATGTATTTTGAAAAGGTATTGATATTTATGCATAAACAAAGATAGATTTTGAGTTCTATAGGTATATAGGTCTAAGGATCAGAAAATCCCAAGTTTAAATTGGTGTATGTAAAAAAACAAATGCCATAAGATAGAACATGATGTTAGGGGGAGATTTCTAAGCTCTATGAACATTTTGTCAAGTCCAAGGATCAGAGAAGTACAAGTTTAGATTGGTGCATGTCAAAGGGGTAAAATTTGATTCATATGCTTGAAATTTTTTGAGTATATTAATCATCTTGAATAGTATTTGAATACACACATGATGTTAAGGAATGATTGTTGGTATGTTAAGGAAGAAACCCTTTGTCATTAATGCCAAAGGGTGAGAAAGATAAAATTAAAGAAATTTAAATGAGTAAAAAGTAATTTTGAGGGTGTTTTTACATCAATGACAAAGGGGGATATTGTTGATCATAGTCATTGATGTTTTATTTTCATTAATGTCCAAGAGAGCATGTGGTACTAGTGCGTTAATGACAAAGTGATCATATTGATGGTTTGGAGAGTGTTTGACTTAGTAAGTATATTTATTGATGATATTTATGGCATGGAAATATTTTATATACCTTATGAGATGTTATGAGTGATTAGAGTGCTTATAGAAGTGAACAAAATTCATTAGAACAGTCATAGGAATGTCTAATCTCAAGTAGTCATCTTGATAGATAAGGTTAAGTAAGAAGTTTTACGACATAATATTTCAAATGTGTGAAAGTTTTAAGAGTATTTTGATACATGGATTGATTCTAGTATAAAAGGTGATCTTGTTTTTTAAATTTTATGTCATGAGGTTGAGTGTAGCAAAAGTTATTAAAGTGCAAAGTTGGATTCTTAGATAGAGTTTACTAAGTTCCCATAATTAGCCAAATTTTTATTATAAAAGATATTATATGATCATTTAATTAGTTAAAATATCTAATGGTGAGAATTTAATCAAATTAGATAAGGATCCAATGGAAAGTGTGATCTTATCAGATAGTGATCTAACAACATACTGAAGTCAACATATCAAAAGTAATTGAGATTGCACATGCTAGTGATATGTGTCTCGATCTCAATGATTTGATAGAATATAAATGGAATGTGGGTGATCATATATTTTGAGATTGAATGATTACAATGAGTCAAATAGTCAATGTGTGTAGAAGGTACACAGAGCTATCAAGTGGCATGATCATAGAAGTGCATATTAATGATCGATAGTGAGAATCAAAGAGTTAAAGACCAAGATACTTATAAGGAGATTGATGGACTATGTTTGTAAAATTTTTTTAGGGAGTACAATATGATGAAGACATGTCCATTTTTAGTGACTAAATAGTGACCATTGGAATTTGAATATTCAAATTTACTAGGGAAAACTAGTCTATAGTTTTTGAGCTATATTTTTTGATATAGGATGAATTTTAGGGTAATGTAAAAATAAAATTTGAAGAGGAATTAAAGGTACATCAAAAAAAAATTTTTTTTGAAGTTTTTAAAAACTATATATATTTATATTCAAAGTTGATTATTTATTCATTGATGGTGTTACTATGTAATAGACTATTGTTTGAGTAAATTATACTTTAGCAGAAGATTGTTTTAGTAGGAGTAATCACATAAAGATGTCTTATAGGTCATATGGATTGAAACCATATATTTTAATGTGATATTTTATTATTTGATGAAGTGATAAAGGAGTAATAGGTATCTATGATACCTATAAGGGCTATTAAGGCCTAATTAAAAGGTGTAGTTTCTTAAGTGTGATCCATGGATGGTATGGCTGACTTGTGAGGATGGTATTTAGTTATGTGTTAGCATGATATAAGTATTAAGGTTTAATTTAAGTATTATGTCCAACCTATAAGTTGATATTCATGAAGACTCTATAAAAAGTGGAGACCAAGGTAATGGTTTCTAGACTTAAGAGAGAAGAGTTGAGAAGATGTGATATTAAGAAACAGAGAGAACCTTGGAAAGATAAAGTATAGGTTAGTGAGGATCATCAGAGAGTAAAGAGGATCAGTCATGTTTATATGATTAAGGTGATGAAGGTGAACACATAGGTCATTGGACCTAATAAGCTTAATAGAGGCAAATTGAGTGAGTAAGCCCTAGAGGCTGATTAAGTGAGTGTGCTTAGTGGATGGAATGAAGAGAAGAGTAGGTTGAAGTGTGTGTGAATGAACTATAAGACATGTTGCTAATGTTGTGATACAGTTATTTCAGTTTTTTCTAATTATGTATGTGCTAATAAGTGAAGAGTTATCCAAAAGGGTGTTTTGGATGCATTGCTTATGAGTGCAAGTTTATGAGAGTGTAAAGAGGAAATATTTTAAGTAAGAAATTTAGATCATCAGGTGTAGAAGACATTAGATCAGAGGTAGAGATCATATCAAGGTAGCTGAGTGGGTTTTTGGATGCCTAAGGGCTTGGTTCCTGTTTATGGGATGGGTGTATCACTAAATTAAAGGATGGGTGTTCTTTGATCAGTTGGTGTTGGTATAAACTTAGATCTTATTATTATAGGAATATAGTCTATTTTGTAGGTTCTAGTAGGTTTTATTACCCAAGAGAGTTTCCTATGTAGATCTTATGTTATGTGTGTGATATTTCTTATCTTTCTTATTCATTACTATAAATGATGTGTATGCATCATGAATGATAATGGTATTTGGTTAAGTATTTGAAAGGATTGGATTTGAAGTTTGGATTATATATCATTACTTATTCACCCCTAGTGATTGTACCTATAACAAATAGTAGGCACTAAAGAGTTGACTTTAGTACTGCAACATTAGAACACTCTTTCATGATGATAAAATACATTATTCTACTAATTGGTATTGTGGTAAGAAAGAAGGTTTTTTAGAGACAAAGGATAATTGAATTAGATAAAATGCATGTGTTATATAAACATGACCATTTATCAATGATTATTTTGCCTCGATATTTATACCACATCATTATATTAGATATGATAATAAAGAAGAATATATTTGGTTATGTAGAGGTTATAGAGTGAATTAGCTTATATAGTTGTATCAATGGTATAGGGTAAAGAGTGTATGAATTATTGTATTTGGTGGTTACATTAATATATAAAAGAAAAAAGTTAGATTAGGAAATTCTTGGGTTTTGTGTACTATGTATGATTACTTGCACATATAGGCACTAATTATTTTTAAAGTTAAAAATAAGGAATTAACCCAATACTAACCCTTATGATACATTATTTTAACTAAATTTAACCTAAATAACATAAACCTACCTATAGTTAAATGCTTTATATTTTATCTCAAAATTTGGTGGCACAACACACAACTTTATTTGACTAATGTCAAAATAAAAGTACCCTTTGGAGTTATGTAAGCCTAAAATAATAGAAATTGAAGAGTGGTGGAAAAAAAACTAAAAAAAATCAAACTAAAGTTAAATAAACATGGAAATCATTACCAACAGTAAAAACATCATTATTCCAACTATAAGAAGAAGAATTTGGGTAACTTTTACACAATTCTTGAGGTCATGGATTTTACAATAAGAAAAATACACTGAAGTATGTTTCATTCAAAAAAAATACCAATCTAATGGACCACAAATAATCTTAATACAATCCAAAATATTGATACACCAGTCACTCGTACTATTGATCACTAGTTCAATACAACCCTTGATTCATTCATCATAGTCTAGGCTATATAAGTTAGAGAAATTTGGATGCTAATAAATCTAATTTCATTGAAAGAGCAAGGAAATGTTTCTCAAATAAATTACTACTTCTCTTTTTCAATCTATTTGTGTAATGGGGGATAATATAAGAAGGTAAATAGTTCATTTAGGTCCAAGAACCTAAGGGATGACATGCAAAAATAAGGGGGATATTTAAAAGATTTGACTACTAATAATATATTCTCTAAATAGTTGGGGGATTTTAAATTCAATGTAAGGGGATAAAATAATAAGTATCTCATAAACATAGGTTAAATTAAGAAGAAAGAAATAGTAGTGAGAAGATAAATAAAATGTTTAATGAAGAGATGAGAAAGATGTTGGAGGATGCATGAATTTAGTTAGAAAGGAATATATATATATATATATAAATATATAATAAATAAAATATATCATGAGGTAATGAAATAGAATAATAGAACAAAGTGAATTAGCTTCACCTAGCAAAAGTCCCATTATTAAATTTTTTGATACTATTCCTCCACTAGTAATGATAGAGTTAGTATTCACACTATGTAGAGTCGTAGATGAGGCAATTTAAATAGATATAGTATATGAAATGTTATATCATACACTGATACATGTGATGAATGACATGCAAGATGTATTATCATAATTACTTGCACTATGTGGAACACCTAGACAATTTCAAACCCTAGGAGTAGAAAACCAATCAGTTTCAAATACATTGGGCCACAATGGATTATGAGTAAATATTAATAGAATAATAAGTGAATAAATGAGAATTAGAATGGAGGATATCGATTATATAGTAGCATCAAGAAAAGATATTTTTTCAATAAAGGAGAGCCCAAAAATAAGTAGTAAAGAAGAGAGTGTTATAGATAACATATAATCCCCTATAGATGAGAATAGAAATGATAAAGATGATTTATACATAAGTATTGATAGTCACCATAGAGAACATAGACATCCAAATAAGGAAGATGATAATTTAATAAAAAGAGGATTAGTTACTGAAAATATTGGATGATATGTCCACTTAGAGATAAAATATGAGGAAGGTAAGAATCAAAATGACGTAAATATTGCAAGCATAATGATGAGAGGGGGGTGAATATGTCTTCAAAAAATTCAATCAATTAACATTCATGAGCCAATAATACAAGTACATAGATCTAGTAAGCATAAGCAACAATACAAGAGCATGAAATAAGATAACACACCATATATGTGGGAAAAACTCAAAGGGAAGAAAAATTTCTGATCTTTTCAAATGGACTACAGTCCTATAATTAAAAAATATATATATATTTAGTGAATCAACAACTCCACATGGATCACCAACCCCAACAAGCCAAGTACCCACTTGACTAGGATTTAACAATCACCTAATTTCAAGGAGGCATGAACCCCCTAGATGACTCAACACCAACTCATCCACCTAATTACTTTGATCACCTTTAGAACATTATGTGCCTCAACTAATAAATTATTAACACCTATTCATCTCTTCATACTCTTATCCATCTCAAACTACCTTCTAGGCCTCTTTTCTCAACTAGGTCTATTAAATACTAATTATCTCATATGACCTTGATATTCATACTCAGACCTCCTATTAGATATTCATAATAGTCCTCCAAAAACCCTTTGATGGTCTACATGACCTCCTTATTCTCCTCAATCTTCTTTCTCATTTGCTTCCTCTAAGCATACTTAAATAGGCCTAAAACTACCTTGTATTTATACAATCCTCTTGATCATATCCATATTAGTTGTCCAAACACATTTTACCACTTATATTTTCCACATAATAGGCCTTATAACATGTTACAACAAGACTCAATCACAATCTCATGTTGGTCATAACTCAATAGAATACATTCCTTGTTTAGGTCTCATGGAGACCTATTAGGCCTTATTAATCACATGTTACACTTTGCCTTCCATGGAACACTTTAAAACTCTACACATGGAATTAAAACTTCATATATAACTTAGATATACCCCAAATAATCTCATTTTAGGTCCATGACATCTTTTAGGTCCAACCACCACTTGAAACACTCTATTAGCACTATTCACATTAGACTTGTGTGTACTCAAATACTATATGATCTCTCTCATGTCTGATCACCTACATGTCATCTAACTAGAACATTAAAAACATGTTTTCATAATAAATATGACCTTAAATTTATATTCATTAATTTTTTTTAATTTTTTACTCAATGACCAACATTGGTCTTACTCACCCATTAGGTCTCATGGAGACCTACTTCATTAGGTCTGCTCTCTTGATGCTAAGAATTGATATTTTTGGATATATATATCCTTATCCAAGAATCAAAAAAAAAAAAATAACTTTAAAATTAATTATTATTTCCTCTTCTATTATTGTTTATATTTTCATCCTTTGTTCATACCCTAAATCCATTTTTAGGACAAACCACCCTATTAGGCCTCTATAACTTAGAAACTATCTTGTAAGAATGAAGTTCAATCACTTATTTAGGTGATATACAATGAAAAATTAAACATATATACATATAATAAATTACCTCATAAACATCCTCAATTACATGGAATAACTTCACTCAGACAATAATGGCTCAAGAACAACTCTCCAACTTGCTCACTCAAAATTGCTAGAATACTCAAAAACATAGTCACAAGGAATCAAACATAAACCACATGTGTAAATTTTTTATTAACTCTTAATTCATTAAAACAATCCTATTACATATTTATAGTATCATGAAATTAAAAACTCACAAGGTCTAATGTAAAATATTGGTCTTACAGACTAATTCCTTGACTTACAATCTCACAGTCAAATCCTAAATAGACAAGTCATTTTGTGAACACATTTTATTCTATTAAACTAATCTCCAAATATTATACCAAGCATCATCATGACTTAAAATTCAACAATAACAATTCCATGCACTATATTTCATTACTCTTTCATGAAATTACACTCAAATCCAAATTTTCATCATTTCAACTCAAAATTGTCAAGACTATAAAAAATATAGCCATTAAAAATCAACCTTCTAACACCTGTATATGGAATTTAAAATACTTAAAATTAATTAAAATTATTATCTTAAATTTATATACCATCTTAAAATACAAAATTAATATTATTTAATGTCAAATATTGGTCTTGCAGACCAATCATTTGACCTCTCTCCTCACAGTCACACCAGAACTAGATAAGCCATTTTGGCTTCAAATTTTCAACCTCTATATTTGAATTTAAACCATATAATAAGCATTAATAGTACATAAAATTCCCAAAAACCATTTTCACACACTTCAATCCATAAATATTTCATGAAAACACTTCAAGAATCATCTTCTCATCACTACCTAGGTTTTGCACATTTTGCTCTAATAGGCATATTAGAAACAGGCCTAATTGGATCACCAAAATGAGAAACTTAAGGAATATAACCAATATATAAACCAAAATGTACATAAAAAAAATTCTATACCTTCTCCATCAAATAATTTTCAAACTTTATCCAATATGACTTTTCATAGTTACAATAACTACTTTAGAAACAAGCTTGTAACTCAACATTTTATCTCCTTTATCTAACTAATGCCACCTAGAGATACCTATGAGATTCCAATAAAATATCCAATAGCTTACCTAATCAATTATATCCATCTTGAGCACTTTTGAGTAACATATTCAACATCAGGTCCTTATTAGGGTTCTAAGAGGGTTTAAACCTATTTCGACTCTTAATGATCATTCATAAATCATAGCCCCTAATTAAAAAAAATAATGCCTAAAATTTTGATCTAGGACCATTCCAAATCTACCATTAATATATTAGGTTCCCATGAAAAGGTTTGATGAGCTAAAAAACACAATAAAATCTTTCTCAGGTTGAGAACCCTTCATTATATGCATTTAAGAGACTTCAAAGCATTTTTTATTACATTAACCTTCAAAATTTGACCTAAAACTTCATTAATACACTTGGGAAGACCTGTCACACATATAAAAAATATCACTTGTGCATACTTGCCTTGGAAACTAAACCCCATGCTTCATTAGGACATTCTCTCACCACCTTGCTTTCTACACCTTAGTCTTCACACCTCTTTAGGCCTTAAACTAACCTTTAAACTAGTTTTAAAGCTATCAATACTTTACTTACATGTTCATGTAACATATCACATTCCCAAACAATGTCAAACTTCCTTCTATGGCCTTAACTCACCATGAAACAAACCTTATGCCTTCACACAAGGTATCTTCATGCCATAACTAGGATTCACAAGATACCTTCTCCTCAAAGACACTTGATTTAAATATTATTTAACCTTTAAAATCCTAAGGACATCCATTTGACCATGAAACTATGCTTCTTCATATACAATACTAAGCATCCTATACACATATATCTTCATGCTCACCATGGACATGCCTCTTCATGACATGACTATGATTTCTATCACTAGGTTTCTTAAACTCTTGAAATTTGTCATACTGAACTATAATCACTCATGCTAATATTAATTTTATACAAAAACATTCTTCCAATATTTTTAACACAACTCGCTGCCAACTAAATTGACCTTGCTCTCACCAACACTATTGCAAACCTACTTGTCATCATACCTTCACAAGAACCTTTGAAATCAATGATAAGATCAATTCCAAAACTCAAAAATCGTAGACAATGCTTAAAATAAACCCCTAAATCTCAATCATAAGAGATCCCATGAGGATATGAATCCTTTATACCAATCACCATTCCCTTTACCACTTCAAAACTAAATTTCAATGAAGATATATTTACGAGAGAAAAAGTAAAAGGTAAATACAAAAATTAAAATAAAGAAATTGAGATCATGGGAGAAGTAAGGTAATTTAAACTATAAATTACAAGAGATAAGGACCATAGCTTAAATCTGGTTAAATAGTAGAAGGATTAATTATGATAAAATTACTATAATAATAAAAGTTCAAGTCACATAAAAAATTGACAACTAATAGTACTATTACAAGTGGTGGTAATCCTAACTCACCTAAAAATACCAAGATGGTAGAAAATATGATGATGTTTCCCTTATTTAGAAAAGACATTAAGGATGTATAAGAACATTTATTTGTATTGGATTCATATTGGTGCAGACACACCATTACTGATGAACGTGTGATGTTATTTGATTTTGTTTAAATCCTAAGACATGATGTATTGAAATGGTACATGAAGACACATTTAGGATATGCCACTACATGGTTATATGTCCAAAAATAAATCAAATAGGATCTTAACAATCCAAACATACCAATATAAAGTGTTAGTAAAATGAGGGAATTGATTCAGTAGGAAAAGGAATTAGTAAGAGATTATGACCAACTTTTTAAATTAATAGTGTAGAAACTAGAATAACCTATTAATGAAAAATAAATGATTGAGTTATTAACATATGGATTAATTATTTTTATCCAAACCAACATGTATGGAAATATATTTAATACATCATGGAAACATTAGAAATGACATCACGATTAGAAGCAGTCCTAGAAAAGAGATACAAATACTACATTAAATATAATGTTGAATGGTTATAATTGGAATTAGAATAATTAAGACTTAATAAAGAAATAAAAATGAATTTATATGAGTTTTTGGTACTATATAAGAATAAAATTAAACTATTTCAATGAATTTGGTGTACCACATACTATGTGAAGGGTCATTTTGAGACAAAATGTCCTTATATCAATATAGTGAAGAGAGCCATGATAATAAGATATATGCAACCACATATAGGGATGAAACCAAAAATATATCAAGCTATATATTTAGAGATAATATATTATATAATATGTATAATATATGATCAACATCCCCAACATCTATGCCCAATGATGGAAGCATCACCCCCCACAAACTAGATAATGCACTATATAAATTGTGGATCATTCAATGATTATAATAAAAATTTACTTGATATTAATGCACTTATAAATATCCAAGATAATATTAAAATAATAAAATATATAATTATAAAAATACCCCCAATTTAGTTACCTTTAACCAATGTTGGCATGCTACATCTTAGCTAACTATATCAGACAACACCAAAAATTCAAAACACCCAACTACAGTACTAACAATAATTAAGGGGGATATAGAGGGGGAGGAAACGATGGTTATAGATGAGGGTACAAAGTAAGAGGAAACTAATAATGAGTTAGAGGATATAATACAAACTCTAACCATGGTTATCATAATGAAATACCTCCCCCAACATGTTATCAATGCATAAGGCTTGGACATATGGCTAGGAATTGTGAAGAGGAGCTGTAAATGAAATGCAAGTTTTTTCACAAAAAGGGAAACCATAAAACATTTTAATACCCAAAATTAGTGTATTTTTATAAAAAATGGTATAAAAAAATAAAGGGCATGGCCAAATCTCTTCTTGGAAAAGGAGTTAAATATCTACAAAAATTTACTAAAGAATAAGATATAAAAGGGATGTGAAATGAAATCCATCATGTAAAAGAAGAAGAAAGAATAAAATTCAAAAATGGTAGTTCATCTCAAAGTAAAATTATTTATAAAAAAATTAGATAATGATAATAAATAATACAAGGTCAAGAAGAGAGACCACAAAAGAAGGCTCTTTCTATTATGCATGAAAATTCACAACCATGAGTGGAAATAACAACTAAAATTGGTATGAAGAATAACAAAGGAAAAGAAGTTATTAATGATTATAGTATATAATGAGATACAAAATTAGGTGGTAATAAGCCTAAAATTCATGAACATGATAAAATTATGGAGAAAAGCATAAAAATTATAACTAAAAAATAGAATAAGGACCAACTTAAGCTAAATTATTTTGATGAAGATGAAGTTGGTGACTTAAATGAAAAATTAAGATAGTTGATAAACATTAATTATTAATAAAATCACTTTTATAATTATTAAAACTAACATAAAAGAGAATACTGAGTATACCGAGTAGAGAAAAATAACAAGACTAAAACTAAGAAGAATGTGTTCTACACAAACTAAACATGGAAAAAATTGATATTCTACTATTGGTGCATACATAAATGTAATACTATGGAGAATGTGGGAAATTTTTGGGAAACTACAGCTAAAAAAATATGTCATTTCCATGTATGATAGTACATCATAGTCACCAACTGGCACCTTATAGAATTTGAAGTTAATTTTATAAGGATAAAGAAAAAGGTGGATTTTGAGGTAATTTATATGTATGATACTACATATACTGTACTATTAAACTTGGAGTGGTTCATATATTATAATGGATCACTCGAATTAGAAGAATACAAAATCAAATTGTAAAAGGAGTTATTTATTCATTCCCATTAGAGGTGGGAATGGGTACATCATGGTCAGAATAACTATGGAATATGAGGACTATGGTTAGTAATTCATTTTCAAACTCTTATATAAGTCAGTAGCATGTGTAAAATTATCTAAAACCAATTTATGACCCCAAAAGGTTGAAATCCACATAGAGAGGTGATTTGAAATGACTTTTAATAGTTTTATAATGTGAGGTTGGTAGGAATTTCACGATAAGTCACTTTTAAATGAAGAAATGTAGTCACAAGTGACTTTCAATGCTTATAAGATGATAATCATTCAAATGTAAAAATTAGGAAGGATTTTTTATAGGTGAAAATTCTTTAAGATATTTATATTCATATTCCCTAGGTCAAATATAGGTTTGGAATGTAGGTACAGGTCTAAATAAGGCATAAAATATTTCATTTCTTTCATCGGCTCCTTGGTAGGCTTGTGAAGGCCAACTTTAGATGCTTGGCTTGTATAGAGGAGAGAGAGTTGGGAATTGGTAATTTTACTAGAGGAAAGGGTCATAATGGCCTCCAATTCTATGGAAATATTTATAATATTTGTGGCCTCTCCTTTATAAATAATCCTTAAGATTATAGATGCCTCTAAACTACCTGTAAAACACCAACATCATAGTCTCTTCTCATTTGATTATATTTTTGAGATTTTTGGTGAAGATGAAAAGATTTTGGATATCATTAAATGTATATTTAATCCCTTCATATCATATTCCATCTTTTTTTAGCATGTGTGGTAGTGGAGAGAGAGAAAAACCTTCATTTGTGCTAGCTACAGTCCTTAATGAGGTAGTAGGTAGTGTTTTGGAGTCTTTAAGAGTATTATTGTAAGTATAAGGTTTGAATAAAGGAATAAATAAGGTATTTAATTCCCTAATTATTATATCCTAGTAAAATAACCATTATATCCATCTCAAGTAGTGTGTTAGTGCCTATGTGCAATGAAGAGCAAACAAGTGAGTTAGGCATAATACATTACATGAGCAAAAGTAAATGTGATAAAATAATGATCATGGAGACATTTTTTATACGGTTATAATGGAAAAAATAATGTAGGTAATAAATAAATCTCATAGGTAAAAAAATTTAGACCATGAATTCTAGTACCTAAGAAAATATACTATGCATACTCAGGTTTATTATAGTCCTAAGAGGAAAGAGACTAATTTATAGTGATAGAATGGAAAAATAAGAGGTTATAAATACCAATGAAGAGAGATATTTTAGGGTAACCCTAATTTTCATCATCAAAATATTACATAATTCTTAAAAAGGGCTCATTTAATGGAACCTAATAGTGTAAGTGTTCAAATGTGAACCTAGAGGTTGATGGAAATCAAGAGTTTGTAGGGTTTGGTATCTAATGACAGTGTGAATTAAAGGTCATAAGTTCTAATAGAGCCTATAATAACTCTTAATAACTTATATTATATCATAAGGGATAGGATATGGTTTAATAATGAAATATAGGAGGTCACATGCAAACAACCAAGTGAGAGATTGATTCCTTGCTAATGGACTATGTGAACACAGAAGAGTACTACGAAGTTTCCAAATGTAAATTAAAGGTGTATTAAAATTATGGGAGTATAGGTAAATTTTTATAATGAATGATTAATTTTTTTTTTCCTTTTCCAAAGTCTTGATACATTTGGGACCTTAATGCCTATACCCCATTCACTCCATCCTCTCGATGGATCATGTGCTCTAAGGTGACTGTGTGAGTATCAAAATAGGGAATTGAAAGATAAATGTTGTTTTATGAGACCTAAACCAAGGAAAAAATCATGGAGAGTATATAAAATTATTCATCTCTCCACTTTTTTTCACCATCAATTGATAGAACCCTAAAATGATTCATTCCAATGAAACCTATAGTTAGGCCTGTCACAATCCTAAGTGAAAAGAACACTAGTTATATGGGGTTGAATGAATTTTTAATATGGTTTAAAATATATAATGGATACTAATAAAATTATTATAATTTATAATATCAAAAATATACCTCAATTTCAAGGCTTAACATTCAAGATAATCAACCCATCATCTATAGGCCTATTTATATGCAATATAAGTAAAGAGGCATATGGTGGAACAAAATAAAGTTAGGATTTCTAGAGATAAGCCATGAGAATTATGATAAAGATCATAAATAATTGAAAACACCCACATAAAGTGAAAAAATATCTCACAAGGTGACTAATGTCATTAAAGAGGAGAAGAGGTCTAATTAGACCTAATATGCCTAAAAGGTCGTACATAGGCTTGTGAATGAAAACTGAAGAAATATTGCACATTACAAGAGTATATTGAGGATTTATCAGTCTCAAAAATTTACATTTTATGTCTCAATATGTTTTCATGAGAATTAAACCATTGAAAAAGGAGAAAACACAAAAAGAAGCCTATAGGGTTACTTTAGTATGATTGACTATAAACTATAAACCTAGTTTTGAGATAAAGGTAGATTCTAATGGATTGGTGGGTTAATTAATTGATATGGAAATTTTAATATCTCATCATATGTATCAGAAAACAAAATTAAAGGTTTTAGAATTAAATCAAATAATTTGATGTATTTTCTTACTAGATTACTCTCCTCAAGCTCACAATTACAAGCCTACTAGCCTGAGAGGTATATTCTCTTTATCATAATGGTATAGAGGAGTTGCATGGGATATCAAGATCATAGTTATTTTTAGTGGGAATTTTATACTTTTTATTTTTGGAATTACTTTAGTGATTAATTTTGTTAAAGGCATGAGACCCTCAACCCATCTTTTAACCTTATCTAATAGAAAATGGCCCTAGGCTTTATGAATCATCATTAAGATGATAAATAGGTCTTCAGATTACAAGAAACCTTATAATGACCTGATTGGATAAATGATAATTTAAGTACCTTCTAATTAGCATTCTTGGTCTTGAAATGACTTTAGTGACTTTCATGCTTCTAATGAATACCTGAATAGGCCATTGGTTGGCCCATGTATGGTATACAATGTATGGAAGAGGGATTAAAATTAATATTTTAAGCTATTTGGAAACATGAAAATTTGTATCAAACCCTCAAATATGACATGGAGAATTCTTGTGAGGTCCTAAAAGTGAATAAAATATTTACTTGTAGTTTCACATTTGTGATCATTGATCAGAAGCAAATCTCAATTTATAGGCCTAGAGACCTAAGTAAGGGCTAATTTGAAAGATAAACAAGTGGATTAAATGTAATTTAAGTTAGTGTCTATTCATGAAACTTTATACAGAGCAAGAAGAAAATAGTGTATGCTTATTTTTCTAGGAGCATCTATAGAATATTCTACATAAGGAGCTTTGTATGTTTTCAAGGCTACAAGGAATTGAAGAAAAGTATGGGATTTAGGTGTAAGATGAAGTATTTGAGAGTTTTTTATGAATACAATAGGGTTGATATAAGTTTTTAAGGTATATACAGGTCCTTCATGGAGAAATATTGTACTCAAAAGGATAGAAGCAATATTTGAGACATTTAAGCATAGAAAGGCATATATAGTCTAATGGGTTTAAAAACACTTGAAAAGATATGATCACTACTATAAAGTAATTATAATAAGTTTATAAAATAGATATAAGGTGTCAAGAACAATGTCAAAGGGCAAATCAAATTTAACTTGATGATCATGTACACCATTTATCACTCCTAATCAAGCATGGTAGTAGCTTCAAAGAGGGTTGATGAGTTATTGAAGAAATGAATTTTCCTATGACAACCACTATAATATCATGATCACATAAATCAACACATGTTAAAGGACTCCATAATTATCCACTTGAAGACATTCTTTCATATAACTCACTCTTTCATTAAGGGACACTTTTTAGTTATTATCTTCTATTGCATTTCTCTCTCTCATTCTCTTTATATATATCCTTGTTGGATTTTCAAGGTTCATTTTCATAATTACAGTTAATAAATACACAACTAAACACTAGTAATATGCCTTTGAATAATTAATAAAGCTGATTCTTGTCTCCTCACATGCTTACAACTAGTGTACTTATGTGATTAATTATGAATGATAGTAGTAGTGATTATACTCTCTCTTATTTATCCTTTCTTACTTATTTGAAAATGGATTGTCTTATTATATGTCATATGATGAGTTTGATGTATTTTTTCATGATTTGAAAGTGGATTTCAGTCATTAGTTCCTTTCTTACACCTCTTGAACAACCTACTCATTCAATACATTGTTTATAACCTCCATGTTAAAACATCCATGCTTGAAGCTCCTTATTGAGTAGTGTGATCTTATTTATGCCTAATCCATGTTATTAGTGCATGATAATCAAGTAGAGGGTGTTGATTTGGTGTATCACCTCCTTAGTTTTTTTCTTGTTATCCCTCTCCCTTTTTCCTTTATAATCTAGTAGATTAGTGTTGAGAGATTAATTAATACATCATGGGGAGATATCACTATAATCTATAGTTTCAGTCCACTTAGAGGTCACCCATAACCCATGACTAATACCATTGCATATCTTAAGTTGAGAGAGATTGAATCACCTTCTTAATAGTGAAAATTTGAGCTAAAATAGTCATGACATGCTCAATGGGACTATATTATCACCCATTTAAGTAATTTTTGGTGTTATAATTTAATACATCAGCCTTTAGAGGCAATAAATCAAGCAGCAATATTGATTCCAAGTGAATCTTAGTTGGTATAGGAACTCCAAGTTCCTAAAAAATAGAAAAATGGTATGTATCATTAATCATATGATCAAAATACTTCTTGAGTACCTTCATATCAATATTTTCAATTTAATGTTGTTCATGGTTTCTCCTCAAATATTCCTCAAATATTTTCCTACCATGTTTACCAATATCCTACCTATCTCTCTAATCAGCCTTCTCAAAGCTATGTTTCTACTTCTTCACTTTTACTTAGTTTTGAACAAGACATACTAGACCTTGTAAAGATGATGATAAGGATTGATAAATAAGTAGAACGTGGTGTAGCTTTTCTTTTCTATCCCATTTAAGAGGTTAAATAGATATTTCAAGTATTTTAGAGAGTATGGGTAGGTGTTGAGAATGAAGATCATATAGTCAATTAAAAAATAGAGGTTAAGAAGTTGATACACTTAGTATAAGATAGGATAATGAGATGGGAGTAGGTGAAAACTCAATTCAGCTAGTCCTATGGATCTTATCCTATCTCAAGTCCACCTTCCTTTTCTCCAAATATCATCCAAGATATATTACAACATCAAGAGAAACTCAATAGATATCTTAGTGACTTCACTAGCCCCAATATTCCAAGTTGGAAGAATTGTATTCCCAAAGAGAAACCTATCTCTACTCCAACTCCATTCACCCTTATTCAAGAGTCTCAAACCATCCCATCTTTGATACCTTCTTGGACCAAAACTTATAATTATGTCATGCCTATTGCTGAGAATGAATCTTTTCTTAATCCCATCCAAAGTCAAGAGATAATAGATTATAGAAGTCATGCCAAAAGGTTTGCTAAGTTAGAAGGATACTCTTCATATGCAATCTCAAGATCAAGAGGGAAGAAGAACATTAGAGGTCATGTCAATAAAGCATATAATAAACTCAAATCCTTCATCTACCATTCAAGTTACAACTATCCAAGAAGTATGCAATCATCCTAGTTATCCTAAAATACCAAGTTGGATGGAAACCTACAATACTCTCACATACCCATCCTCTCCTTTTGTGAAAGAGAATCAACTAAAAAGGAAAACTTATCAATAAATAATGATGATGTGGCTATCTTTGAAAGGAAATATGTTGTAGCTATAGGTGAATCTCAAGAAGGTTTTGTAGAGAGTGATTCTAGTGATTAGGAAGAAGATATCATCACTATCACTCCCCTTGGTGGAAAATAAAATAAATCAACTTTCAAGGATGAGTAAATTTTTTGACATTTTATCCAATAGTTTAATAGCTCTTTAGATATCATAAATGATCAAGTTGAGTAGATTAATTGGTATTTATTTGATATTGATGAATAAGAGAGAAAACATTAGGTTTGATAGAATAAGAAAAACATGAGGTGTTAGATCTAAGTAGGCATAATAACTTTCATTCTTCATGGAGGAAGAGGATAAATCTAGTATTGATGATGAAAAAGATGACTATGCAATATTTTAACAAATTATAGCTAAACATGAGTTGAATGAACTTGAAGCCATGTCATAATCTCATTAATGAGTTTGAAATGTTTGATCAAAATGTTATTCCCAAAGATAAAGGTAAGGTTAGTATTGAAGTTGATATATTTTCGAGTGATGAAGAAGTTTCCTTTTGTGAAAAACTAGAATTTTTTTTCTCTTGTCTAGATGGTAAACCTATAGCCCATGAAGAGAGTTCTAATGATGTTTCCTTGGCTAATGATAATTATAAAAAGATGCATTAGAAATATCTTTAATAGAACACTAGGATTGATGATCTTGTTAAACCTTAAGGATAAGTATAAGAAGAACTTGAACACATATGTAAGTATTACTTAGAGATGTTAAAGGAGTTTAAATACCTTTGTAAGCTAACACCTCAACAAGAAAAAGAAGAAGTGGTTGATGAGAAGTATAAAGCTCCTTCCAAGCCATCAAATATTTCAATCCATCCCCAAGAGATTAACGTTAATGATGTAACAATCTATGATTAGTATGAAACTTCCCAAGATGAAAAAGAAATGGAATTTT
Source organism: Torreya grandis (assembly GCA_037957365.1). Taxonomy (NCBI): domain Eukaryota; kingdom Viridiplantae; phylum Streptophyta; class Pinopsida; order Cupressales; family Taxaceae; genus Torreya; species Torreya grandis. Next base: position 54,651 of record JARHVA010009906.1, read on the forward strand.
AGAATCTAATTGAAGATGAACATGATGTTTTCTTCACAAGTCAAAATGTGATCAACTTGGATGCCTCACACATTGCCCAAAAGAGATATAAATAAGGAGTGTATTTTTAAAATCAAGATGATTATGTCTACATTGGAGGCACATTTGATGATGATCCACTTGAGAACGTGATAATTATGTTGGAAAGTAAGAATCATGATATATCAAATGTTATAGTCAAAGGGAAATGTGTTCCACAATACATCACATTTCATGAGGCCACTGATCTAAGAAGATTTTAATTTGATCCTATAGGAAGAAGATATGTAGGTTAGTTCTACATCATAGTCTTTGATTTGTTTTCCCTTAATTCTTTATAATACAAGTGTGTTTGTGTGTGTGTGTGTGTGTGTGTGTGTGTGTGTGTGTGTGTGTGTGTGTGTGTGTGTGTGTGTGTGTGTGTGTGTGTGTGTGTGTGTGTGTGTGTGTGTGTGTGTGTGTGTGTGTGTGTGTGTGTGTGTGTGTGTGTGTGTGTGTGTGTGTGTGTGTGTGTGTGTGTGTGTGTGTGTGTGTGTGTGTCTTATTTCCTTTTCTTTGCATTTTTTTCTTGTTTTGTGTGTGTTTATGGGTAAATTAAACTATATTGTCTTGTTCAAGAATTTTAAATAAAGTGTCAAAGTCAATTTAGGTCTAAGTTTGAATGAGAGATGAGTCCATACACATTGAATATACTAGGTAACCAATCTAATGAACATAGAAAACATGCATTCTCAGGAGGTTACCAAAAATGTTATCCAGTTTTTGGATAAAATAGGATAGGGTCATAAAATTCTTCCTTTTATAATGAATGTTATCATAAATTAAGGTAAAGTTGATAAGTTTAAGGTAATTCTCATTTTGATCTTATGTTTTTCTAGTCAGTTAATGTCATGTTTCAATAAGGTTTAAGTGATGTTAAGGTTTTAATATGTCTTGTTAAGTCATATGACATTTTTAAGGTTATGTAATACTACTTATAGTCCATACAAGTTACCAAATAGGTTTCATGTTGTATCTAAGGTCATTAAGTCATTTTCAAACTCTTCTATAAGTCACTAGCATGTGAAAATTTGACAAAAACCACTTTAAGACACTAAAAGGGTGAAAACCACATAGATAAGTTATTTTAAATGACTTTTTAAGAGTTTTATAATGTGATTTTGGATGAATTTTCATGATAAGTTAGTTTCAAATGAAGAAAAGTAGTTACAAGTGACTTTCAACACTTAGAAGAGGATAATCATTCACTTGTATTGATAAAAAAGTATTATTTATAGGTCAAAATGGATCAAGATACATATATTAATATTACATAAGTAAAATAAAAGTTTTTAATTTAGTTATAGGTCCAAATAAGGCATAAAATATTTCCTTTATTATATCAGATCCTTGGTAGGATTTTCAAGGCCAACTTCAGATGCTTTGTCCATAAAGAGGAGAGAGATTTGGGACTTGAGAATTTTAAAAGATGAGGTATTAATAATTTAATTTAAATACATTTCCATATTTATCATATTTGTGGCATATACTTTATGAAAAATCCTTAAGACTATATATGCCTCTAAACTTTCTACAAAACCCCAACATCATAGTCTCTTCTCATTTGATCACATTTTGGAGTTTTTAGGTGTATATGAAATGGAGTGAGATATTTTTTATGGTATATTTTATATCCTCATATCACATTCCATCCTTTCTTGGAATGTGTGATGGTGGAGAGTGAGCAAAACCTTCATTTATGCTAGTTGCAGGCCTCACTAAAGTTGTGGGTAGTTTTTAGGAGTTTCAAAGAGTCATCTTGTGAGTATATGGTTTGAGTCAAGTAATATATACTATATTAAAGTCCCTAATTAATATATCCTATTAAAATAAACATTATATCTATCTCAATCAATGTGTTAGTGGTTGTGTGCATTGAAGTGTAAATAAATGAGTTGGGAATAATTCATTTTACATGACCAAAAGAGCATGTGATCAAATCATGATCAAGAGATAATATTTATAATTTAATAATTGAAAAATTAAGATAGGTAATAAAAAAATTTCATAGGTAAAATAACCTCAGACGTTGAGGCTTAATATGCAAGAGAATATATTGTGCATACATAGGTTTATTACAATCTTAAGAGGAAAGAGACTAATTTGCAATGATGGAATGGAAAAGTGAGAGGTTATAAATACTGATGAAGAGATATATTTAAGTTTAACCATAATTATCATCATAAAATTATTATAACTATTCTTAACAAGTGCTCATTTAATAGAACCTAACAATGTAAGAGTCCAAATGTGAACCTACAAGCTAATGGTAGTCAATAGTTTGAAGGGTTTGGTATTTGATGAGAGTGTGAATGAAGGGTAAGAGGATAAAATAAAACCTATAATAATTTATAATAACTTATAAATTATCCCATTTTTAGGATATGGTTGAAGAAGGAAATATATGAGGTCACATGCAATCAACCATATGAGAGATTGACTCCTTGTACATGAACTATGTGAACATGGAAGAATACTGTGAAATGTCCAAATGTACATTCAAGGCATATTGAACATATGGGATTGTAGGTAAATTTTTATATTTCATGATTACATATTTCTTTTTCATTTTCTAAAGTCCTAATACATTTGAGACTTGAATACCTATACCCTTTTCACTCCATCCTCTCAATGGATTGTGTGCTCTACGGTGGCTATGTGAGTTTCAAAACAGGGAAATGAAATATAATTTTTTATGAGACCAAAATATAGGAAAAATATATGTGGAGTCTATAAAATAATTATTTATTTCTCCACTTCATTTCACCATTATTTGATAGAACCTTAAAAGGATTCATTCCAATAAAACCTATAGTCAAGCCTGTCATAAGCCTAAGTGAAAAGAGCACTAGTTTTATGGGTTTGAATTAATGTTTAATAAGGTTTAAAAGGTATAATTTATATTAATAAAAAATAAATAAAAATTAAAATATCACTAAGAGACCTTAATTTCAAGGTTTAACATTCAAGAGACTCAGCGCATCATATACATGTTTGTTTATAGGCAGTATGAGTAAAAAGGCATATGGTGAAACAAAAGGAAGTTGAGAATTATGGAGATAAGCCATGTGAAATATGAAAAATATCATAAATTTTTTAAAAAACACACCTATAGTTATAAAATATGTCATGACATGACTAATGTCATTGAAGAGGACAAGAGGTCTAATTATACTTAATAGGCCTAAAATGTCATACATAGACCTATGCATGAAAACTAAAGAAATATTGGATATTTAAGGAGTTTATTGAGTATTTAGGAGTATAAAAAATTTAAATGGTATGTTTAAATATGTTTCTATGATAATTTAACCACTAATAAAAAAACACAAAAAAGAAGCCTATTACGATCACTTTAATATGATTGACTGTAAACCATGGTTTTGAGATTAAGGTAGTTTATAATGGATTGGTAGATAAATTAATTGATATTATTAGTATAATATATCATAATATGTATCAAGGACCCCAAGGTAAGGTTTAAAAATCAAATCAAATAATTTAGTGTATTTACTTGATGACTCTCCTTGACATCATAGTTGGAGGCCTACTAGGCCAAGAAGCATCTTATCTTGCTCAGAATGGTATAGAGGAGTTTCATGGGATATAAATATAATAATGAGTTTTAGGGATATTTTTCTAATTTTTATTTATGGAATTAGTTTAGTGATTAAGGCCTTAGGCTTTAAGAATCATCTTTAAGATGATAAACAAGTTTCATGCTACCAAAAAGCCTTCTAATGACTCAATTGGATAAATGACAATTCAATTACCTTATAATGAGATTTCATGGTCTTGAAATTAATGTATTGACTTTCATGATTTTCATGAACACCTGAATAGGCCATTGGTTAGCACATATAGGGTACAAAGTTTGTATAAGAGGATTAGAAATCACTCTTTCAAGTTATTTAGATACATGTAAAGTTGCATTAGGCCTTCAAATTTGACATGGAGCATGCTTGGGAGGTCCTAAAAATTAATCAAATGTTTAATTAGAGTTTCACAAGTGTGAGCATTTATTTGAACCAAATCTCAATTTTTAGGCCTAGAGACTTAATTGAGGGCTAATTAAATAGAAAAACAAGTGGATTAAGTGTAATTTAACTTAATTTATAGTAATTAAACTTTGTACAAAGAAATAAAAACATATTGGGTACTTTAATATATTATTAGTTTTATACAATCATTTGTAGAATGCTCTACACAAGGATCTTTGTATGTTTTCAAAGCTACAAGAAATTGAAGACAAGTATGGGCTTTAGGTGTAAGATGAATTATTTGAGAGTCTTTTAGATATCTAAGAGGGTTGATATAAGTTTTTAAATGTATATAGAGGTCCTTCATGGATAAATATTGTACTCAAAAGGATAGAATCAAGATTTGAGACATTTGAGCATAAATAAGAATAGTGAGACTAATGGGTTTCAAGACACCTAAGAAGATATGATCAATATTAAAATGTTAGTATAATAAGGTTATAAAATAGATGCAAGGTGACAAAAAAAAGGGTATATGAAAACTCAAATATTGATGATAAATTACACCATTTGTCACTCCTAAGCCATCAGGAGGGAAGTTTCAAAGAAGGTTGATGAGTTATTTAAGAATTGAAGTTTCCTATGCCAACCACTACAATATCCTAATTACATCAATAAAAAAATGTTTAAGGACTCCACAAATATCATATTGAATACATTATTTCATATAATTTACTCTTTCATGAAGTAATACTTGTCAAGTATTCTCTTCTACACCATTTATCTCTCTCCTTCTCTCTTTATACACACAAACATCTTTATTTGGATTTGCAAAGATTGTTTTGCTAATTAAAATGAAGCCTTGATCAACTATACAATTTTACTATGTCTTTAAATATTTAATAAATCTAATTATTACCTCTTGACATGTTTAAAACTAGTGTACTTGTGTGATTGTTGATGAATGCTAGTAGTGATTATACTCTCTCTCATTTGTCCTTTCCTACCTATTTATAAATGGATTTTATTATTTTAGGTCATATGGTGAGTTTTATGTAGTTTTTAATGGTTTGAAAGTTTATTTTAGTCATAATTTCCTTTCTTAGACCTCTTGACCACCCCTCTCATACAATGCATTGGCTAGGACCTCCATGTTGAAACATTTATTCTTTAAAGTCCTTGTTGAGTATTGTGATCTGATTTAGGTCTAATCCATGTTCTTTGTGTATGATAGTCAAGTGGAGGGTGTTTATTTGGTGTATCACCTCCTTAGTTTTATTTCATGTTATCCCTCTCCATTTTTATTTGTAAGCTAGTAGATTAATTGATACATTAAGTGGATCTAGCCCTATAATACAGAGGTTTAGTCCACTTAGAGGTCACCCATAACCTAGGAATAATTCCATTCCATAGCTAAAGTTGAGATGGATTCAATCACCCTCTCAAGGGTTAAAATTTGAGATATAACACTTATCACATTACATATGGAACACCAACACAAGATGACATATTAAAACCTATGAAAGAATATGGAAATAAAAAGGGGAGACACATAAACATATATGGGCACAATTATTTTTTTGGACATTAGATGCAATCCCAAAGACATGTTAATTACACCTATAAATCTGTAAGGGGAATAATAGATGGGAAAATTTAAAAATGGATTTTTGAAGAACTTTTAACTTTTGAGACCTTGATATTAGAGTATGTAGGGCACTATAGAAGAACAAAACATTCCTACTCATGGAATACTCAACAAAAAATAAAGAATTCTCCAAAATAAAAATAGAGGACAATTTATTGAATCATATTAATTAATGGGATCAAATTAGAACAATTATATGTGAGTTACAAAATACCACAAATCAAATAGTAATAATGAAGGAATAAGAGAGGATGACATATTATTTCAAGATTACCAAACATGAAGAAGATGAAAAAATGAAACTAGAGAATATCCATATTAATGTCATAGGGGGAAAAGTAAGATACTATAAACTATGGATAATAAAACAAAATAATTATACCAACCACTTAAAATAAGGGGAAAAATATTGCCATAAAGGAAATCCAAAAATGGCAAAGGTTGGGAATTACTAGGCCAAGGAGGAAGTCAAAAAATACTTAAATTACCAAAGGAATTTAAAGATTTATTTCTTTGGATGTTCATTGAACTAAAATGGATTAAGGAGGATGTAGGAGCTATGAAAATCTAGTTAAAATAATATACTAAACCACTTTAAAAATGACCATATGTAATAAATCCAAATGTAAAGGCAAAAGTCAAGACTAAATTAGATAAAATTCTCATTGATGGTATTATAACTCTAGTATAATACATTTAATGGATAATTCTTATGGTAATGAAAAAAAAAGTGTGAGACATATATATGCATGGATTATAGGGAGTTAGATAAGGCTTGACTACATGACCCTTTCCCAACTCTATTTACTAAGGAAATATTAGAAAGTGCTATAGGTAGGGAGATTTATTCATTCACCTATGGGTTCTCAAGATACCATATAGTTTGGATATCACTATAATATATACCAAAAACCACCTTTTCTAATGAATGAGGATCTTTCATGTATATAGTCATGCCATTTGGATTAAAAAATGTAGTGGTAGTATTTTCTTATATAATGGTGAATACATTTGGGGATATCATCCATAAATTTTTAAAATTATATAAGGATAGATGGATAATTTAAAGATTAATTAGAGACCAAACCAAATAACTAAATATGATGTTCTAAAGATATACATAGTTAAACTTACCATTAAATATCAAGAAATGCATTTTGGATATTCCTTTTGGAACTCTATTAGGATATATAATATGTAAATAAGTATTGAGGGTGGATATACTCAAAAATGAAATAATCATTAACTTACCACCACCAAAAACATAAAAATGCATTCGATAAATATTGGGGTATATTAGATACAACCATCAGTTTATAATAAATAATGTAACCATCAGTGCTCTTATCAAAGAATTGTTGAATAATTAAAATAATCAACCATTAAAATGGTCAAAATAATGCCAAGAGTCTTTTAATACACTCATAAATAAAATAGTAGATGCACCAATCTTAGTATTTTAAATTAGAAAATTGTTAATGCATTAGTAACTATAATAGGATTGGTATTATCACAACTGTGGAGAACATAGGCCACCTAATTTCCTTTGCTAACCATAAATTAGTAAGAGAAAAAAATAATTATTCCACAACAAAAAGAGAAGTTCTTGTGATGGACTACACAGTCCAAAAGTTTAGACATTATTTATTCATAACTCCATTCAATTTCTTCATTAATAATGATCCACTAAATTATCTCATCATTAAACTAATAATCCAAGGGAGAATCTATCACTGGCTCATGTTATTCCAAGAATTTTACTTCAATATTATGGTGAAACTTGGAAAAGATAATAATAGACATGACTATTTATCTTGAATAACCACAAGAGAAGATGTAGGAGCAATTGAGGATGAGTTTTTTAGAGATCACCTCTTCTGCATAGAAGTAGTCCCTAAAAGCATGGAAGGTATTGCAAAATTCTTATCTAGTAAAGAGTTCTTAGAGGAATATAATACTTTATAGAAGAAAATAATAATGATTCAAGTATTTACCTTCATGATAATTAAATGGTTGTTTTATAAAAAAGGAAGAGATGAAGTGTTATGGTAGGCAGCTTTACCACATGAAAGAAAAAATATCTTAAGGGCTACACATGATGGAATTGTAGGGGGAATTAAATTAAGAGAAGCCACAAGAAATAATATACTACTAGTATTCCTATGCTGGCTATCACTTTTAAAATACATACAAAATATGCAAGAATCTATGATATTTCTCAAAGAGTGGGAAAACCAAATGCTAGAGGTGAGATGCCCCTCCACCCAATTTTGGTGGTATCTCCATTTGAAAAATGGGAAATTGAATTCATTGGACCTATTAAGCCCATGACTATGAAAATTAATGCTAGATTCATTATCATTGGAACATAATACCTAAAAATATGGGTGGAAGTTATGCCCATAAAATATTGTACCAAAAAAATGGTTTTCAATTTTTATAAAAGATAGTTATGAGGTTTGGTTATTTTTTAATCATAAAAAGTGACCAAGGAATACACTTTGACAAAAAAATAATTGTTGAACTGCTTAAACATTTCCTAATCCAACATCACAAAATCACTCTATACTATACACAAGTAAATGGTAATGTCAAAACATTTAATAAATTATTATATAAGGTAATAACAAAATTATGCAACACAAAGATAGGATACTAAGATACAAATATATCAGTGTTAATATGGGATTACCACACAACTTATAAAATATTGACTAAATATTACCCCTTTAAATTAGTCTATGGCTTAGAAAAAATCATGGAAATGGAATATGTCCTAATAAGTTTGATACTTGTGATAACATTTTGGATGAATGAGAGCGATTCTATTTAGGAAAGGTTGATAGAATTATAAAAATTAGATGAAAAAGGTTTCTAGTAGCATATAACCAAACACAATAAAAATGCACCAAATATCATGACATGAAAGGATAATAAAAATAAAAGAATTTAAAATTGGATATCAAGTCCTACTTTATGAAATAAAATATAAAAAACTAGGCAAGTTGAATATAAGTTGGTTTAGGCACTATATAGTGTAAATTATATTAAACTTGGGCATAATAAAACTACAAATGATAGTAGGCAATCTAAGACAAGGGTTTATCAATAGTCCTAGATTAAAACCTTACACCTCAAAACACTATGGTTCAAGGTGGTAAACATAATCAAATAAAAAATTCATCGGGTGACACTATCCTTCTAGTTGGGTGAAGTTTTATTAGAAGGTATCATGGTAACCCAAACTAGATGCTTAAGTTTTTGGTCATAAATTGTCTCACCCCCCTAGCTAGGTTATCAATGTTTTTCCATCCAACAAATTTTAATAAAGATGCTATGGTTGTTTGATTTTTTCTAATCAAACTTATATTTCTTAATTATTTCATAAATTTATTTACTTCATCATGGATGAGTATCAACAAAAAAAATTGTAGAGTTTTGGTGCTCAATTAGCTTGGTAATTTTTTTATATTAAACCCTTATTTTATAACTTATTTAATCCATCTATTAAACACATTGATATATGTTTAAGTTTTATTTATTGTCTTCATTCATCCACATTTTTTCACCTGATTTGGTAGTTAATGGATTTACTATTGTGTATTTACTTTTTTCTTATCATTTTATTACCAATTTTTCTAGCTGTCATGCATTTTATTATTCCTACTATATATTTCCTTTAGCCTTTGAAAATAGTTTATGAATTATCACTTCAAATTTTCTTGATTTTGAGGCTATATTTAGTACCATTAGGATCCTTATAAAATTCAATATTACCACTATCTCTTTTTTTCCCATAGATGTGTGTTCTACAAATTTATGACTAATAATCTTGTAGAGGTTAATTCTTCTTCACTAGGGCTTCTAGTCTCTTTTATTCTTACCTCCATATTTTATGTTGTATCAATAGTTAGTATTTTGATTCCCTTGTGTCCCCTCTTGACATGGTTCCTTTCCTTGAGACAAATTTATATGATAGTCATACCCTATATTTTTGGAGGCCAATAGTGACTATATTTACCTTATATGATGATTTACTATTACTAATGTGTCATATTTTGTACATTATGGTAGAAGAGAGGTATTGACTACATAAGTAGACTAGGAAAAAATAAGTTAATAAATTTCATTTTTTAGTAGACAGAACTAACCTATTTATATAAGCCTATGCTAATAAAACCATACCTCTCCCACCCCTACCCTACGAAGTGACTGATGAGAAACTTGAACAAGTTATTATTGGGGCCATAAGTCTCCCACTAGATGCAAGGTCACAAAAAAAATTCACTAAAATAAGGGGAGCTTATCAAGAAGAATAATAAAAATAGGTAGATAAGGGTAGTGAGGAACCACTAACACTAGGAGAAACTGGAACATCTCCACCTCAAGTTGCCTTCCACAAATCCTCAAGACCTAAGAAACTAGTGATCGAATTTAGAAATTTTAACATAGAAGAGGTGGAGGAAGAAGAAAACAACATATTTCATAGTTAAATATTTTACTAAAGATGAATAATTGGGGGAATAATAAATGGTATAAAATGGTAATACATATTACATATTTAAGTAGAGTAAAGCCTCACTTGGGGAAGCTATGTCCTTAAAATCCATTAGCAACATTCATGCCATAGAAGAATCTGAAACCTCCCCTAATGCATATCTCACTATATGATAAACTCTATTAAAAATTCATGGGAATAAAAGAGGTAGGAACTAGTAACCTCCAAAATAAAAAAAGATGAAATAAGAAATAAAAAAGAGGTAAATATAAATCCAAAAAAGTTATACTAGACATAAATTTAGACTCCTTAAAGAAGGGAGATACTAAAAAAATGGAAACAGAGGAAAAAATTATTTTTGATATTCTTAACATGACCACTCTCTTTGGGATGTTTCATAACAAAGGATGGATAATTAAAATAGGGAACATCTATAATAATTTAGATTCCATAGGACAAGGAAATATAGTAAGGGAAGTTCTATATTATATTGAACTCAACCCATTTTATTTATATGATTTGATCAATAGAGTTTTTGACTATTTATAGGCCATCCTTCTTAGTACCAAATAAAAAATATACAATCCAAGGTAATTTATTAGAATTACGAGGAGGAATTATAAAAAACTAGCTTAGATTCTTTGATGTCTCCTGCTGACCAAGAGTGACTGCAACAACTCTATTAGATGGAGTTATGGTCTAAATAAAAAATTGGCCTGATAGATGAAGCATTGGAGAAGAAAAATAAATTTGGAAAATCTAAGGAATTATAAGAATAAATCATTTCCAAGTGTAAACAACTAGAGCAAGAGCTTGATGAAGAAGATAGAAAAATCAAGGAGATTGTAGAGTCGGGCATCCAATAGGTAAAAAAACTATTGGAAAGATAAAAGGAAATAAAACAAGAAATATAAAATGAGGTAAAAAAAATTAAAGATAATAAGAGGAATCTATAAATAAGATAAATAGCAACTGAAAAAATTAAATTACAATAATTAGAGGAGGATCAAAAATACCAAAAATGGAAATCTCAAGAGGAAACATAGAATAAATTGGTCAAGGAGGAAGTCAAAAGGGAAAAGGAATAAGAGGAAAAAAATTAATGTAGAATATAAAAATAATGTGGATGAAAATGATGTTAGGAAATTGGTGGAACTAAAATAGAAAGAAGAGGAGGCCCACAAAAATTAGGAAATAGAATAAAAGACCGATAGAGGTTCTATAAGAGAATGTCAAGGGATAGGAGATAATATAAAATGTGGAGAAGAACACTTGGTTTTATTCAATATGCATTGTGGGTATAATGGGGATTAGACAAGGCTTTGAAAAAACTCCTTGAGATCTACTAGTAAGGATCAAAGTAGAGCTAGACAAACATAAATAGAAGACATCTACCATTTTAGTCCCATCAAGTTTTATACAAATAGTTAAAGGGGTAAAATTGAGTTGGTGATATAAAAATTAACTCCAATCAATAAAAAAATGGTAGGTCATAAAATAATTGAGAGTGTAAGAGGAGATTTGATGATATAGTGTGTTACTCTGGAGGAAGGCGTTAAGAAAATGTTATCTTCCTTAACCTCTACTTGACCCCAATTTAATCTTGATACTACTCTTCCAATAAAACAACAATTTGTAGAAAAAATGGAAAATTTCATCAACCACTATGGAATAGTAATAGATATAGATGAAATTAAAAGAGAAGCATATGAGTATAAGGAGGAGCTATCAGGGACACTTCTAATTGAAAATTAGGCCAACAAAATAACCTATAGGGAACAAGTAGGCAATATGAAAGAGAAAATTGATGAGGAATCTACATATTTTTCCTACTCACTCAGTTATCCCTTACGAACATCAAATAAGAAATATTAATTAGAAGAAATGAAGAAATAGTTGAACATAGCCTCCACTAGATTTAATGCCTAACATATACCCTCCCATCCTAAAATATCCAAGATGAGATCCTTGAAATAATGTTACAAATAGAAGCACCTCATTTAAATATCCATCTATGAGGAAAAGGAAGATTATGGGGAGTACCTAAGTAAATAAATGGAGAAGATGGAGGTCTGATTAAAGCTACATACTGATTATCTCAACTAGTTGGAAAAATTTCTTAATCCAAATGAGGTTATTTTGGTAGCTAAGGAAACATAAATCTAGAGAACATGATTATTGAAGCCAAGAAATTCATTTTATATTAGTATAATTTTACTCAAACCATGATAATCAACTACTAAAAACATCTACCTAAGGATAAGGAACCCACTCCATAGTTGTCCATCAATGTATTATATTGGTTCTACAAATTTTTTGCACTTAGGTGGATTAATAGTGGAATTATTTTCTACTTGTCGACACTTGGAGTTATCTTTAGGATGAAAAAAAGTTATAAAATATGGGAAAATGTTGGCAGAATTATAGTACAATCTAATAACCCAAATAAAGGTACCAAAGATTTTAATTTATTACCACAATAATAGAACACTCTTCTAGGATGATAAAATAAAGTATTACACCAACTAGATCTATAGTAGGAAAGAAGGTTTTGTGGAGGCAAAGGTCAACTGGATTTGAGAAAAGGCATGTCTTATACAAATATTACTATTGATCAAAGATTTTTTTGGCTCAATATTTATATCTCAACATTCTATTTGATAGGATAAAAGAGAAGAATATAGTTGATTATGTATATGTTATAGAGTGAATTAACATATATATTTATATTACTGGTATAGATTAAAGAGTGTATGAACTATTGTATTCAATGGTTACACACACACACACACACACACACAAACACACACACACACACACACACACACACACACACACACACACACACACACACACACACACACACACACACACACACACACACACACACACACACACACACACACACACACACACACACACACACACACACACACACACAAACACACACACACACACACACACAAACACACACACACACACACACACACACACACACACACACACACACACACACACACACACACACACACACACACACACACACACACACACATGCACGCACGCACACACACACACACACACACACACACAAGAAATTATTTAAAGTAAGAAATTCTTGGGTTCTATGTATTATGTATGTTATACTCATGTATAGGAACTACATATTTTTCAAGTTAATAATAATGAATTAACCTAATACTAACCCTAGTGATACATTAGTATAACTAAATTTAACATAAGTAACATAAACATATATGTAGATAACTACTTCAAATTCTATGTCAATAGTTATTGATGTTTTCCCTCTTACAGAAACTCATCAAATTTTAATCTCTCTGAGTGCATGCCATAAAGGGTGAACTAGTAAAAGGGTTGGTGTACCTTTGGTGTTTTGGAGGATTGTTAACCCCTATACCATTACCTAAAAATCACTATAAACTACTCCTATCTAATCACTTAAGAAAAAAACACTCTTATACACTCCCCTAAGAAATTCACCAACTAAAATATTCAATACCTAAGTAACACCCTTTTATTTATTTTCATACTACATCATCATAATCAACCTTTTTGTGACTTAGTGTATGTTAAAAAACTCTATCAGATGAGCTGACCTAGTTTGGGACCTAATGGCTTTATCTCCCACCAAACAAGGTTGATCTAATCGACCTTATTGGATAAATTAGTGGTAGTGTTTATGATCAATCTTTGGATATAAATACCCACTCAAGTTCCTTTTTAAAAAGAGGATCATTTAAGTGAACGTCATTACAACTCACAAATAAGCTTATACTATAAATTGGAGGTTTCATATCTTAGGATTTTGCCTTGGAGTAGTCGCATTTATCTTGTGGAGGTCTTGGATGAATAGAAAAAGTACTATAACCTAGAGATGATTTTTTTTTATGATCTTACAAGCCATAACAACCTCTTGCAAAGAAATTTTGGCCAAAGGATAGATTGAGTCATGATTGGTTCACTTCAGCAAGGTAAGTATACTCTTATCCCTTCATTTTTTGATAAGTAGATGTAAAAACTAATGGATTGAATTGTATCTCTCCTTGCTTAGATTAATTTTATATTATCTTGAATAGAATTATTTTTGATTTTTTATTATCTTTCCATTTTGTGATAAAAGATTTGATGAGCACTAAAATAGATTGCATATTCATTTATTAGATTAACTTACATGTTTATTTAGTATATTAGATTAACTAATTTTATTACAATAATAATACCTAACTAGGGGTATTGTATGATGGAATTTGAACAAAGGCCTTGGAAACCTCTCCTTTTCCATTGTATGGTAAGATACACCTTATTTTAGGTTTAGTGTGTCCATCACTGGTCATGACCTTGATATAATAAATTATTAATAAGTTGGATTGTTAGTTGATTACCTTCTTTCAAATTGGATATTACTGAGTAGGATAAGTTTTAGGTTTATCTTTTTTCACTTTCATACATTATGGTGAACCTGATGTGAATCTAACCCTTGATTATTATTATTATTATTATTATTATTATTATTATTATTATTATTATTATTATTATTATTATTATTATTATTATTATTATTATTATAGTCAATTTGATCAACCCTGTCAACCTAGTTTAACATTTTGTGTGTAGGTTTTCAAACTTCATCGATCCTATCAACCTATTTTAACTTTATATGTCCAATATTTTCTAATTCATAAATCCTATCAACATAGTTATGTAGTTTGTGTGCAGGTCTTTATCTTTCATCAAGACTTTAGACCTAGGTTTATCTTCTACATATGGAATTTACAATATCAGCTAATTAGATCAAATTATTCATTCTAATTTCTTTTTTTCCTTCTATATTTAACTAAATTGACCTACTCAATTCTTCTCCTTTCTACATATTCTTATAACTATATCGATCTAATCAACTTAGATTTATTTTATAGTTTTATTTATACTTTATCAATTAGATTAAATATATTCAGTAATCCTATGTTATACCTTTGTAGGTTCAAAAAATCATCTAGATGACCAAGTTCAAAACAATAATTTAGCATCTTTAAGAAAACTACTACATTGACCTAGTCGTATCTATCTTATCTACCATGTTCACTCTAGCAAGCTTAGTAGTTTCACTTTGTCAACTTAAAAAAAACATTTTCCTAATATTTAGTTAGAATTTGAAACTATTTTTACCAATTTTTTAGTTTTGTAAAAATATACTTATACATTCAACTAGGTCAACTGACTTGACCTAGTTCTATTTTTGTTTTCTATCTATAAAACTAAGTCAACATATTCCACTGTGTTTATTTTGGCCTATTTTTCCAATAGATAGTTGATCATCTCAAATTATTTATGTTTTATTTGTCTAACTTGATCAACATTTTTGATCTTGTTTTATTTTATTTATTTTTTGATTCAAGATAGGGAATTTAACCTACATTAGATAGTAATTAAGATCACTTTATTTTTTAGTTGGATTCTTATTTATTTAACTTCCAAAAAACATCAACTTATCTTTTAAACTATTGATTATCATTTTTTTCACTTTATTTGACTTTCCCTATCCCTATAAACTATGTACTAGTGGTATTAAAACTACTTAAATAATGTCATGAATGTATAATCAATACTCTATTTATCATCCTTATCTATCATTAATAGATATCATAGTGTGAAGGTCTTTCCCCAATACTCATAGACATAATATAGAGATAAACATAGTATTTAGTTTCCATGTATCTCATAGTATTTATAGAATGCCTAGGACTTCCCTCTTTATTAAACCTTATAAATCCATCCATATATTTAATTTTTTGGTGCATCATTTAGTGGTTAAATCCAATAATATACTTCCAACTTACCCATGGAACAAGGTTTAGTAGGTTATGGGAATGGTACTTACTCCATAGTCAATGTTATGAAACATTGGGCTAGCACTATACAATAGACAAGAAAGTATCTTTAGAAGAGTACAGTTTCAATCAAAACCTTTAGTACAACTTCCTAATTTTATTTTAGAACAAGTAAATATATTCTAAATTATATTGTTGATGATTTTTATTTTCTATTATATGTTGTATTATAGGCTTATATTATCCAATGTTGATACAAGTTGTGTGTTGTGTGATAAAAATAGATTGACCAACTTAACCTAGTTTCATGTGTGTTTAACTTTATTTTCTATATTTAGAACTAAATCATCTAAATTCATAATATTTGATTTTTTTTTAAATTCAAAACTTCATCAACCAACTTGACTTAGTCTATCAAATATAATTTTATTTTCCTACTTTCCTCTTAGTTGACCTTCTTGACTTAGTCGAAGCACATATTATTTTGTTTGCTTGATTTTCCTACTCGAATGACATTCTCAACCCAATCTATTAAGGACTATTATATTTTCTTATTTATATAATGTAGTTGACTAGCTTGACTTAGATTGATTGCATATTATTTTGTTTTCATGTTCATTTCACTAGGTTAACCAACTTAACCTAGTCATATCTCACCTATTTAAAAAGATTGACCAACTCAATCTTGTTCATTTTCATCCTCTGAGTTTATCATTTCCCTAGTAAGTGTTTAAATATAGATTTTTCTTCATGCTATTTTTTTTGGTGATGCTATAAATTAAAATCAAAATAACATGATGTAATTCACTAATATTAATAAACTTATTAAGACACATTCTATGATAACTAATCAAGGACTTAGAAAAATTTATGTTACTACTAAAACTACTAAATATAAGACTCCTCCTTATTCTATTACAATTAATCCTTTATTCCTAAAACTAGTAGAGGATGAAAGTGACCTAAGGTATATGGATGAAATGATCTTCTTAATTATTGAAAATATTCAACATCAAGGTTGTGAACTAGTAATTTGACTCAAGAGAGGATGGTTAGTATCATGTTAGTGTCAAAATAAAAACAAAATGAAAAAAACACACTAACAAGCATAAAATATCTAGGCCTAGACACTATGGATAACTTAGTTAATAAACATTAATAAAATAGACAACTAAAATTCAAAGTAAACCTTTTTTTACCTTCCTTGGATGCTATAAAATGCTTATTGTAGTGGCTTACTTGGCTTGTGCTCATGAAGTCTTCATCAAAGGAGGTTTGGCTATCTCCTCTTCTCCTTGGCACCTTGTGGCTTTGGCTTGGCTTAGAATCAATTTTTCATGGTAACACTAATTTAAATGGATTTTTGAATCATTTTTACATTATAAATTTTCAACAAAAAATATTAGAAATGATGTTTTATAGATTTTGGAAAATGTCTAGAATCAACCTGTACCATCCATCTCAAGATTAAGATGTGCATCTAAGGATTAATCCAATTATTTAATTAAAATCCATAAATAGGTTCATCAATATTTGGGATATATTATCAATTAAGAGGCATGGAGGGCTTTGATGAGGCATGGGAGGCATTGATATTTATATTTGTGACATTTATGGCCTAGGGATGTCTTCCTAAGAAATGAGGTCACCTGATGATGCATATATTCAATATTTATTTTCAAAAATAATTATTCAAAATTTTTCCATGGAATTATTAATTAGGCTCTAATTTGGTTTAATTATCTCTTAATCATGATTAAGCACTTTGTACATAAATTACTTAAATTGATAAAAATGCCTTGTTATGGGTCTAAAATTTGACTAGATTAGAATTGGAAGTCAATGTCAGATGCATTGGATTTGTTATCCCATTTAAGATTTTTTCAATACAAAATAACAAAGGCACATGTCTCGTGTAAGATATTTGATAAGAAAGAGCCATCCAGAGCACCTAAGTGCAAAATTGGCATTTTGACTCGAAATGATTTGATCAAAGTTAGCTGGACCATAAATTAAATTACCCCATTTAATGATACCCTAGCCAAAATCAACACTTTAATATATCATATTAAAATCTTTTAATGCATTTTAGTATTTTTAGGCCAAATTATGTGATTTGGGTGGAAATTGGTCAAAATCTTGATTAGAGGTTATCAGTGGCCAGATTTAGGTGTCTACAGAGGTAAGGAACCCCTAGTAATTTATAACCTCATGATGGGACTACATATTAGATAACCCCATTCACCTTCACTTAACTTTTATACATGATTTAAGGAATGAAATTTTATGAATTCTATAACATCTTTGCCTTCTCTCATACCTCAATCTAACAGTATGGCATTATCTTCAATTATTTATTTCAATTCTATGCCAAGTACTTCTACAAACATGACATATGTGAATTTTAGTGAGTCTACTAGAAATTCCCACACTAATTCCCAATTCCATAAAAATACTAATGCATATAATTATATTAGTACATATCATGATATGAATTCATCTTACTCTATTAATTCATGTCAAACCATTAATACCTCACATAATGCTAATGCATCCCATGTAACTTCTACTAGTCATAATACCATTCAAACTAATTAATTATTATTCCAAACTCTAAAAAAATTACTAATTTTCAAACTAATAGTGCCAAACAAATGATGAAAATGAAAAACCAATTAATGCATTTCTAAAATCAACCTCACTTAATCAATGGGGAGTGAAAACTCCTAATTCCATCCCATCCCGACTTAGATATTCACATGGTAACCTTATACCACAACCTCTACTTATTAATAAAGTTATTTAAAACCTTATAAAATGAAAGTATTATTCTTCAAATTTAAAATAGTGACATTGGTGGCATATTTCCCACTAGCACTCATAATGAACCCATTGATCTATCTTTGCATTTGAATGATTTTGGAAATTTATATAAGTATTTGGTTAAACTTAACACCTTTATTTATACCAAAAAACTTGTTAAAACATTTTTAGGAAATGTTTTATATTAGAATAATCAACTTATAACTCACTCCATAACTAGTTTGGAAGACTTAGTCAATGCATTAGTTCAATAATTCAAAACTAGTGATCTTCATAAAAATAACTTAACTCATTTTATGAATTACAAATAATTAGAATCCAAAACAATGCAATTTTTCATCAAATAATGGAAATCTTTGTCTAAAAATTTGAAGCATAACATGTCAAATAAGTATATCTTAAAATTATTCATTAATGATGTTCATTCTAGATTATAATATTGCATGAGGACACTTTCTCAAAAATCCTTGGAAGAATCCCTCGACCAAGAAAAACATCAAGATTTCCTCATATGACAATTTGAACCTTTGCACCCTCCAACGAGGACTAAAATTCTTATGAAAGATAAAAATTAACATGAAACTAATGATGGTATTATAGATACCTATTATTACATACATCCCATTCAATCTATTTCTCCAAGCAATCTAATGGAGCTTAGTCCTTCAATGTCAATTCCCAATAACACTCATCTTAGTTCTAAATTTTCTTAAGTGTAGATGTCCATAAAACACTTTCCTTATAATAAATTAAAAACCATCCTCAAAGAACTTCCCCATTTCATATAAATCCTACACATACTACCAAAATTTGGTATGATCCACACAAACTTTGTTGGTTTCATTTAAGTTGGGTCCATTCTCATGAAACTTGTCACCAACTAAGAAATTTTTCTATAGATTATCTTCTTCAACCTAAATTTAATAATGAATCACTCATACGTAACATCAACAATATTATGAAATAATATCTAGGTCTCATGAAACTGAAAATAAAAATGAATCCTTAAACCAAGCTAGTACTCCCTTAGCTATTTACAAGGATCCCATTCCTAACTATCAATCTAACACTAACCAAACTCCTACTACCAACAATATCAAAAGTTTAGAAATTCCTAACATAAATGATGAGAATGTTATTAAAATGAATAAAATTAGGATAGTAGTTTCCTATATCAATAATTACCTATCCTCCAACCAGAACAATTTCCAAAATTACACAATGTTCATGACTCCTACCTATCCCATCTCATGAAATTAGGTCATGAAGAAATTATTTCAACAAATTTAAAAAATTAATAAGTGTCAACTCTAAAAATACAAATATACAATATCTCACATAATATTAATATAATTTATACCCCTCCTCTAACAAATACATCTCAAGTTTAAATCCCAAAAAATTCTTCCACACAAACATAAGAACTAACCAATGATAAAACAAAGACATCTAAAATAACGTAATTATATATGGTATACACAATATTTTTAAACATTATCAGCTACTAATGTTTTATATTTTTTAAGAACCCATAAAATCTAAATATATCTAAGTGTATGACTTAAAATGTGTACTAATAAATGGGTTGGTAGACCTTTGTGCTTCCTAGGATTGTTGGCCCCTATACCACCACCTAAAACTAATATAATTCCTTCCTGTCTATTTCCATAAACATTGAAACTAGAATTATACACTTCCCTAAGTAGATCACCACCCAAGATAGCCCCTACCTAATAAAAAACCCATTTTTACCACTTTTAGTAAAACTTTAACTAGGTCAACCCCATTCTAGATTTAGTACACATTATAGAACTCTATTATCCCAAGCCAACATAGTTTGATACCTAATGGATCTATTTTATACCTAACAAGTTTGAAGAGGATAATGCATAGGTTAAATTCCTAGGAGTGTTTAGGGTGAATCAATAGATATATTTACCCCATTTCATTTCATTTCTAATATAGGATCATTCAATTGTGAATTATTACTACTCATAAATGTCCTTATACAATCAATTAGAGGCTTCATTAGTTAGGGTTTTATATTGGAGAAGTAAAACTTGTCTTATGGAGGCCTTAGATGCTTAGGATAAGTATTATATCCTATAATTTATTTTTCCTAGTGATCCTTATAATCCCACAAAAACTCTTGAAAATATCCATTGGCCAAGGGAGAGATTGAGGAATGATGGGTTCACTTCAATAAGGTAGGTATATTCCTATACCTTCATAGTTAGATAAGTAGATGTTATGGAGTTAATATATTTTTAATTATATCTCTCCTTGCTTAAATAATTTATATGTTATATTAGATATATTTTTATTTTCATGTTTATTACCTTCCCCATTTGTGCCACAGGCTTTGGTGAACACTAGATTAGCTTGCTCAATATGATTTATAATCATAAGACCTAGCTAGGTTTATTATAAAATGACATTTGACTGGAGATGTTAGAAACCTATACTTTTACATTTTGTGATAAAATATCCCTTAGTTTAGGTTTAGTGGATCCATTGTTGATCATGACCTTGATATAAATGCATTTCTAAGCATACTCATTAGTTGATTACCTTTTATGATCTTTAATATTATTGAGTAGGATAAGATATAAATTTTTATAATTTATCTTTCATAAATTATAGTGAACCCAATGTGAATCTAAACTTTGTATATTTTTTTCTTCATAGATAATTGGATCGACCCTATCAACCTAGTTTAACACTTTATGTGTAGGTTTGCATACTTAGTCAACCCTAGTGATTTAGTTCATCTATATGTGCAAGTTTTTACAAATTAATAAACCTAGTCAACCTTGTTAGGGCATTTTTTTAGGATTTTTAACTAAGGAATTCATCTTTATGTGTGACAAATTTTTAGAATTAGAAAACTAGATCGATCTAATCAATAGTTAATTTTACCATTTTTAAACATTTAACTGAATCGATCTACTCAATTCTTTTATTTTATACTTTTCCCTTTAAATAATTAGGTCAATCAAATTGATATAGTTATATTTATTATAGAATTTACCAATTTTATTTATACTAAGTTGAATATCTTGATTTTGTCTAAATATTATATCTTTTACCTCTACAAGTTAAAGTTTTCATATGGACAATATAGTTCAAAATATAAAATCAACATCTTCAAGAAAACTATTGCATCACTTGGTTGACTCTATATAATTTTATAGGTTTGGTCTAAATAGATTAGTAATTTATTTTTATTGCAAATTCATTTTCTTTCTATATTTTAAAATTAAAATTTCAGTATTATTATTACTAGTTTTTTATTTATATAAAAATTATACCTTTATAGTCAATTAAGTCGATCAACTCAACTTAGTTCAATATCTAATTTCTATCTAGAAAAATAACTCAAATTGATCAATTGTGTTCTTTATGGACCATATTTTAATAGACTGAGTCAATCAACTGAACTCTATTTTGTTCTATTTTTATAACTAAGTCAACAAGCTCAACTTTGTTTTATTTATTTTATTCCTAGTTCAAGCAAAGAGAATTAACCTACATTGATAGTAATTAAACTATGATCCTTATCTATTATTTATAGATATCATTGTGTGAGGGTATTTCCCTAATAATCATAACCATATTACAAAGCTAAACACAATATTTAGTTTCTGCCTACCTCATAATATTTTGAAAACACTTAGGATCTCCCTTTTTATCAAATCTTAAGAATTTATCCATTCATTTATTTATGTGGTGCATTAATTAATGGTTAGCACAAAAAATTTACTTCTAGATTACCATTAAAATTTATTTTATTGGGTTATGGGAATGGTACTTCATCCATAGTCAGTGATCTAAAATATTGGGACAACAATATCCAATGGATAACCATCTTTAGAAGCCTATACTTTCAATCAAAACCTTTAATACAAATTTCTAATCTTCTTTTTGAAAAATTATTTAGATTTTAAATTTCACTATTACTAATTTTTATTTTGTATTCTATATTGTATTACAAACTTGTATTATCTAGTGTTGATATAAGGTTTGTGATGTGTACTATAATTAGAACGATTAGCTAGATCTAGTTACCTGTGTGTTTAGTTATATTTTCTATAATTAAAATTTAATCTTATACACTTAAACCATTTTAAAAAATTCCTTATTGTAGAACTAATTCAACCTACTTGACACAGTGTTTTATATACTATTCTATTTTCCTTCCTATAAAACTAAGTTGACCTACTCAACCCAGTCTTTTAAAAACTATTCTATTTTCCTTCCTACAAAAGTAAGTCAACCTACTCAACCCATTATTTTACAGATTGTTATATTTTCCTTCCTACATAACTAATTCAAATTTATTGACCTATTCTTTTATAGACAATTTTGTTTTCCTTCTTTCATAACTAAGTTGACCTATTTGACCCAGTCTTTTACAAATTATTTTATTTTCTTTCTTATAGAATTAAGTCTACCAGATCAACCTAGTATACTATAGATTCTCTTATTTTTTAGTAAGTGTTTGACTCAGTAATTTCATCATTCAAAATTTGTTTGATGATACTAAAAATTTAAATAAAACTAACATGATGATTTTTAATAATCTTAATAAATTTCCTAAGACACTTTTTATGATGACTAACCCAGAATAAAGCAATATCCATGATACCACTAGAACTACCAACTATGGGACTCTTACCTAACATTTTATTCATAAAAATGGTGTAAGATGAAATTGACCTTTAATACATGACTAAAATTATCTTCTTCATCAATTAAATTACTCAATATATAGATAAGGATCCTACAGTCATATATAACTTCATGATGGGACCTTATATTGGAGAACCCCATTAACCTTCACCTAGATTTTCCATAGGATTTTGGGAAAGTCATTTTATGACTTATATCACAAATTTACCCTCTCTCACATCTCCTTCTAATAGTATAATTCCATCCTCCATGTCTTATTTTACCTCCATGCCACGTATTTATACAAACATAGGAGTGACTTTTAGTGAGTCTACTCAAAACACCTATAATAATACCCAATTCCATATAACTCATAATACATATATTAATACTGGTGATTTTCATGACACTATTGCATTTTATGCTACTCGTGTATATCAAGTTCTTAATATCTTAAATAATAATAATAATTAATACAATGTTTCTTCTACTATCCAAAAAGTCATTCAAATTAATCAATTATTATTACAAACTCTCAATCAAATGAATACCTTTCAAACTAATAATTCCAATGAAATGATGCAAATGCAAAACCAATTATTACATATCTAAAACTAGACTTAACCTACTCAATGTGTACCATAACATACTAACTCTCCCCTACCTCCCATTAAATATCCACGTGGTAAACTTAAACCACAACCCTTACTTATTAACAAAACTATCAAACACTTAGAAAGTGAACCTTTGTTCTTTAAATTATAAACATTGACATATGGGGTATACTCCCCACTATCACTTATAATGGATCAAAAAATATGTCTTTACATTTAAAAATATTTGTAAATCTATATAGAGATTGAGATAAATTTAATACCTTTGTTACCAACAAAATCTTAGCTAAAACATTTTCTATTAGAAGAGGTCTCTGGGTCACCAATGTTAATTATAAGGATAACTCTTGTGATTGAAGAGAGAGCTTGTGAAAAATTGAAATCATTACTCGATATTCAAATTTTATCCTAAGATCACATAGGTTTATCCAATCTAGAGTAATCTTATGACTATCTACTTTGATAAATATTTAATGGTAAAATCCAATCTGACAACATAGCTACCAAACTTGTAGAGAAAAGACTATTTATATATTCATTAATATAATAATATTTATAATAGATACAATTAATTTGTAGACATTTACATATGAAGAGTATCAATTCATGAGGTTATTATGCAATATTACATGTACTTCAGAATGGGTAGATAATACTAATTATAAGAAAACTAGTTTCATATGAGATAGTATTAAGACACATATCATTACCTAAAGCATATATCTCACATAATAAGCACATAGATAAAATATTAACCATTAAATAATAAATTTTCTTACAATATTTAGATCATGAAAACTCATTACACTTCATTTCAGAGATCCTAGGAATTAATAAAGAGGCCCAAATTAAATATTAACAAATACTATCCAACACTATCTAAGACTATTTAACCCATTTTAATACAATCCATAGGAATATATAATCCTTAAAACTATGTTGATATAAGTATGAAGTCTATATTTGGCATCTAGGTATGTTAACCTTTATTCTATTACTAAATATTCCATATACCTGATCCTAGCTAAAAATAGAATATCTTCATAATACTCTTTTAGGATAACCAATAACCATAAATAAACCATGATCCTTGTCCACATGAAATATTCATATATGTAAATAGTTAGTGTACACATTCCTTGAATAAAACTTTCCCAAACTTAAACTTTTGTCTCATCTTGAGATAAGACTACAAAGAACTAGGAGTTTGAATTAAAAAAGTAGGTAGAATGCACATAAACCACATATCACTCAAGGTGTCATTTAATGGTTTTCAACCCTTGTGCACTAATTAGCCTCCATTATGGATTTTTAACTAAATACCAATCCAATCTAATTCCCTTTCAAATTTTCAATAGACTAGCCTTGTGGGTTTTTGCGGTCCTACCAAAAAAAAGGTTGACAAGCAAAATTTAAAAACTTTGCGCTATAAAAAAAACTTAGATGGATTGAGGAGGAATCAATGGAGGAATTAATATAGCCAAAATTTGTAAAGTGGATGGATCACTCTGAAAATAACTCAATCAACAATCTTTTCCTAGCATAGACATTGTTGGAGTTTATTGGGAAGAACAATGGAAGGGACATCAATGAGTGGAGTGATAAAACAATCAAATTTCGCCACGCCCATATTAAAATTATGCCAATAAATCAAATACTCCTAAATTTTGAATAAGAGAGCCCATAAAGGAATCTAAGCATAAAATAATTTTGTAATATTAGTGTGCATAGTATAAGAGAGAGTAGATTTGGTAGTAATCATTTTTTTTAGATATGTTTGCATGCATATGAGTAAGCTTCTCAACATGAAAATGTGCTTGGACACCAAAAAATTTATTATGCAGCATTTGAGTCTACCAAGCTTGAAACTAGTGCATAAATGAGTCTTGATCTTGCATATACACTTGAAATGTGGATGTAAACCCAACATAAGTGATAGTGAGATGATCCATGGTCAATTTAGAAGAAATTACAATAGAGAATTCATATAGCATGCCATTCCATACTACATCCACTTGATATTTCCAATCGATCAACCAATAGGCCATGGCTATGGCTTGGATAATCATAGTATTGAGATCATATTGATATATATATTCAATAGTTTCCATAACTCATTTGAATCCTCCTTGATAGCTTGACTCTAGAAATCAAGATCATTGATATGTTAGATGCTCACACAATCCTATGTAAGCTGAGATACCAACTTTGGATGTCTCATGTGATCCAACATAAAACCAAGGACCATAAATTAAAAATAAAGAATGGGTAAGGAGTATTTAATAAAGGTACCAATTTTTCTTAGCACACTCTACAAGTTTGAGTTGTCTTACTACAACTAGAACACCCTATTCTATAATGAAACAACAGTATATGCAACAAACTCTTAAAAATTAGAAGAACCTTCTAACTCTATTAAGGAAATTTTATAAAAATAAAGAGATGATTTAGTGGTGGGTGGAGGCATAGTATAGATAATAGTGGAGGTTGTGGTAGGAAGGCACTACAATAGAGTGAGGTGAAATGAAAATATGGTACAATGGGAGGGAATAAAAGGAACATCTCTGAGGGCTAAGTGTTATGACCTAGATTTCACATCTAAATTAAGTTTTGGAGAGGTCTAACATAGGGTTGGGATGTATGGATAATTGAAGATGTATAAGGTGGAGTCATAGATGGTGATTATGAAGCAACAATCTATGTAGCTATAACCTATAGTGAAAGAGTAGGGGATCCTTAGGTAACATCAACATAGTGGTAGTTTCTAAAGCTATCGATGGAGGAAGAATAATAAGAGGCATATATCATATAGGTGTTACATCCCTATTTTTCAATCTCTTAAGTGAATTGAGGTAGATATTTTGATAGTGTAGGTGTATCCTCTATGGAAAACTTGTTCTTAGCCTCCTCAATAGTTTGTGTCTTTGCCAGCTCAATAACAATGTCTAGCTTTTGCACTTCCCTAGCCTTAATGAAAAACTTAAATAAGGGTTGAGTATCCACCAATTTTAGGAGCACCTTGGTTTACATAGGTTTTTATGCCTCTAAATCCTTTTGTTTTTCTTCTTATTATTTATTTTCCTCCTTTCTTCTTCTAAATTTGATAGCTCATTATGCTTTTTCTCGAGTAGATTGATTCTCCTCAAGATTTTTTGAATCCAACACCACATATTTAGTATCAGTGAGAGGTTAATCAAACTATGAGAAAGAAGAAATCATAATAAAATTTCATACCATTTCCATCGACATGCATTACTTATATCATTAAAAGCTAGAGAAGTCCTCAATAAATGATGTCACAATCCCTCCTAAAGATAGAGGAGTTATTATAGATGGTTGGGCTATGGGTGAAATTTTTTTCTCTTCCTCCTCCAAAGTAGGTTTATATTTGTACAACATGTGATACCTACACTAGAGTAATTAGGGTGGATTCTCAGAGAGAGGGTTAATTTGTTAGGCTTGAGAGGACTCCCCTAATAAACCTCCTATAATAATATCTGCTTGGAACCGTTGTAATTTAGCTTCCTCACCTATAAGTATCCATAATAATGGACTACATATAAGAGGGAAATTATACCCATAAATATGGGGGCACTTGCTTTCAGACTTCTATTATGTGCACCATTTTATAAAATACAAATATGTTTTCTTCTTCTCTTTCATATAAATCACCAACCATGTCTATGATCATAGTCTTGTATACCTCATCT